>CM071933.1:34537931-35137931 GCA_016081115.2 Rehmannia glutinosa | reverse complement strand
CATTTTTAGTTGTGGCGTCCCAAGTTATTTTTATTTCTCCTTTTCAAAAGAAGACACTTTCATATATAAAAAGTGGGGCGTTACAGTAGTAAAAGCCCTCGTCAGTAAATTGTGCTTCTAACAATCATATCATTAAAATAGAGAGGGCATTGTATGAAAGTTTCAACCCGTGCGAAGAGTTTTCTTTACTGAATAAGAGTGGAAAATGACAGTTATTTTCTTTACTTTGTCCATGCAAATGAACCATATTAGCAAGGTGAAAACATCATATACACTCAAAGAGCTTATTTTATTCATGTACCTTAGGATTGTTTTAGTGATAAGTTTTATCATATTATAAACCAATAAGTCTTCTATTTTGAATGAATATTTTAATGTCTACTTGAACATTTGATTTTAATGCTTTTTTTTTTAAACTACTGTTATCCTGCTATTTAGTTTTTTGAAGGTTTGGAATATTTTTGATTTGGTTAAGTTATGTTGACTTATTATAATGAATGGCTTATTTTCTTTTAGTTGTTAAAATCGCTTCCGCATTAAATTTTTCGTTAAAATATTAAATTTTTATGTTCTTTTCCAAAGATACTAATTTCTCAAAAATATATAAATATATATATAATATTTTTGAGAACTCCCATTTTTAGTTGTGGCGTCCCAAGTAATTTTTATTTCTCCTTTTCAAAAGAAGACACTTTCATATATAAAAAGTGGGGCGTTACAGTAGTAAAAGCCCTCGTCAGTAAATTGTGCTTCTAACAATCATATCATTAAAATAGAGAGAGCATTGTATGAAAGTTTCAACCCGTGCGAAGAGTTTTCTTTACTGAATAAGAGTGGAAAATGACAGTTATTTTCTTTACTTTGTCCATGCAAATGAACCATATTAGCAAGGTGAAAACATCATATACACTCAAAGAGCTTATTTTATTCATGTACCTTAGGATTGTTTTAGTGATAAGTTTTATCATATTATAAACCAATAAGTCTTCTATTTTGAATGAATATTTTAATGTCTACTTGAACATTTGATTTTAATGCTTTTTTTTAAACTACTGTTATCCTGCTATTTAGTTTTTTGAAGGTTTGGAATATTTTTGACTATGGTTAAGTTATGTTGATTTATTATAATGAATGGCAACTTTTCTTTTAGTTGTTAAAATAGCTTCCGCATTAAATTTTTCGTTAAAATATTAAATTTTTATGTTCTTTTCCAAAGATACTAATTTCTCAAAAATATATAAAATATATATAATATTTTTGAGAACTCCCATTTTTAGTTGTGGCGTCCCAAGTAATTTTTATTTCTCCTTTTCAAAAGAAGACACTTTCATATATAAAAAGTGGGGCGTTACAGTAGTAAAAGCCCTCGTCAGTAAATTGTGCTTCTAACAATCATATCATTAAAATAGAGAGGGCATTGTATGAAAGTTTCAAACCCGTGCGAAGAGTTTTCTTTACTGAATAAGAGTGGAAAATGACAGTTATTTTCTTTACTTTGTCCATGCAAATGAACCATTTTAGCAAGGTGAAAACATCATATACACTCAAAGAGTTTATTTTATTCATGTACCTTAGGATTGTTTTAGTGATAAGTTTTATCATATTATAAACCAATAAGTCTTCTATTTTGAATGAATATTTTAATGTCTACTTGAACATTTGATTTTAATGCTTTTTTTTTTTAAACTACTGTTATCCTGCTATTTAGTTTTTTGAATGTTTGGAATATGTTTGACTATGGTTAAGTTATGTTGACTTATTATAATGAATGGCAACTTTTCTTTTAGTTTTTAAAATCGCTTCCGCATTAAATTTTTTGTTAAAATATTAAATTTTTATGTTCTTTTCCAAAGATACTAGTTTCTCAAAAATATATAAATATATATATAATATTTTTGAGAACTCCCATTTTTAGTTGTGGCGTCCCAAGTTATTTTTATTTCTCCTTTTCAAAAGAGGACACTTTCATTATAAAAAGTGGGGCGTTAAAGTAGTAAAAGCCCTCGTCAATAAATTGTGCTTCTAACAATCATATTATTAAAATAGAGAGGGCATTGTATGAAAGTTTCAACCCGTGCGAAGAGTTTTTTTTTGAATAAGAGTGGAAAATGACAGTAATTTTCTTTACTTTGTCCATGCAAATGAACCATATTAGCAAGGTGAAAACATCATATACACTCAAAGAGCTTATTTTATCCATGCACCTTAGGATTGTTTTAGTGATAAGGTTTATCATATTATAAACCAATAAGTCTTCTATTTTGAATGAATATTTTAGTGTCTACTTGAACATTTGATTTTAATGCTTTTTTTTTTAAACTCTTTGTTATCCCGCTATTTAGTTTCTTGAAGGTTTGGATTATGTTTGACTATGGTTAAGTTATGTTGACTTATTATAATGAATGGCAACTTTTCTTTTAGTTGTTAAAATCGCTTCCGCATTAAATTTTTCGTTAAAATATTAAATTTTTATGTTCTTTTCCAAAGATACTAATTTCTCAAAAATATATAAATATATATAATATTTTTGAGAACTCCCATTTTTAGTTGTGGCGTCCCAAGTTATTTTTATTTCTCCTTTTCAAAAGAAGACACTTTCATATATAAAAAGTGGGGCGTTACAGTAGTAAAAGCCCTCGTCAGTAAATTGTGCTTCTAACAATCATATCATTAAAATAGAGAGGGCATTGTATGAAAGTTTCAACCCGTGCGTGCGAAGAGTTTTCTTTTTGAATAAGAGTGGAAAATGACAGTTATTTTCTTTACTTTGTCCATGCAAATGAACCATATTAGCAAGGTGAAAACATCATATACACTCAAAGAGCTTATTTTATTCATGTACCTTAGGATTGTTTTAGTGATAAGTTTTATCATATTATAAACCAATAAGTCTTCTATTTTGAATGAATATTTTAATGTCTACTTGAACATTTGATTTTAATGCATTTTTTTTTTTTTAAACTCTTTGTTATCCCGCTATTTAGTTTTTTTTTTGAAGGTTTGGAATATTTTGATTTGGTTAAGTTATGTTGACTTATTATAATGAATGGCTTATTTTCTTTTAGTTGTTAAAATCGCTTCCGCATTAAATTTTTCGTTAAAATATTAAATTTTTATTTTTTTTCCAAAGATACTAATTTCTCAAAAATATATAAATATATATATAATATTTTTGAGAACTCCCATTTTTAGTTGTGGCGTCCCAAGTAATTTTTATTTCTCCTTTTCAAAAGAAGACACTTTCATATATAAAAAGTGGGGCGTTACAGTAGTAAAAGCCCTCGTCAGTAAATTGTGCTTCTAACAATCATATCATTAAAATAGAGAGGGCATTGTATGAAAGTTTCAACCCGTGCGAAGAGTTTTCTTTACTGAATAAGAGTGGAAAATGACAGTTATTTTCTTTACTTTGTCCATGCAAATGAACCATATTAGCAAGGTGAAAACATCATATACACTCAAAGAGCTTATTTTATTCATGTACCTTAGATTGTTTTAGTGATAAGTTTTATCATATTATAAACCAATAAGTCTTCTATTTTGAATGAATATTTTAATGTCTACTTGAACATTTGATTTTAATGCTTTTTTTTAAACTACTGTTATCCTGCTATTTAGTTTTTTGAAGGTTTGGAATATTTTTGACTATGGTTAAGTTATGTTGATTTATTATAATGAATGGCAACTTTTCTTTTAGTTGTTAAAATAGCTTCCGCATTAAATTTTTCGTTAAAATATTAAATTTTTATGTTCTTTTCCAAAGATACTAATTTCTCAAAAATATATAAATATATATATAATATTTTTGAGAACTCCCATTTTTAGTTGTGGCGTCCCAAGTAATTTTTATTTCTCCTTTTCAAAAGAAGACACTTTCATATATAAAAAGTGGGGCGTTACAGTAGTAAAAGCCCTCGTCAGTAAATTGTGCTTCTAACAATCATATCATTAAAATAGAGAGGGCATTGTATGAAAGTTTCAACCCGTGCGAAGAGTTTTCTTTACTGAATAAGAGTGGAAAATGACAGTTATTTTCTTTACTTTGTCCATGCAAATGAACCATTTTAGCAAGGTGAAAACATCATATACACTCAAAGAGTTTATTTTATTCATGTACCTTAGGATTGTTTTAGTGATAAGTTTTATCATATTATAAACCAATAAGTCTTCTATTTTGAATGAATATTTTAATGTCTACTTGAACATTTGATTTTAATGCTTTTTTTTTTTAAACTACTGTTATCCTGCTATTTAGTTTTTTGAATGTTTGGAATATGTTTGACTATGGTTAAGTTATGTTGACTTATTATAATGAATGGCAACTTTTCTTTTAGTTGTTAAAATAGCTTCCGCATTAAATTTTTCGTTAAAATATTAAATTTTTATGTTCTTTTCCAAAGATACTAATTTCTCAAAAATATATAAATATATATATAATATTTTTGAGAACTCCCATTTTTAGTTGTGGCGTCCCAAGTAATTTTTATTTCTCCTTTTCAAAAGAAGACACTTTCATATATAAAAAGTGGGGCGTTACAGTAGTAAAAGCCCTCGTCAGTAAATTGTGCTTCTAACAATCATATCATTAGAATAGGCAGGGCATTGTATGAAAGTTTAAACCCGTACGAAGAGTTTTCTTTACTGAATAAGAGTGGAAAATGACAGTAATTTTCTTTACTTTGTCCATGCAAATGAACCATATTAGCAAGGTGAAAACATCATATACACTCAAAGAGCTTATTTTATCCATGTACCTTAGGATTGTTTTAGTGATAAGGTTTATCATATTATAAACCAATAAGTCTTCTATTTTGAATGAATATTTTAGTGTCTACTTGAACATTTGATTTTAATGCTTTTTTTTAAACTACTGTTATCCTGCTATATTGTTTTTTGAAGGTTTGGAATATGTTTGACTATGGTTAAATTATGTTGACTTATTATAATGAATGGCTACTTTTCTTTTAGTTGTTAAAATCGCTTCCGCATTAAATTTTTTGTTAAAATATAAAAATTTTATTTTCTTTTCCAAAGATACTAATTTCTCAAAAATATATAAATATATATAATATTTTTGAGAACTCCCATTTTTAGTTGTGGCGTCCCAAGTAATTTTTATTTCTCCTTTTCAAAAGAACACACTTTCATATATAAAAAGTGGGGCGTTACAGTAGTAAAAGCCCTCGTCAGTAAATTGTGCTTCTAACAATCATATCATTAAAATAGAGAGGGCATTGTATGAAAGTTTCAACCCGTGCGAAGAGTTTTCTTTACTAAATAAGAGTGGAAAATGACAGTTATTTTCTTTACTTTGTCCATGTAAATGAACCATATTAGCAAGGTGAAAACATCATATACACTCACAGAGCTTATTTTATTCATGTACCTTAGGATTGTTTTAGTGATAAGGTTTATCATATTATAAACCAATAAGTCTTCTATTTTGAATGAATATTTTAATGTCTACTTGAACATTTGATTTTAATGTTTTTTTTTTAAACTACTGTTATCCTGCTATTTAGTTTTTTGAAGGTTTGGAATATGTTTGACTATGGTTAAGTTATGTTGACTTATTATAATGAATGGCAACTTTTCTTTTAGTTGTTAAAATCGCTTCCGCATTAAATTTTTCGTTAAAATATTAAATTTTTATGTTCTTTTCCAAAGATACTAATTTCTCAAAAATATATAAATATATATATAATATTTTTGAGAACTCCCATTTTTAGTTGTGGCGTCCCAAGTAATTTTTATTTCTCCTTTTCAAAAGAAGACACTTTCATATATAAAAAGTGGGGCGTTACAGTAGTAAAAGCCCTCGTCAGTAAATTGTGCTTCTAACATTTATATTATTAAAATAGAGAGGGCATTGTATGAAAGTTTTAACCCGTGCGAAGAGTTTTTTTTACTGAATAAGAGTGGAAAATGACAGTAATTTTCTTTACTTTGTCCATGCAAATGAACCATATTAGCAAGGTGAAAACATCATATACACACAAAGAGCTTATTTTATCCATGCACCTTAGGATTGTTTTAGTGATAAAGTTTATCATAATATAAACCAATAAAGCTTCTATATTGAATGAATATTTTAGTGTCTATTTGAACATTTGATTTTAATGCTTTTTTTTTAAACTACTGTTATCCTGCTATTTAGTTTTTTGAAGGTTTGGAATATGTTTGACTATGGTTAAATTATGTTGACTTATTATAATGAATGGCTACTTTTCTTTTAGTTGTTAAAATCGCTTCCGCATTAAATTTTTTGTTAAAATATTAAATTTTTATGTTCTTTTCCAAAGATACTAATTTTCGTACTACAATCCCTCGTAAGCCTGCTGTGAGGTTGGCATCTCTATTGTCCAGACGCAGATCTAATGAGGCCTGGTGCCGTTCGATCTTCTCAATCTCTCCACAGATTTTCTTGAAGACCTCACGGATCTCAGCTGTCACACCGGATTCAGCTGGCGGCCATTCAATATCGAAATTACAGTCTGCTGGTACAATGGAGTCGGTAGGGATGACTGAATCTTCTCGAACTATGTATTTTCGCTGCTCTTTAGCTGTCTCCTCCTCTAGCTCTGGCAGCTCGAGTGAAAAGGGAAATAATTGGTCAAAAGTATCATCTCGCACATAAGGGATTGAAATTTCAGTATGTGTCTTTGATGATCCTGGTGGAGTCGGTACTACTCCAGCTGTGGGAGCCTGCGCCGATGACTCGGTTCCAGCTGGGCCTTGTTGAGTGGGTTGGCCAGCTGACTGAGCCTTAGCTGTCTTAACAGCTTCGTTGGCCTTAGTAGATTTTTCTAATTGAATTACCTGGTCCTCGGCTGCAGCATCAGCTTCATCGGAAGATGATGAAACTTGGGGGCTTGGTTCATCATCAAAGTTAAATGCTTGACGAGCAACTTTGAAACTCGACTGACTCGTCTGCGGGAGAACATCCTCAGCTTCGTCTTCAGACCCCAGAAATGATATGTCAGGATTTTCCTGGGAGTCATGAAGTGCACTAATCTCCTTCTCAGATTCAGCAATGTTAACAGGAGGGATGTTCTGAACTTCTTGAGTTTTACCCAGGGAGGTCTCAACATCCCTTGGGCCTTCAATACCTCCTGCAGTCTCAACTGCAGCGAGGCCTTCTACATTTCCTTCGACAAACACAGTTGTCTTAGGGTCTTGGACCGTGGCATCTGAAGGAGTCTCAACTCCTTGGATTGCACTTTCATTGCCGAGAGTGTAACTCCCAGGGCATTTTCATCCTGTGACTCGACTGCAATAGCAGTGTCTTTAGCCTGCAAAGCAGCTGACACTTCAGCTGGGACAGACTCAACTGTCCGAGCTTCGTCAATGTCAGTCTGTTGTGGTTCTTTTTCTTTTTCCACTTCGCCTCTTTTCTTCATTGTGGATTCGTCTGCAGTATCCTCCGACCCTGTTACAGTGGAGTGAGTTTCCCCCTCAGCTGGCACACCATCTGAGTGACTGACGATGTGGTCACTCTTTTCCAGACTCCCGGCTGCTTACGTTGAGTGCTCAGCCGTGGGGGCAGGTGGTGAAACACCTTCAGTAGGGGTTGGCTCAACTTAGGTGCCTAAGTTCCCAGTCTCATCGCCAAGTCCCTTGGACCCATCTTTCGATTGCACAGGGGACGTACTTGCAGCAATAACTGTGGCAATCTGATGTACTACTCCCAACGGGTCTATCTGCAGGAGAGATTGTGAGTACTCTCCTGGTCCTTCAAACATGCGTTGTTCATGCATCATTCTGGATTCCCTCAAAGCTTGCTGCATGTCTGACTTCTTTTTTGCAGCAATGGGGTTCATGTCTTCATCACTCTCTGACAATACGTCCAGATGAGGGTGAGTGTGTTCTAGAGTTCCAGTAAGAGGACATATACTGGCTTTCTCGAGAGCTTCTGCTTCCTCAGCTGCTCTGGCTTTTGTTTTTTCCTTGCAGATGTGTAGAATGTTCAGGCAGTTATCCTCATCCAACGCCTGAAGCACAGTGTCGACTTCGAGAAATTTGAACAGCTCATCCTCTTCTTCAATGAACTCAGGGTGTTCAAACTGCACCCTTGAGTGACTTAGCTTCCACGTCCTCCATTCATGTAGACGACGGTGGATATCTGGATATACTGGAGAGTACATGATGACATCATCATACTCATTCTCATCTTCTTGGCCTTCCTTTATGGGATGGAAGGTAGCATACTTTGCTACACTTCACCTTCAGCAGTGTCCGTAGCAGGCGGAGAGACAACGTTTTCAGCAGGAGATTCAGTTGTCTCAGCTACTTCTTCGTCTTCAGCTGTTATCTCCACAGCTGGGTCTTCGGCAAGCCTCTGCTGATTATCCTCAGCAGACTTGGCGGTTTCATCAATTATTACAGGAGATAGTACTTCCTCAACAGTCTCAGAGGTTTTCTCCAGCTGAGTGGCAGACTCAACTGTCTTTTCAAGCTCTGACAACTTGGAGATTCTTCTTCTTCTCTTGGTTTTAACCAGAGGAATATCTGGTTCTGTTTCCTCCGGTTCCTCAAACGTAAAGGCTTTTTGAATTTCCTTAGAGGCAGCTGCCTTTCTAGGCTTGGCAGTCCTCTTCTTCCTTATGGCTGGAGAAGGTATTTGGACTTTCTTCTCAGCCTCGGCTGCAGGGGCAGGAGACACGGCTGCTCGGGCAGGTGACTCGGTTGCAGGGGCAGGTGCATCCTGTTTCTTTGCTGCAGGGGCAGCCTTCTTCTTAGCAGCTTTCTTCTTAGGAGGGGAGGTAACAACTGTGTCCTCGGGTTCAGCAGATTCCCCCTCACCTGTATCTGCCCTTTTCGCATGGGCTCTCTTCTGGGCTCCTGAAAGATTAGCCCTGAACATCTTCTTGTTTACATGGAAGGGCTTTCCATGTTGAAGGGGAATGCCCTTCACTTCCATTAGATGGCCAATTACCAGGCCATAGCCAAGTGATCCTCCAAAGGATCCGTCCTCATTGTATTTCTTGTTCCCAACATTCTGGCAGAGTCTGTTGTACACGAACTCAGCCCAGTTGACTTTCTTTCCCTGCATGATCGCAACCATGATGATCAGCTTTGTCTTTGACAGCTGATTGAAGCTGCCAAACTTCATGTCTACACACTTGGCGATGACATCCATTAACTTGTGATAGTCGTCCTTCAGCAACTTCTTCTTAGTTGTGTAGACTACTTTCGCAGCACACTCCGGTTTGGCTACTTTTTTCCATGCGGCTGACCAAGTTAACATCGCCAGTATATTTCCGTCATGCCTTGACGGCAAAGAAAAAAAAGTGCTCGCAAGATCCTTAGCAGTGATTATGATATCCTTACGGTGGACAGAAGACTTGATGCCTTTGTCATGCACCTCCGCATTTACATAGAACTGCGCCACCTCTTCAGCATAGGTCAGCGAGTACTCCATTGTAAGAAAAGGCCTGAGACCGGACTTTTCTAGCATATCAGCTATCGTCTTCACTAGGGTTTCATCTGAACCCTGCTTTATCATTCCTTCGAAATCCACAGTCGATCCAGAATGAATTTGCTTTGAAAGTTTAACAAAATCAAACATTAGTGCCATTTGCAGAGAGTTTTACCGATTAAAACTTGATAAACTTGCTTGAGAACTGATAGGGTTTGCGAGAGAAATGAACTTGCTTTTCTTTTGCTTTGAAGATGAACAGTTTTGAGTGTGAGAGAGAGAAAACTGAAAGAAAGAGTATATAAGGGTTATGAAAGGACGTGTTTTCGGTTTTTGAATTTTGATCGAGATCAACGGCTTAGATTTAGCATACCGAACCACATTTAATTCCTCGCATTAAATGCGGCAGCATTTATATCCAATCATATGCTTACTCTGCAGCTTTTGACTGTGCAGGTCATTATTTCGCTGACATCATCCTTAAAACATTCCCGCTCATTAAAAACGACTGCATTTTTGTCACTTAGCTATTAGATGACTCAGCTCATGTCAATAGTGACTTAACTCAGCTTCTCTTCTTTCATTAGATGACTCATCTGTCAGCTAACTCGAGATAGTTGATTTCATGATATAGCAGTTTCACTTGAGTGATGGGAAGAATTTGTTCTATTCTCACTTTTTCATCTTTCATCTCTTCTGGTTGAGTCTTCTAAGTATCAATTCAGTTCAATTAACCCTAGCTCATGCTTAAGCTCTTCAAACCTTGATTCACATAGAGGTTTAGTGAATATGTCAGCTAACTGTTTATCAGTTGAGATATACTACAAAATGATGTCTTTCTTTTCAACATGATCTCTTATAAAATGATATCTGACATCAATGTGCTTTGTTCTTGAGTGCAACACAGGATTCTAAGTAATTGCAATAGCACTTGTGTTGTCACACATAATTGGAATTTCTTTTTCTTCAACTTCATAGTCTCTTAGCTGCTGTCTCATCCATAAGACTTGGGCACAACAGCTGCCCGCAGCTATGTACTCTGCTTCAGCTGTGGATGTGGCTATTGAGTTTTGCTTCTTGCTAAACCATGAAACTAATCTATTTCCAAGCATTTGACATGTACCCGAAGTACTCTTTCTGTCAACTCTACATTCAGCATAGTCAGAGTCTGAATAACCAATAAGCTTGAATCCACCTTCCTCTGGATACCATAAGCCAAGTTCTTGGCATCCCTTCAAATATCTTAGCTGCAGTCATGTGGTTCTCTTTTGGTGCAGATTGAAATCTTCCACATACACCTACTGCAAAGGTGATGTCTGGCCTGCTTGCTGTTAAGTAGAGCAATGATCCAATCAGTGTTCTGTATCTTGTTTGATCTACAGGTTTTCCATCTGCATCCATGTCCATCCTTACTGATGTATTCATTGGTATTTTCACAGAAGACTTTTCTTCCATACCAAATTTCTTCATTAAATCTCTGGTGTATTTTGTTTGACTTATGAAGGTTCCATCCTTCAGCTGATTAACCTGAAATCCTAGGAAGAAAGTCAGCTCTCCCATCATGCTCATTTCAAATTTGCCTTGCATGAGATTTGAGAACTTATCACACAACTCTTTGTTTATGGATCCAAAGATGATATCATCCACATATATTTGAACAAGCAGTATACTTTCTCCATCTTGAATTCTGAAGAGTATTCTATCCACTTTACCATTGGTGAATCCATTATCAGTCAAAAAATTGAGATAATGTATCATACCATGCTCTTGGTGCTTGTTTCAATCCATATAATGCTTTCTTGAGCTTGTACACCTTATCTCCAATAGTCTTCTGCTCAAAGCCTGGAGGTTGCTCAACATAGACTTCTTCCTCTAACAGTCCATTTAAGAATGCACTTTTCACATCCATTTGATATACAATGAAGTTTTTGTGTGCATCATAGGCAAGAAACATCCTTATTGCTTCTAATCTTGCAACAGGTGCAAAGGTTTCATCAAAATCTATTCCCTCTTCTTGGCAATACCCTTTGGCTACCAATCTTGCTTTGTTTCTTACCACAGACCCTTCCTCATTCATCTTGTTTTTGAAAACCCATTTTGTGCCAATAACATTCTGATTGGTTGGTCTCTGCACCAATTACCATACTTTGTTTCTTTCAAACTGATTCAGCTCTTCTTGCATGGCTTGAATCCAATGTGTGTCATCCAATGTTTGGGACACATCTTTTGGCTCTATTTGAGAAATAAAACAAGTGAACATTGCTTCTTGCGGATCTCTGGATCTGGTTCTTACACCATCTCTCACATCTCCAATGACTAGCTATGGTGGATGGTCTCTCAGCCATCTCACATCAGGTTAAAGCAAATCAGTTGGGTTCAACTGTCTCACAGCTGTGTTGTCTTGAGCAACTCTTTCATCATCATTCATTCACCAGAGATTTTCCATTTGTCTTTGAGATTCACTATCTCATCTTCATCTTGGTTGATTACTCTTGCTTCAGCTTCAACATAAGGACTCTTCTGCATAGTTGGCTGATTCAGCTTATCAGCTAACTCTTCAATGTCTTATCAGCTAACTCTTCAATGTCTTCTCCATTCACATTAGGTTCATCAAAAACCACATGAGTAGACTCTTCTGTGACCATAGTCCTCTTGTTCAGCACTCTATAGGCTTTGCATTCAGCCGAGTATCCCAAAAAGATGCCTTCATCAGCTTTAGCATCAAAAGCCTTTAGATTATCCTTGCCATTGTTGTGGATGAAACATTTACATCCAAATATTCTGAAATACCCAACATTTGGCTTTCTTCCTATCCATATTTCATAGGGAGTCTTTGTCAGCTGTCTATTTATCATGCATCTATTTTGAGTATAACATGCAGTGTTGATGGCTTCAGCCCAACATCTCTTAGGCAGTCCAGCTTCAACTAACATGGTCCTTGCAGCTTCCTTGAGAGTTATGTTCCTTCTTTCAGCTACTCCATTATGCTGTGGAGTTTTTGCTGCAGATAAATCATGAGCAATACCATTTTCAACACGGTACTGAGTTATTATCCCATTGACAAACTCAGTTCCTCTATTAGACCTTATCTTTATAATGGTTTGGCTCTTTTCATTTTGAACTCTTTTCATCAGCTGAGGTAACTTCTGCAAGGTTTCCTTCTTTTTGCACATGAAGATTGTCCATGTATATCTTGAATAATCATCTACCACCACTAAGGTGTATTTCTTTCCACCTATGCTGGCTGGTTCAACTGGACCAAATAAGTCCATATGCAATAGATGTAATATCCTTGTTGAAGAAGGACTAGGTTTCTACTTTCCCATCTGGCATGCATCACATACACTTTTCTTCTTGTACACTGAGTCTGGCAATCCTTCCACAAGATGACTCCTTGCAAGCTTGTTGATCGTCTTGAAGTTCAGATGACTCAACTTCTTGTGCCACAACCAACTTGATTCGTCTGTGCTCTTTGCTAACAGACAAGTGCTTGGTGTTGCAGTAGACCAATCTACCACGTACATATTCTTCTGTCTTGATCCTTGCAGCACTATTTCATTTGATTCAGCATCTTTAATCTGGCATACTCCCATATAGAATCCAACATTGTAGCCCTTGTCACAGAGTTGTCTGATGCTTAACAGGTTGAAGTTGTGGCCTCAACATAAGCAACATCTGTGATCTTCAATCCATTCTTCTTGATGGATCCAGTGCCTTTTATTTCCCCTGGAGCTTCATTTCCTCCAAATACGACTTATGCGCCTCTAATCTCCTTGAATCTTGACATATTTTTCTTGTTTCCTGTCATATGTCTGGAACAGCCATTATCCATGTACCAGGTTCCTTGGCACTCAGTTGTTCTTTGAACCTGCAATCAAGGAAACTAGTTTTTAGGTACCCATACTTGCCTGGGTCCTGAGGGGTTAGTGCTGTAAGATGATCCAACCAACCTATAGCCAAATGATTTAACTCTAAGAGGTTGCCATCTATCTGTGCCATAATCATAATTCACTTTGGCAAATTGCTTGGGGCCTTTAGGTACATACAACTGTCTCTTTTGTCTGTATGCATGTGTGTGTGTTTTAGCAATTGCCTTCTTTGGATAGTTGTGATATTTTTGAGTGTAGTGCCTGGGTGCATATGTGTGCTGATGATAGCTCTTTTGCCTTTGGAATGACCTTTGCTGAGATCTAGGTCTCTGCCATTTAGGCTTGTATTCCATAGGTCTTTGCTGATATTTCACATTATTTCAATCAGCTTGGCTTGGATAATTTCTACCATTCCCATCATATGTGTTTCTTTGATAAAACTTCTGGGGTTTTTGGTAGCTTTGTTTATTCTTCGCAGAGTACTTTCTATTTGGAGTTTGCTAAGGAACTCTGTTGGATTTCTTCTCAGTTGTCCTCTCAGTATACTCAACTGGTTGTTCTCCTTTTCCTTCATATCCAAGGCCAGTTTGGTTGTGATTGTGCTTTGGAATGAATGTGTGTGCAACATTTGGTGTCTTGGATTTTTGAGATGCTTCATTGCTTGAAGATCCTTTTTCCAAGATCACTCTGGGAGTTTGACCATGCACAAAGGAATTGAATCCTATGCCTGTCTTGTCTCCACATTCTTTTTGGCTCATGATAAGGTCATCCAATGATTTAGATGCCTTTGTGAATGAAGCAATCACATTTTTGAGATCATTTTCTCTCTTTTCTATAGCAACTATCTCTGGTATTAGTTTAGCATTCTCAGCCTTCAGCTCTTTGTTCTCATCAGCTATGTGACTTAGGGCACTCAGCTCCTTAGTCAGCTGTGAGTTTTGGCTTTTGAGCTGGCTGTTTTCCTCATTTAATAGTGTGTGCGAGGATTTAATGTGCTCAAAGTCTTTCATCATTTTGCCTAATGAATCATAAAGATCAGTGGGTGATGAAGTGTGTGTGTCACAGTCACTATAACTAGAATATGAATGAGATGAGTTAGAGTGTACCTCATCTTCTTGGTCTGGTTGATCTTGTTCTTTAGCCATTAGACAGATCATTGCTTCTTCATCAGAATCACTTGAGCAAATCGACTTCACTACACTCGAGTTTGTGTGTGTTTCTTTAGACTTAGTTTGTCTCAAAGAAATTTCAAAGACCAACATGGCTTTCTTCTTTTCCTGTCTTCTTTCTCTGAAGACTTTTCTTTCTTCTTCATCCTTGTACTTATTGACTGGTGGATAGGAACAGTCAATTGCAAAATGTCCTGGTTGTCTGCAATTCCAACACAGGTTCTCAGCTCTTTGATCAGCTCTTTTCTGTCCTCGGGTTATCAGCTCTTTGATATTCAACCCTTTGATGCTCAGCTCTCTTGGGTGGCCTGTCTTCCCTTGACTTGGAGGGAGCTGAATGTCTCCTGGAGGTTTCACCCTTGTTTCTTTTATAGTTCTTATTCAAGAACTTGTTGAATCTTTTAACCATCAGGGCAATCTCCTCCTGGTCTATAGCTTCCTTGACTTCAGCTCTCTTTCCATCCTTGGCTATAAGTGCAGCTGTTTTGGGTACAGCTGTCTCCTCTTGATCCTTTCTTCTCAGCTCAAACTCATAAGCTTTGAGGTCTGAGAATAGCTCATGATTGGATGTTTTTGATAAGTCCATCGAGTGCCTTAGAGCCATGGTCTTCATTTCCCATTTAGCTGGGAGGCTCCTCAAAATCTTCATACACATCACTTTTTGTGTGCATTCCTTTCCAAGTGCTGAGAGCTCATTTGTGATTTCAATGAATCTGGCATCCAGCTGATCCATTGTTTCACCTGCAAGCATTTTAAAGTTTTCAAACTTTTGAACAACAATAGATAATTTGTTTTCTTTAATTTGCTCTGATCCTTCACAGATTAAAGTCAGTTTATCCCAAATTTCTTTTGCTGTTTTGCAGGATTTGACTTTATTGAACATTACTTTGTCCAAAGTATTGTAGAGAATATCCTTGGCCACATTGTCCAAGTTGTATCTCTTTCTGTCATCATTCGTCCATTCAGTCCTTGGTTTTTCAACTAAGGCTGGTCTTGCCTCAGCCACAGCTTCTTCTCCTTCAGCTGCAGCTGCTCTCCTTGCGGCTGTGTTCACTTTCTGTATTTGTAGTGGCCCATCCTCTATCACTACCCATATTTCATCATGTAAAGCAAATAGATGAGCCTGCATACGAATTTTACAGTCATCAAACTCCTCAATAGTGAACATAGGAATGCGTGTCAGATTTGCTTCCATGATAATAACTTTTGCTAAGAATGAAATTTTTTAAAATACAAGTGTTAAAAATCTTTTAGAAAAGATAGAGATCTTGTTCAGTAACCAGTGCGGAAGGCTCAGTGAACCAACCGCTATGATACCACTTGTAGGTCCCAAGGGGTGTAAGTAAGGTTTAGAAGGGCGGGGGGTTGAATAAACCTTACCAACTTTTCGATTTTAGTCCTTTTAAAGTATTACAGAGTTAATACACAGCTAGGTCCTTGAGGGACAGCTAAGTTAGTTAATCAGCAGAGTTAGCCACTCAACAGACTCGATAGAGCTGTTGATAGAATAACTCAGCTGTTTAGTCTAAACCTTAACTTGGTTGTGATGAGTTTTTCAATTTGGAAGACTTAAGACTTAACACCCTTGAATTTGATTTAACTTTGTTTTAACACTTGATTTTAGCACTTAGTTATTTATCAGTTGGATAGCAAATTATCAGCAGATATAAAATAAATTTGCAAAAATGTAAATATGCTGAAATGTAAATGACACAAGTAATTTTTATAGAGGTTCGAAGATGGGGTAATTCTTCTAATCCTCTCTTCTCCAACTCCTGGAGGAATCCACTAAGTAATGATCAATTCACAAAGTGGTTATCAGTCTAGAGACAAGTCTTGATCACACTGGTGACTTGCTCCTTGGACTCGATCTGGAGATGCCTTGGTCACACGGTGGCTTCTCGTCGACTCGCTCTTCTTCACAGATACCGCTTTGCTACTTCACTCACTTTCTCAAGCTTCTTGGATTTGATCACGAAGCCCTCCAATAACTTGAGACTGGTTCGACCTTGAACCTTCTTACAATCCTCCTTGGAAAGTAGACCCCTTTTGATTCTTCAAAAATTTCATCTTCAACAGTTTGAAGTTGTCTTTCCTTCATAGCTTTGTGTTGGATTGATTTCCTTCGAGATTTAGGCTTGAGGATTTTGCTTGAATATCTTGAGAATATTTTGCAGGTTACAGTTCGAATAATGTTTGATCGTTCGTGGTTCAGGTAACCTTTTCTCAATGAGATTCCTCAGCCTTTTATAGTGAACTTTCAAAAATCTGCCCGTTGAAGAGATAGGCTGATTTTCAAAAGTCACTTATGTTCGTTGGCTTGTCTTTTCTTGGTCTTCAGTCTTGAGATGTAGACCTTTCCTCGTATTAAATGAATGTCCATCTTTTCAGGTTCTGACATGAGGTGCAGTGCTTCCCATTGGTTTATTCCTTTTGCACGCTTCTGGGACTGAGCACTTTAAGACATGGCAGCATGGGTGTATTACTTATTTAAGTAATGTTCTTGACTTCTGTGCAACGAATTCTTTTTAGTTAACTCCTCTTTGCAGCTGCCTTTTTCCCAGGTGACTTGAGTCTGCTCCAATCATTGGAAGACTCATCTGTCACTTCAACTTGTGACTTGGCCTCTTGAGTTGACTTAACTGACTCTTCACACAGCTGTCCTCAGCTATTACGTCTTTCAGTCGAGTTCTTGATCTTCTATCTTGGCCACACTCAGCTGTTCCTCAGCGGAGTCTTCACTTCACTTCTTCAGTTGACTTCTTGTATTTCCAGGCATAACTGACTTGACTCAGCTCATTCAGTCCTATCTATTACAAGGAAAGATACAAGAAAAATGGGGTGCCAACATTCTAATCTAAGTTTTACATGGCATTCATCAAAACCTACAAAATAATTTCCCAACAATATATATAATATTTTTGACTATGGTTAAATTATGTTGACTTATTATAATGAATGGCTACTTTTCTTTTAGTTGCTAAAATCGCTTCCGCATTAAAATTTTCGTTAAAATATTAAACTTTTATGTTCTTTTCCAAAGATACTAATTTCTCAAAAATATATAAATATATATAATATTTTTGAGAACTCCCATTTTTAGTTGTGGCGTCCCAAGTTATTTTTATTTCTCCTTTTCAAAAGAAGACACTTTCATATATAAAAAGTGGGTCGTTACAGTAGTAAAAGCCCTCGCCAGTAAATTGTGCTTCTAACAATCATATTATTAAAATAGATAGGGCATTGTATGAAAGTTTCAACCCGTGCGAAGAGTTTTTTTTACTGAATAAGAGTGAAAAATGACAGTAATTTTCTTTACTTTGGCCATGCAAAGGAACCATATTAGCAAGGTGAAAACATCATACACACTCAAAGAGCTTATTTTATCCATGCACCTTACGATTGTTTTAGTGATAGGGTTTTGTTTGATAAATGTTTTTATCATGATTTTGATGATTTTATTTTTATACCAAAATAATATTTTAAATATTTTCCAAATACTCCTAAATGATTTAAATTGTTTCTACTAATTTTTCCGGAGCATTTCTTCAAGCTTATTTTCGACAAAAATTGGACAACACGTTTAATGATCTTGTGTTAATGGGTTTTAACATCAAAACAATATTTCAAATGTTGTCCAAATACTCCCGGTCGGTTTAAAATATTTTTACTAATTTTTTGGAGTATTTCTTGAAGTTTATTTTCGATAAAAATTGGACAACACTTTTGTCTCGTGCTCGACCGGTCGCCCTATAGGGCAACCCGTATCTGAAGATGTATTTTGGAACAAAAAATGAGACGGAGGTAAAATTGACCAGGTCGATCGGCCGCAGTTGAGGCGTCGGCCGCAACATCGGCGTATCGTCGCCCCTACCGTCGGCCGATGTCGCCCGGCGTCAACCGGTCTGCGTCGGCCGTCGCGTCGCCGCCGTCGGCGTCGGCCGTGTACAGGAAGTAATTGATCAAACAGAACTCCCTGGACTTGATTTCTGAGGTAGTCGACCGGCTGGACACAGGGTCGACCGGTCGGACCGCCCGTCGACCGGTCGCCCTGTGTAAAAATGTGCTCTTATTTTCAAACGTCTATTTCTGCGCGACCAGTCGCACTATTACTTGACAGCAAAATTCTAACCGTTGTGCAGCAGACAGCTTTTCCCTAAATTATGGGATTGATTTCTAACAGCTATAATCTTGATTTTAATTGTATTTTTTTGTAGAAATTTGTCCCCAAGAGGAGCCTATCCATGTTCAAGACATCCTCTATAAATAGATGAAGAATTGAAGCTACACAACAAGAGAGAATACTACAACACAACAAGATACATTCAAGCAAACACATTTGTTCTTCATTGTTATTATTCTTGTTGCAATAGCCTAAGGTCTTTCACTTTCACATCTTGAGGTCTAGGCTTATTTCTTGATTACACTTGCACTCAATATTGTATTATTCATTATCGAGTTGTAATCCTGAATTTGGGTTATCATTCAACACAAGATATCCTTGTGAGTGTTCTTGTGGTAAGAACACACTTGGGTGATCTAGGTGTTAGGTGCAAGAATATTGTGGTAATCTTCTTATTGAAGAGTGTGGTGCTCTTTGAGGTGTTGAAGAATTTGGTATTCTTCAAGTGGGAAGATTGTAGTGATCTTCATAGGTGCCATTGAAGGAAGATTGTGGTAATCTTCAAGGGAGATTGTGGTAATCTCCAAGGTGGTGTTGAAGAAGAGTGTGGTGCTCTTCAAGGTGATGTTGTAAGGTGTTGTTGTATTAATTTTGGTAATTAATAAAATCTTTTTTTCCTTTATGAAATCCATCCTGGAGATACTGGGGTGGTAGAGGATTAGGCCCTAGGTGGGTTGAACCTCTTTAAATCGACGCGTGTTATTTACTTCCCGCACCTTTACTATTGTCTTGGCTTGTTTGATTCGAAAAAGAGGGTTAAATCGAGAAAATGGAGATAATCTATTCACCCCCTCTAGATTATCGTAGCCGCTTGGACTTACAAGTGGTATCAGAGCCAAACTCTTTGGCAAGCTCGTTCCACCTCGCGAGTAAAGAGGAATGATCAATGGCTACGAATGAAGTCTACCTTACCGGCGCCTCCACCACCAAGCCACCAGTATTTGATTCCCAAAATTATACATTTTGGAAAGAAAGAATGAAATGCTATCTACAAGGCTGCGGGTTCGATATTTGGAACACGGTCATTAATGGAAAATCCATTCTAATAAAAGACACACTTCACACCTCCAAAGTCCTCAAGGAGCTCAATGATGAAGAGAAGAAAATCATCACCTTAAATGGTAAAGCTCTTAATATTATTTATTGTTCACTTATCATTTTGGAATATGATCATATTGTAGGAATTAAATCGGCCCATGAAGTATGGAGAAAATGAAGAAGTATATGCAAATGAAAGGAGTCACTCAAAAGCATCTAATTCTCAATTGGATACAACATGGGATGAGCATCTTACAAATTCCAATGATGAAAACGAACGATGTCTTATGGGTTTCAAAGAAAACGAGGTAAGTTCTAAACCTTCTACTTCCTATGATAATGGATTACATAATGATTATAGTGATTTGCAAAATGATTTTGATGAGCTTCAAAATGAATTCCAAAGCTTACTTGTTAAATACAAAAATTTGAAAAAGGAATTCAATGTTTTGAAAAATGATAAGGATAGTTTATTTACTTCATATGAATCACTTTCATGTGCTCACACCACCACACTTGATAAGGTTAGAATCCTTGAAAAGGAAAATAGTATTCTTGTTGAGGATATTAATTGCATGAAAAAGGATTTATCAAAATTCAACTTGAGTACCGATAAAATAACCAAAATTGTTGATGTTCATAGTTGTGATAATTTGAAACTAGAACTTGATCATAAGCCTAATGTTGTCAAACATATGAAAAAGAATCAAGTCTGCATGCATGTTGGTCATTATGCTCCTAGAATTATTACTTGTTTTTATTATGGTAAAAAGGGTCACACGGTTAATGCTTGTCGGGCTAGAAATAGTTCTAATCATTATTGGAGACCTAAACGTCTCAAAGCTAATCTTAAAGGACCCAAACACTTGAGGGTACCACAAAACAATGTCATATTAGGTACTCGGTGGAATAATAATCAAGGAAAATTCATACCGCCAAGAAGACATCAAATGACCGTCTCATTTGATCAAAGGAGAAGACATCACCACAATGAATTTCCAAGAGAAAGACACTATCAACAATGGGAAGGACACAATCCTTGGAAATGGAGCAATTGGAGAAGCTATCATCAACAAGATGATGTTCAAAGAGGAAGATACCATCAACAATGGGAAAGACACAACCCATGGAAATGGCGTAATTGGCAAACCGTATCTTTCTATTTAATTATACATTTTATTTTATTTTTATGCATGTTTTTATTTGGGTAAAATGAGTTTTCAAATATTTTTAAAATTAAGGTCTTCAATATATATTTGTGCTTTTAAAATATTTTGAAAAGGAAACCTTACATGATGTTTTTAAAACTCTTGTGCATTTATTAAGGCTAATGTGCTTTATTATCTCTTATGGATTTATATAGCATGAGCATATTTGTGAAATCTCTTATCGCTTAGCTTACACTTGTACCATTATGCTTTTGTGCAAGATTTGTTTTAAGAATTTTGTAGGATATATATATATATATATATATATATATTCACCAATGGCTATTTATGTCATAATGTGTCAAGAGGAGCATAAACTATCGAGGTACGCTCATCATTGGTATTCATCTTATAGACTCGATATATTTTTGCCATTTGCCTATGTGCTTGATTCTCAAGATATTTCATAGTATCTCACACAAGTGTCATTAAGAGGATTTTTCGATTTTGTGAAAGACATTTTTCGTCAAAGCTCTTTTTATCCGAGACTTGTAAAGGATTATATTTGTTTTGATAAAACATTCGATTTTTATCCTCTTCTCAAAATTATGCTTTTGATTGCACATATTTGCTTTGTCAAAAACTCTTATTGAAATACTTCTTTTAAATAAGGTCTCGATTATATACTCTCGGATTTTTCAAATTTCAAAAGAGACCTTATATAGCTTTCTCTAAGCATATTTGAACTTACATGTTTTATTAAACTCTTGATGATTTTTTAAAGACATAGTATGTGGTGCTTATTATTGTGTCTTTATTATTCGATATTATTATGCTCTTGTGCAAGATATCTTCTTAAGATTTTGCAGAAATTTTTGGTATTTTGGAACAAGCTTAATGACCAAGGCAAGGTGAGTAGCTCAAAGGTATTGTCAAGAAGAAGGTATTGACTTTGATGATACATTTGCTCCCGTACCACATTTAGAAGCAATTCGCATTTTACTTGCCTATTCTTGTTTTAAGAAAATTTCAAGCTTTACCAAATGGATGTTAAATCCACCTTTCTAAATGGTTTTATTCAAGAAGTAGTCTATGTAAAACAACCGGGGTTTGAAAATTTCTCTATGCGAAATGATTTTTAGAAAAGGCCTTGTATGGTTTAAAACAAGCACCCGGTGTATGGTATGATAGACTTAGCTATTTTCTTTTGAAAGTTTCAACCCGTGCGAAGAGTTTTTTTTACTGAATAAGAGTGAAAAATGACAGTAATTTTCTTTACTTTGTCCATGCAAAGGAACCATATTAGCAAGGTGAAAACATCATATACACTCAAAGAGCTTATTTTATCCATGCACTTACGATTGTTTTAGTGATAGGTTTTTGTTTAATAAATGTTTTTATCATGATTTTGATGATTTTGTTTTTATACCAAAACAATGTTTTTAAATGTTGTCCAAATACTCCTAAATAATTTAAATTGTTTCTACTAATTTTCCGGAGCATTTTTTCAAGCTTATTTTCGACAAAAATTGGACAACACGTTTAATTATCTTGTGTTAATGGGTTTTTACATCAAAATAATATTTCAAATATTGTCCAAATACTCCAATCGGTTTAAAATATTTTTACAAATTTTTCGGAGTATTTCTTGAAGTTTATTTTCGACAAAAATTGGACAACACTTTTGTCTCGTGTTCGACCGGTCGCCCTATAGGGCAACCCATATCTGAAGATGTAATTTGGAACAAAAAATGAGACGGAGGTAAAATTGACCAGGTCGACCGGTCGCCCTGGGCGTCGACCGGTGCCATCGACCGATCGCCCACACGTCGACCTGTACCTGGGAAGCAATTGATCAAACAGAATGCCCTGGACTTGATTTTGAGGCTTTAAATTGTTTTGGTTTCGATCGGTTTGATAAATGTTTTTATCATGATTTTGATGGACACAATGTTTTTAAATGGTTTAAATTGGTCGGAACCCCCGTTTTGACCTTGGTCGCCCAAATGTAAAAAAATGTGCTCTTATTTTCAAACGTCTATTTCTGCGCGACCGGTCGCCCTATTACTTGACAGCAAAATTCTAACCGTTGTGCAGCAGACAACTTTTCCCTAAATTATGGGATTGATTTCTAACAGCTATAATTCTGATTTTAATTGTATTTTTTTGTAGAAATCTGTCCCCAAGAGGAGTCTATCCATGTTCAAGACATCCTCTATAAATAGATGAAGAATTGAAGCTACACAACAAGGGAGAATACTACAATACAACAAGATACATTCAAGCAAACACATTTGTTCTTCATTGTTATTATTCTTGTTGTAATAGCCTAAGGTCTTTCACTTTCACATCTTGAGGTCTAGGATTATTTCTTGATTACACTTGCACTCAATATTGTATTATTCATTATCGAGTTGTAATCCTGAATTTGGGTTATCATTCAACACAAGATATCCTTGTGAGTGTTCTTGTGGTAAGAACACACTTGGGTGATCTAGGTGTTAGGTCTTATTGAAGAGTGTGTGCTCTTTAAGGTGTTGAAGAATTTGGTATTCTTCAAGTCGGAAGATTGTGGTGATCTTCATAGGTGCCATTGAAGGAAGATTGTGGTAATCTTCAAGGGAGATTGTGGTAATCTCCAAGGAGGTGTTGAAGAAGAGTGTGGTGCTCTTCAAGGTGATGTTGTAAGGTGTTGTTGTATTAATTTTGGTAATTAATAATTTTTTTTTCTTTTTGAAATCCATCCCGGAGATACTGGGGTGGTAGAGGATTAGGCCCTAGGTGGGTTGAACCTCTTTAAATCGACGCGTGTTATTTACTTCCCGCACCTTTACTATTGTCTTGGCTTGTTTGATTCGAAAAAGAGGGCTAAATCGAGAAAATTGAGATAATCTATTCACCCCCCTCAAGATTATCGTAGCCGCTTGGACTTACAGGTTTATCATATTATAAACCAATAAGTCTTCTATTTTGAATGAATATTTTACTGTCTACTAGAACATTTGATTTTAATGCTTTTTTTTAAACTACTATTATCCTGCTATTTAGTTTTTTGAAGGTTTGGAATATGTTTGACTATTGTTAAATTATGTTGACTTATTATAATGAATGGCTACTTTTCTTTTAGTTGTTAAAATCACTTCCGCATTAAATTTTTTGTTAAAATATTAAATTTTTATGTTCTTTTCCAAAGATACTAATTTCTCAAAAATATATAAATATATATAATATTTTTGAGAACTCCCATTTTTAGTTGTGGCGTCCCAAGTTATTTTTATTTCTCCTTTTCAAAAGAAGACACTTTCATATATAAAAAGTGGGCGTTTACGAGAGTAAAAGCCCTCACAAGATATTGTGCTTCTAACAATCATATTATTAAAATAGAGAGGGCATTGTATGAAAGTTTCAACCCGTGCGAAGAGTTTTTTTTACTGAATAAGAGTGGAAAATGACAGTAATTTTCTTTACTTTGTCCATGCAAATGAACCATATTAGCAAGGTGAAAACATCATACACACTCAAAGAGCTTATTTTATCCATGCACCTTAGGATTGTTTTAGTGATAAGGTTTATCATATTATAAACCAATAAGTCTTCTATTTTGAATGAATATTTTAGTGTTTACTTGAACATTTGATTTTAATGCTTTTTTTTTTAAACTACTGTTATCCTGCTATTTAGTTTTTTGAAGGTTTGGAATATGTTTGACTATGGTTAAATTATGTTTACTTATTATAATGAATGTTTTAGTGATAAGGTTTATATGTTTGCTATTTAGTTTTGTTCATGCGTTTTAACTGTCTCGACGCATAGGAGATGACCTTGCCATTTTGCACTAGCAAACATCCCAATCCTAGTTTTGATGCATCTATATATATAACAAATCCTTCGGTTCCCTCTAGAATTGTCAAAATAGGAGTTGTCACTAATCTCTGCTTAAGCTCTTGAAAGTTGTTGTCACACTGGTCGGTCCACTGAAATTTCTCGCTCTTTCTGGTCAAGTGTGTCAGTGGCTTGGCAATTTTCGAGAAATCATGGATAAATCTTCTATAATATCCAACTAACCCTACGAAACTTCGCACTTCTCCTGCGTCAGTTGGTGCCTTCCAATCCAATATTGCCTCCCCTTTAGATGGGTCTACTTCAATTTCATTGGTCGTGACGATGTGTCCTAAAAACACAACCCTATCTAGCCAAAATTCATACTCGCTGAATTTGGCATAAAGTTTCTCCTACCGCAATGTTTCTAACACAATGCGAAGGTGTTCCTCATGTTGTTTCTTGTCTTGCAGGAATACCAAAATATCATATATGAAGACAATAACAAACTTATCTTGATAAGGATGAAACACCCTGTTCATCAAATCCATAAACAATGCTGGCGCATTCGACAATCCAAAAGGCATAATGGTAAACTTGAAGCGACTGTATCTCGTCCTGAATTTTGTCTTAGGGATATCACAATTCTTGATCTTTAATTGGTGGTATCCTGATCTCAAGTCAATCTTGGAGAACACACTGGCTCCCTTTAATTGATCGAACAAATCTTCTATCATAGGCAAGGGATATTTGTTCTTGATAGTCAACCGGTTCAAATCTCGATAATCAATGCACATTCTAAGAGATCCATCTTTCTTTTTCACGAATAGTACTGGCGCTCCCCAAGGTGAGACACTAGGTCGATAAATTTCTTGTCTAACAACTCTTGGAATTGGACTTTTAGTTCTTGCCATTCCTTGGGCGCCAATCTGTATAGTGCCTTAGATATAGGTGTCGCACTAAATATATGGTGAATTCAACTTGACGGTCTCAGGGAATTCCAGGTAAATCATCTGAAAATACGTCCAAAAATTCTTTGACCACTGATTCATTCTATGCCATCCTTTCCACTGTCTCTTTCCCCATCATGTTCACCAAAAATCCTTAGCACTCTTTCTTTCGAAGCATTTTGACAGCTTTTATTGCCGACACTATCTTCACTCTAGTGTTGGTCTTTACTCCATAAAAGACAAATTGGTTTCCAATTGATCCTTCAAACTTAATTTTCCTATCGAAACATTTAATGGTGGCTCGGTTCTTACTCAACCAATCTATACCCAATATAACATCAAAATCTCTCATCTCTAGTACATAAAGATCGACTTTCATTGATTGACCACTAATAGTAAGTTCCACTCCTCTCGCAGTTTTCTTAGTCATAATAGTTTCTCCTAAGGGGATACTTACTTCTATTTCTTCATTGTTATCGCAACACTTTAAACTAAGTTTTCTCCTAAAGTTCTCGGACATAAATGAATGTGAAGCTCCAATATCAAATAATACAAGTGTGGGAATATGAGATATAGGAAGCATACCTGTCATAGTCTCGTTTTCCTCTGGTGCCTCCCCACTAGTCATGGCGATGACACGAGCCTTCCCTTTCCTATGTTGGGACGTCCAAGGCCTTGTTGGGGGCCTTGTACCCTCATTTCCTGTTGGGCCTGGATGTCTGGATTCGGGCAATTCTCGATCCTATGTTCTGGTTGATGGCACCTAAAGCATAGCCCTTTCCGGCTAGACACTATCTGTTGTGATACTTCTGGCAAGTAGGGCACTGTGGTGCATTTCCACGAGCTGGGACTAGATTCCCTGCCAGTTTTAACCTCTTGTTAAGTGGAACAAACTTCCATTTTTGCAGGGAAAACCATTTATTCTTCCCTGTGGGGTCGAGTGATTTAGGGGTCTGATCCAGGTTCAGACTATACGATATGATTTGGGACCTCTCGATCACCTCTATGTAAGTGGGCAACCTCAAACCCAAGACAATGCTCCCGATTTTTGGCCTCAGTCCTCTTTCAAACCTCCTAGTCTTTCTCCCGTCTGTGTCCACCATGTGAGGTGTGAATCTAGACAATTGATTGAATTGTCTTTCGTAATCCATTACTGGTAGCATCCTTTCTTCAGATTAACAAATTCTATTTCTTTCTGATCCCTAATTGATTCTGGAAAGTAGCGGTCCAGAATCATCCCTTTGAACTCGTTCCAGGTCAAATCTCTTTTCTGATCCTCTATCAGTGTCTTTTCATGCGACGTCCACCAATGGTCGTACTTTCCGCCAGTTGAAATTTCCCGCCTGAAACCTTTTGTATTTCCGAACACTCCAAGTGATCAAAAATTCTTTCTAGCTCCATAATCTATTCTTCTGTAACTGTTGGACCTACTTTTCCATAGAGTCTCGGTGGTGCGAATCATCGGAATTGTTTAACAACATCATTAGTACGCGGCGCTCCTCGGGATGCATTTGGCTCATTCTGTTGTGTTGCTGAACAATACCTTGAAGGGCAGTTAGAAAATCTCTGGCAAATTCTGACCCAATTACTCCCGCCGCAGGAGCTGATTGTTCTGGTTCTGCTGCATGTTCGCTTGCAGCTGACCCGACGGAGGGCTCTCTCTCTGGCATAGACCTGCCACATTGTCTCCTTTGTGGTGCCATTTCCAATAGTTAACTGCAATATCATAGCACCGTAGTTAACTAGAATCGACTCATTGAGGAGTCTCTCCCTAATACAAAACTCTAACAACTAAACCCGATTGTGCCATCTGAAGACATAAGAGTTCTATCAATCTATCTAAAAGTCAACAAATTGTCAGTCTTATTTCGAGGACTAAGTTCATGAAGCATCAAATGATCTAAGTTCAAAGTTCTTTATTCGTGAAATTCTTAAACACATCACTAGTTTTTCAAGATTTGTCATACTAGTTCTCATAAAGTTCTTGTAAAGTTCCTCTAAAGTTCTTCATAGTTCATAATCATTCTTGTACAAGGGACAAGTTCATAATCATTCATTTCATAAAATTTCCTTGAAGTAATATATAATAATCAAAGTATTTTACTTAAATATACATCGGAGTGCACGTAGGTTCTGCTAGCATAGTCGTCTTTCCCATTTTTCAGTAATTAAAATCTTATAATAAGAGAAAGTTATTAAAGAAAAATCATTTATAGTCTATAGAAACATAGACTCGCTCTGATTACTACTTGTAATGCCCCGAACCCATTTCTATTAGGAACATCACTGTGGAAGACATGAGTATTTATAAATAGTTTGCGGATGCATAAATAAAATAATTTAATTACTAAAAAGTGAGCTGAAAAATTTATTACATAAACTTAAGTGTAGCAAAAGTGATAATGGTTTGATAAGAGTTATGCATCAGTAAATTCATATTACACCAACCATAAATTGTTTACTCAAAGCACATGTATTTTTAAATAGTGGGGAAATATGGAACGACGCCCACGCTGCCAGACCCCTACGCCTTGGCTCCCGGTTCATCATCATTATCTGAAATGTAAGAACATTTGAAGGCGTGAGTTGTGAAACTTAGTGGGAAACGTAAGCAGTTACACTATACTGATTAGTCAAATATATTGCAATAAAAATAATTTTCTAACATCGAGGGGTATCTCCTACCGGTTAGCAGCTTATATTGCCCATTGGCCCTTTCTAACACCGAGGGGTATCCCCTCATCCATTGGCAACTTGCATAGCCTGTCGGCTCTTCCTAACACCAAGGGGTATCCCCCATCCGTTGGCAGCTTAAATAGCATGTCGGCAAATTTTTGAAAATATAGAGAGTTCGACAAATGTAGTATAACAATACGGCATGCTTACAAAATCATAAGTTTACCCACCTTTATTGTTTAATAGAATGCTAGTGATGCAATTGGTTGTATGAGATCGTGTCCAATTGTGACGCACCTAACACAATTCAATTCTTCAACTTAATGACATATGACAAATATATAATCATTAAATAACTTAGTCTCTTAGGATAAATAAAGTCTAATATGTTCCTTAAATTCAAGTACCCTATAATCGAATGTTCGATACTCTTTTGAAAAGCTTTAAAAAAGATAGTTGGTCAAAGTCAAAGTCAAAGTCAAAAGTAAACATAAAAGTTAAAGTCAAGGTCAAAGTCAAAGTATGACCAATTAAATTCAGTTATTCTTAATTAATTGTCTATAAACAATTAATCGACTAACAACCCATTTTAGATAAAATTATTGATTAATCGAATCCTTAATTAATAAAATCATAATCTAACCTTAAACTATCGACTTATTTAAGAATAACACGTCTCGTAAAAATCTCATAAATATCTTCATCACATAACTTTTAAAGAAAATCTTTCAAAAATCTCACATTTCCCGAAAAATTACTTAACGTCACAGCGCTATCTTTTCACATCATAACTCTATCCTACTAACCTAACACTTACCATCGCCGTTTCAAAATTCTTCCATTGGTTTGTGTGAAACTTACATGTACCTTCACGTCACCTTTATGTCAACTCGGTCGCCTTTTCTTACACACCTATTTCTACACTCAACCACCCACCCTACCAAACTATCTACTCACCCTACTCACTATGGCAGCCCGTCCTCACCACCACCACTGCCACCTCCGACCACCCTCAGCCGGTGGTGCCGCTTCCACCTCCAGTGGCCGGCGGCGGCCCCGGTGGGGCGTATTTCACGCCCGATTCATTTTTTTCCGATTATTTAACTCTAAGCACTAAATTCTTAATCACTTTTTAACATCAAAATAAATTTTTAAATCTGATTATGTTCATCAACATTCATCCACAAAGTCCTAAGCTTCTATTTTCAAAAATAGTGAATCAAATAAGCCAAAAATCACTAATTGTTCAAGTTCATCTACTACCTTTAATTTTCACCAACAATAACTTAAACACATTATAAATATCATCTTAAATCATTAATATCATGCTTAAAACATCATAAATTAAATAAAGCTTAAAATAAAAAAATAAAGTCTAGAATCAAACCTTTAAAAATTTAATCATGTCTAAAATTATAATCACTTCAAGCTAAATAAGGGAGGTGTGTTTTATTTATTAAGCAAGATTAAAACACATAATCATGCTCTTACTAGTTAGATATAACACAATCCAAAAAAAAAAAAAAAGTGAAACAAAAATCATTTACATCAAGAACTCATAATGGTCGAAACTTTAAGCTCAAAAATGTTTTTTTTTTTAAATTCATGTTTCCATCATCATAGTTCATTTTATGGTTGGTGATAACATAGGATCATCCTCCTTAAAAGATTTAAAGAAAAGACAAGAATTAAAGAAAAAGATGAAAAGTTACCTCTTGAAACTTTACTTGAAAATTGAGTTTTTGGCTAAGTATGGGAGTGTGAGGGAGAAGTGAGGGTGTTGGTTTTTTTTTATAAAATACAAGAGTGGTTGGGGGTGAAAAATCCATTTTTATCCTCTTTCAAAATATTTTGCAAAAGTTAGTTTTTTAAACATCCTCAAGTAAGCTATTATCATTTTTCAAAATCCCAAAAGTTAATTAAAACTCGTTTTTTCATGAATAAGATGGTCACTAATAATAATAAAATGTGAGGTTGAATTTTAGACTCTAATTCCCAAAAATATAAATAAGTATTTTGGTGAAAATCTCCGAAATTCACTTCCTCGGTCTAAAATTTTGATCCTAAAATTTATGTCCGAAATTCCATAATAACATCCTCAATATGTCATCGCGATATCCATTCATATCCATTATCATGGTTAGGGGCGCAATTAGTTCTCGGATGCTCAAAATATAAAATGCATAAAGCGAGTAAATCACACATTTAAATGTAAACTAGATATTTGATGCAACATTGTTCATGAATATTAATTTAAAAAGCATGAGTAATTAAAAGAGTTTGTTCGTCACAACGGAACATATTAAAATTCCTATTATGAGTAGATCTAAGAGTGTATAACAAGTCGTCCAAAAATTATGATTGTAAACTATTCAGATCTCTATGAAAACAAAGGATGGACGTAAAACTATGAAACAAAGACTCAATATTCAAAGGTATTATACTGAATAGCAGCAATACATCGGATTACACTTGATCTATGTAGAACTTTGATCTTGTTTCTTCTCAAGATAGACTCTCGAACTCTCATATATTCTTATCTATAAGATTGTAATTCAGTGTGTCTTGAATTGTGAGGGACGGTTTATTTATATAGATGCTTCCATGTCTCCAAATCCCTACAAAACATGGAAAGATAGATATACAAGAACAATGATTCATATCTCATGTAAGGTAGGACTTTAGAATCCTTCCTTATCAATATGACCTAAAATAATCAGGAATAATATCTTTCGATATCCAAATATTACTTGAGAGTCAAGTTATAAACAATCCTTTTAAAAACAAACTTTTCTTATTTAATAAATCTTATCATAAGTAAGTAACCAAGAAAGATAAAACATTAAAATCAATATTTTCGAAAGTAGGAAAAATAATTAAATCGTGCAAAAATACACAATCCAACAATCTCTCCCTTTTTGCCTTTCTGGATAAAACCATTTGAAATCAAACATAGGATTTATAAAACAAGTAACTTCCCCTCAGTTAAAAAATCAGAGTTTCAAAATTTTTCTCCCCCTAAATCAAATATCGCTTTCATAAACACTCAAGATCTGCAAAAACTTGATTAGTACTCAAACATTATTAGAGCAAAACATCAAAATACTCAAATAACAATTCAACATCAGAAAAACAATTAAGGATTCAGAGTACAATCATCTAAGCAGTTGTAAAGAAATATGAAACCATAAAGTGCTAGATCATAAGCAATACATCAATGTAGTAGTTTAGTATCATAGCAACAAAGTAACAGTATCAGAGCATGTTAAAAAAACATAAGATCAGAGCAACAATATCCATCGAATACATCAGAAAATCACTTATCAAAGTGATATAATTCAGCTTTAGTTGCTTCAAAATCAAATGGCATATCCAAGTCATCATCGGAAAATCACATATCAAAGTGATACAATTCACCTTCAGTTGCTTCAAAATCAAATGTCATATCCAAGTCATCATCAGCTGCTCCGGTCTTAGTTCCACTTGAACTAGTTCCCCCTCCGCTTGTGCTTGGTCCATAACCAATTCCAACACTTCAAGTATCAACTCATTCTCCCCCCTTTTTTGTCCAGAAAGAGGTGAGAGCATGTTTTTGATGTAAACTTTGTAGTTTTCATAATATTGGATGTATTTCTTAGCCAATGCAATCTGCTGTCAGCAAACACAAGGTGTCCCTACATAAATTCACTCCAATAAAAACGCACTAAAAGTATCTAATACAAATAAAGGGATATCAAGGGTGTTAGTAGTACTTTCAGGAACACTGCCAGGAACACCCTGAGGAAGACTTTCAGGAGCAGTTGGAGCAGAGGTAGCAGGGAAACTTCTTCAGTATCATCGTCTTCTCCTGAAAACTTAAGTGGCAAATCGATCTTCCTATCGCCTTTAAACAAGTAGTGAGAAATAGTAAACAATTCAGGCTCAGGAGAGTGTATTACTATTCCACACATTCATACCTTGGGAGCTCAGAATCATGTAGATCAAAGAAGGATAGGAGAGAGCATGAGACACCTTAGATTCAACAAAGCCCATTACTAGATCAAATACTAACTATCAAAATTCAATGGAATCCCAGTCCCGACCTTAAATAGCACAATTGCTTGTTCTTTAGCAACTGAAGTACTATAGGTTGTGGGAATCCAACGATACTAAAATGGACTCAAACGATACTAAAAACACCCAAAAAAACAACGAAAAATCCTAGTCTAGAGTACTCAATACATTGTATAAAACCAACTTAACAAATACCTCCAAACTTAGACGTTTGCTTGTCCTCAATCAATTACAGACTCTTGAAAAAATAAGGCACGAAGGAAACAGAAAAATCGACAACTGACTCAAACAGACTTACTGCAAAACTTCACAACCAAGCTCATTCGTCTCAAAATTCATTTCACTATCAATCAAGCACGCGTTTTAACAATGTGATCATGAGTGTGGAATGTTCATGCCAACTCCATTTTCATTATCCTGATAAATTCACGCAATCGAGTGTTTTCAAGATGATCCACTTTCTGAATATAAAGATGAGATGCTTATCGGACTCCATAGAATTGTCTTTCATATTAATCTCAACTAATGTAGGCTAATGTAACACAAGGATCAACAGGGCTTTCAAAGCTTGTAATGTGGGCTTAGGGTAAGGCAGGAAAATATAGGATTATGTGGCTCAATTCACCGAAACACACAATTATCAACTCTTTTACATCACTAATTAATAACCACCCTTCACTTTTTGACATTCCCATTGTTCTCACTTCATGAACCTTCAGTCCCACTGATTATTCTCTCTCTCTCTCTCTCTCTCTCTCTCTCTCTCTCTCTCTCTCTCTCTCTCTCTCTCTCTCTCTATCTTTTATAGAAACCCCCAACCTTAATCGTTTGCATATTTTATACATGGGTTTAATATATTCACTTCTCGGGCAACTTCACGCAATTAAACATATATCCTGTTCATCATACCCTCCTCAACCTTCAACATTTTTCTATAACTTATGTGTATGAGTGAGAGGTAATTGAGATTTTCACATGTAAGCTCTGTGTATTAGATTGGCTGCCAAAGAAACAGGTTTACAGGGCTCAAAGGGGGACACTAAGGAAAATATATAATATAAAGGTAGGTATTTTTGGCTCTAGTTGTTCAAAGATGGCCTAAATCACTTCCTTAATGTTATTTCACCTATGATTTTGCCTCGACTAGTGTTCAGACAAATTCTAGAATCCGGTGGGATCATTCTGTAAACACTCAACCGCATAAATCATCTCTAAATAAATCAACAGAGTTAAGCACATAGATGAAATAAATGGGAAGAAGAGTAGATCACAACTCAAACACATGCTCTTTTGACTGTTCAACTCATATTCAACAAATCACTTAATCATGCAGTTTTACAGTTACACAAATGACTCGACTCGACTCTAGACACTTTTTTTTTACTCAAGACTCGGCTCAATGAATGGATATATATTACACCCCCCAAACTGATAACGACATTATCTCTAATGGAGAGGTGAGAAAAGGACTTCTTGGTAACCGAGGAGCTAAGGCTCCTTATCGAAATCATGTGGTACTACTACGTGTATGAAGTGTCTCGTATAAGTACACTTTTGCTTCATAGCGCACAAACCCGTTGGTGTTGAATTCCACCGAGGTGGTGGTCTTTTCTTACCCTTTGCCTTTGTTCGCTCCCTTTTTGGTTTTGCATCTTTGTAACCTAGCAAGGTAACCAAGAAAAAAAACTCGTGGAACCATGGAAATCGGTTACGGGTGAGAAATTGACAATCAAAGTACGTACAAAATGCACCCAAGTGAAAGAATTAAGTAGATTCATGTTGAGAAGACAAACATGAATATGCAAGCTAGCATTCAACAATGTGAAACGTCATTGGGGCATTTGATCAAACACCTAGTATACGTAAATTTGGGATAAGATGATAATTGCAATTATAGTACAATTCAATCTCAAAATTTCAACACCAAAACCTAGTTCTGGCATGAGCATTCAATCCACAATCCACAAATCAACAACAAATATCCCAACACTACTACAATCCAATCACACAAAATAGAGAAATGGAGAAAACCATGGGGAAGGGTTTGGAAGTAGCAAACATACCAAATAATGAGTGAGGAAGATGAAGATGATGTATGTGGTGTTAGAGTGCTTCTTTGTGAAGAGGAAGTGGGAGTTGTGTGAGTTTTTGGTGGTGAAAGTGAGTTGCTCGTTGATCACAATTCCAAGAGAAGGTAGAGGTGTGTTTTACACAAATGAGCGGTTGGGGCGGTATTAATATATCCTGGGCCAGGCGGGGCATTGCAAAAGACCGAGGAAAAATCGAACATGTCATCGTTTGAGGGGCGCCCGCCAGCTGCGGTCCGGGCAGTCCGAGAAGTTATTTTGGCCTGCTACACAATGCAGCAGGGATTTCTTTAACACCCGAGCCTTTCACTACTCATTAGGCCAATATAGTTCATGCATTACATGTGGGTTATGTGCTATTTGCATAATCTCACTACAAGAATTTCGCTAATACACAACGGATATAATTTGTTGTATATTACAATAATTAACCGTTGTCGTAGATGGTGTTGTAAAAAAGTCCACTCAATGACAACAGTTTAAATCCGTTGTCGTTAATAATAAGACAACGGTTATAATCCATTGTCATTGAGCGGACTTTTTTTACAACACCATCTACGAAAACGGTTGATTATTGTAATACACAACAGACTAATGCATTTTCTATTTGGTGTCTATTGTTTTTTCACATGTGGTAATATAAATTTTGATTTCATATATGCAAAAAATAAAACACAGTACAAGAAAGCAACATATAACTAATTAAAACAAAATATGACATTCAAGTGATTGTATCTAGTACATGTCTGCAAATGTTTAACAAAATAATATCCAATATTTAATGAAACGTATCTAACTAGTGTTTAACAAAACGTCTAACAAGTATTTAACAAAACATCTAGCAAGTGTTCTCAAAGCTACACTAATTCTTTCATTGAAGGCAGCTGCAAAATACTCCAATATCATGCCTGCAAATAAGAAGTATATATATCAATTTACATAATTGAAGTTCATGCCTACAAATAAGAAGTATATACATCAATTTACAGTAAAATCGGATTCACTCAATTACAGAATGTTCAGTCTTTATAACTATGAAAATTTGAATATAACTATGAACAAAATACCTATTCACTCATGTATATGGTCTTGGACGCATTCTGCCAACTCCGATCTCACCCATCAATTTGAACTTGAGAATACTCAACATTTGAGAACTGTAAGAAAACATATGTTATATAATTGGCTCCAATTGTTAAACATTTGCAAAAAACATGAGAGCATCAAATTTTAATATAACTTTACTATTGGTCGCAATGAAGTCATGTTTGTAGTTGAATCTTCTACAATCTGCCTCATGTACAGCATCACAAAATAACCGCACTGGAATGCATCGGGTTGAAGAGGAGCCTATGTCTGAAACACTTTTATGGCATGAGTAGCAAGCTAAATTAATAAATTCACAAAATCCTAAATCAAAACACAATAGCAGAAAGCTCATAATTGTAAGTGGCTTAGATTAAAATCAACAAGACTGTGGAGTGAACACATTCCCAAAGCAAAATATACCAAGTCCAATGAAAAAATCAACAAACCAGCATACAACTTATTTGGAGATATTGGCATAATATAGCATTTGAACGATGCATACACAGTACCTACTGAACTATGCCAAATCCTGGAAAAAAACAAGAAACAGACCAATTTTTAAAATTAGAATACAAAAAACTGGAAGCAAAATGAACCAATCACTATACCAAGTGGAACAGAAAAATAACAGAAACTCAAACTCCACCAGTAACCATGCTCTATGTACTAAATTAGCAATTCCAAAAAGGGCCGGCAACTCGGACAAAGGCAGATGAGACCACAAACAACTTTGAGCATGTGAATATACCAGAATCAAACATTGACTACAAGCAGGTCATTTAAATGATGGAGTTTTATAAACACCAAGTATATCAATCAATAAGAAGGCAAGTGGTAAGTTCCAGATTAGACGATAAATGGAAGAGGAGAAACTAATCACCCAAACTAAAGTATACCAATACCAGCCAGACGAGGGTGTAAGTTTCTGAATAAAAGAATATTTCACATTTGAAACCAAGTAGATTCCAATAGTGAAAGACGCCATAATTAGTGCAAGCATCTTATCTTAACAAAACCACATCTATTCTTCTAAATTTTCAACATTTTATACCTCAGAGAAACTTTAATTTTAGAGTAAAAGCAAATAACAACTAGATTACAGGAAGCATAAAAAGGAAGAGAAAGACGTTCACTAGACACTAAATAGCCTATGTAACTACATCTACATATAAATAGAAATTAACAAGGGTAGAATTTTTTTCTTTAAATTGGAACCACTCTTTTTCTAAGGACTGTTCAGAGTAAGAACTTTAAGAGCAGCAGGAACATGAACTTCAACTAAAATGTATGCCCGCTTTTACCTAAATATGAAACAAAATGATGAGGATCAACGAAACTGATACAGGTAAATAAAATGACAATTCATGCACCAGGAAAATTGATGAAAAGAAATGTAAACAAATTCAAAGTAACCAACATATCATCAATCTATATTACAAACCAAATGAGTACTTTAAATATAAAAATATGACAGTAGAAAAAAGATTCTTCCATAGAAAGTCATAAGTAGCCAGCCTAAGTGTAATTTAAGATCAATGAGCACAACAGTTCTCACCAATGTGCGACCCAACAGTGAAGCGATGGCAAGTGCAGTTCGTATCTCTGCTTGATCTGGAGATTATAGTTCATTGTTAGCAAAAATATGGTTCACGATCAACTAATAAAAAGTGAAAATGAAAAAATAAACAAATAAAGATACACGCACATACTTGATAATTAACAAGAGCAAAGTGTGACTCGATGTTGTGTTCTCCCTCTAACATCAAGTTCTTCGGTATACTAGGTTTAAATATAAGAAATCCTCCTGCGTACCATTGACAAAAAGGATTAGGAATGAACTGATTGTCCTTGGTAGTGAAAGAAACAAGGTAATTACAACCCCAAAAAAAGAAGAATAAAATCACCAGGTCTCTTCAATTTCATCAAAAAACAATTAACTGGCATAGCAAAACGAAAAGCGAAAAGAAGCACAACAATACATGTGCAGCAAGGAGCAGAAAAAAGACATGATATTAGGCCTAAACAATTACAAGTGTTTCTGCAAAATCCACATTAATTACCCAAACTCTGAATAAGCTATGGAAAATACATAAATTATTATATTACATTTTTCAGCTTGTTTATATTTTGATTCAAAAAAACTTTTGTACTAAGAGTATACACCTATTTGGAGTTTGCAACTGGTGAATCCCAGAAATAAAAGTGAACAAAAGAAACATCTGATATAGTATATACCAACTTTCCTTAATCAAATTAAAAGAAAAGTGAACACCAAAAATCAGTTATTTTCCTTAATTAAAAACATAAATATCAGTAATCAAATCTTTCTCTAAAAGTCCATCACCATGTCCATGACTGTTACAGAAATTCAGCCAATGACCCCATTAGAATACAACCACTATTTTTATTTTGTTATTTTTTGAGGAAAAAACTCTTGAAACAGGGAAAAGAGAGAATGTTGGAAAGAAAATGATTATCAATAATAAAAACATTTTTCCTTGCTTTACTCCTTGGCAGAATATTTGATAAAGGAATCCTTATGTCCTTAAGAATGTGCTATAGCTTCAAAAAATAGCCTCAAAAGTTGTTGCTAATAACTATTTCTTGAAACTTTTCAGGCAAACAAGGTGGATATGTACATTAATGGACATGACCACTGCCTGCAGCACCTTAGCAACAATGAAGGGCAGATTTTTCGGAAACCTTCAGTTTTTGTTATATTAACATAGAAGTAATGGGACTTCTCTGTATATTCCTCATGAAACTAACCGAATTTTGATGCAGTTCAATGCAATTCTTAACAAGTGGAGGAGGTTCAAAGGCTTGGAAAAATGAGATTCACTATGGAATGCATAATGACAGCATGCACTTCTATTATGATGGACAAGGGTTCATGTCTGTGAAGCTTACATATGAAAAGGCACATGTCGCAATTTACGACGTTTCGGGAAAACCTCTGTATGATATAAAGCTAAGGCCATAGTGAAGTGATAGCTCAATGTAAAAATGAAACACAACAAACATGAAGAAAGTAAAATATCAGTCCTCAACAACACATTAGAAAATACTTTAATAATCACACTCCTTAGATATTTATAATCATCAAAACCAGTCAAACAAAACATAAACAAATTAACAGTAATCCATCTTATCCAATACCAGTATCTCCAATCCCATAAAACACAAACATTGCAGATAAAATTACCATAGAACCTATTACAACCCATAAGAAAAACTTCTTTAATCAGAAAATAAAGAAACTAAACACACACACACACAAACACACATAGAGAAGAACTATAAAGCTTCTCGACACCACCAACAAATTAGGGCACTGATATTGAAAAAAAAAATTTGGGCAAGAAAATCACCTTTCAGAAATTAGGGTTTTAAAAGATTTGGGGGATTTTGGTGGATGGGAAAAACTCACCAACAAATCCGTGATGATGCAGCGACTGAGCTCCTATTCTGTTGATAAATCAAAAGATTTGGGGAATTTTAGTTTGATTGTGTTTAAGTTGTTTTGATTAAGTTGCTAAATTAAAAGGCTCAATCTTAAGTTGTTAGTTATATTTTTATATTTATGTTTAAATTGATAAATCAAAAGATTTAACCTATAAAGTTGCTAGTTATATTTGATTAATATTTTTCTCATATGAAATAAAATATAAAGATTTGATAATAAAAAAATTACAACTCCCAACACTTTTAGAATTATGCTAAAGTTGCTAAAATAAAATTGATAAATTAACTAAAGGTGATAGTTATACCATGAGATAAAGAAATGATAACAAAATAAAAATTACAACTCTCAGCACTTTTGAAATTATGCTAAAAAATTTCCAAAAAAAGTATTATGCTAAAGTTGCTAAAATAAAATTGATAAAAGATCTAAAAGTGCTAGTTATACCATTAAAATAAAAAAGGCCATGATAAATACCTATAGACTCCGGTTTATAACTGTTGTTAAAATTGTTGTCTTTAAGAGAAAAATGACGCTAATTGCAACGGCGTAACCAACCGTTGACGAAAGGATGAATAAATGTTTTCTTTTGAAAAAGATTAGGTTCTAATCAAGAGAGACAACAAAAATGATCCTACGACTCGACAAAATGGAAAATGGAGAGAAACTGGTCGAGCCACGATAGTTGATCGAGATTTTCTTACCGCAAGCGTACGGTGTCAAATTTTAGTATAGTTTTAAAAGTGGGGTTATCGTCTCCACAGGGATTAGTATCAAATTTTATACTAAGTACTATAATTAAAATAACTTAATTCAATCTAGATAATCGGAAAGAGATGGATTTTTTGATAAACTAAAAAGAAAACTAAAATTAAATTAACAAATTGGTTCAGGCAAATTATCAAACACTTAAGACATGAATTCTAGAGGGTTGATTCACCTAGTTATCCCCTATGTTCTCGATCAAGTTTATTAATCACACGTTATTAATCCATAAGCCCAATATTTCTATCGTTTATCACTTACTCTCTCGAGTGCCAAGTGATCTTAGGTTTCAATCCTGATTTCGATATCTGTATAAAAATCATAAATTAAACTCTGATGCGCTCAATGAATACTCTATTGCGGACTTCGACGAATTTATAAACCTCTCAGTTCTATGAAACCCTAAGTTATGCTATTCTATGGCCAGGTGTTCAATTACCTCTCTCGAGTGTCAAATCAAACACACCAAACAATCTAAATTATTGATCAGATAATCCAGATGCAATCAATTCAAATAGCACAAATAGATTAGATAACATGCGAATCTCATAAACTGGAAACCAAAACATAGGTTCAAACATAAGTTACATCAATCCCCTAGAAAAATAGATTTAGCTCATATTGGATATACAAAAACCCATGAAGAAGTAATTATACATCTCAAGAATCGACAAAGAAAAACAAAGAAGGAATTGAAAAGAGAAGAGAAAGAATCCTCTCTGTGTCCAGATGAGAGATGCCTTCAATTGTCGTCCCAAATCCTAGCTCCATGTTTCTTGCCTTGTGTTGTGCTCAAAATAATGTCTGACCCTTGTTCCGTGTGTCACTCCTTGTATTTATAGGCCCAAAACCCTCAAAATCCCGTCAAAACATAAAATAAATAATTGCTGCTCATCACCGCGCGCTGCGGCGCCGGGAGTTGGGCGCTGCAGCACTATCCGGGCCTGAGCTTGTACCATTTTGGCACCCCGCGCTACGGCGCTGGGGTACGGGCATTGCGGCTATGTGCGATGTTTCTCCATTTTTCTCTTCTTCAAATGCGATCTCTTCTTTCCAAACATGTTTTTTATCGTTTCCAATCAATTTCGGCTACCACAATCTGTGTCGACTCCCTAATAGCAACTAATGAAATAAAATGCACTCAAACGATACTAAAAACACCCAAAAAACAACGCAAAATCCTAGTCTAGAGTACTCAATACATTGTATAAAACCAACTTGACAAATAACCCCAAACTTAGACGTTTGCTTGTCCTCAATCAATTACAGACTCTTGAAAAAATAAGGCACGAAGGAAACAGAAAAATCGACAACTGACTCAAAGAGACTTACTGCAAAACTTCACAACCAAGCTCATTCGTCTCAAAACTCATTTCACTATCAATCAAGCATGCGTTTTAACAATGTGATCATGAGTGTGAAATGTTCATGCCAACTCCATTTTCATTATCCGGATAAATTCACGCAATCAAGTATTTTCAAGATGATTCACTTTCTGAATATAAAGATGAGATGCTTATCGGACTTCATAGACTTGTCTTTCATATTAATCTTAACTAATGTAGGCTAATGTAATACAAGGATCAACAGGGCTTTCAAATCTTGTAATGTGGGCTTAGGGTAAGGTAGGAAAATATAGGATTATGTGGCTCAAATCATCGAAACACACAATTATCAACTCTTTTACATCACTAATTAATAACCACCCTTCACTTTTTGACATTCCCATTGTTCTCACTTCATGAACCTTCAGTCCCGCTGATTATTCTCTCTCTCTCTCTCTATATATATATATATATATATCTATCTCTATCTTTTATAGAAACCCCCAACCTTAATCGTTTGCATATTTTATACATGGGGTTTAATATATTCACTTCTCGGGCAACTTCACGCAATTAAACATATACCATGTTCATCATACCCTCCTCAACCTTCAACATTTTTCTATAACTTATGTGTGAGTGAGGGGTAATTAAGATTTTCACATGTAAGCTCTGGGTATTAGATTGGCTGCCAAGGAAACGGGTTTACAAGGCTCAAAGGGGGACACTAAGGAAAATATATAATATAAAGGTAGGCATTTTTGGCTCTAGTTGTTCAAAGATGGCCTAAATCACTTCTTTAATGTTACTTCACCTATGATTTTGCCTCGACTAGTGTTCAGACAAGTTCTAGAATCCGGTGGGATCATTCAGTAAACACTCAACCACAAATCATCTCCAAATAAATCAACAGAGTTAAAAACATAGATGAAATAAATGGGAAGAAGAGTAGATCACAACTCAAACACATGCTCTTTTAACTGTTCAACTCATATTCAACAAATCACTTAATCATGCAGTTTTACAGTTATACAAATGACTCGACTCGACTCTAGACTCTTTTTTTTACTCAAGACTCGGCTCAATGAATGGATATATATTACACCCCCCCAAACTGATAACGACATTACCTCTAATGGAGAGGTGAGAAAAGGACTTCTTGGTAACCGAGGAGCTAAGGCTCCTTATCGAAATCATGTGGTACTATTACGTGTATGAAGCGTCTCGTATAAGTGCACTTTTGCTTCCTAGCGCACAAACCCGTTGGTGTTGAATTCCACCGAGGTGGTGGTCTTTTCTTACCCTTTGCCTTTGCTCGCTCCCTTTTTGGTTTTGCATCTTTGTAACCTAGCAAGGTAACCAAGAAAAAAACTCGTGGAACCATGGAAATCGGTTACGGGTGAGAAATTGACAATCAAAGTACGTACAAAATTCACCCAAGTGAAAGAAGTAGATTCATGTCGAGAAGACAAGCATGAATATGCAAGCTAGCATTCAACAATGTGAAATGTCATTGGGGCATTTGATCAAACACCTAGTATACGTAAATTTGGGATAAGATGATAATTGCAATTATAGTACAATTCAATCTCAAAATTTCAACACCAAAACCTAGTTCTTGCATGAGCATTCAATCCACAATCCACAAATCAACAACAAATATCGCAACACTACTACAATCCAATCACACAAAATAGAGAAATGGAGAAAACCATGGGGAAGGGTTTGGAAGTAGCAAACTTACCAAATAATGAGTGGGGAAGATGAAGATGATGTATGTGGTGTTAGAGTGCTTCTCTGTGAAGAGGAAGTGGGAGTTGTGTGAGTTTTTGGTGGTGAAAGTGAGTTGCTCGTTGATCACAATTCCAAGAGAAGGTAGAGGTGTGTTTTACACAAATGAGGGGCTGGGGCGGTATTAATATATCCTGGGCCAGGCAGGCACTGCAGCGCCGAGGAAAATCTGAACCTGTACCGTTTGAGGGGTGCCAGCGCTGCAGTGCTGGCAGGTCTGAAGTTATTTTGGCCTGCTACACAATGCAGCAGGGATTTCTGTAACACCCGAGCCTTTCACTACTCATTAGGCCAATATAGTTCATGTATTACATGTGGGTTATGTGTTGATTATTTTATACTGCATGACTAATTTTATAAATTTGGAACTCATTTATAGTGATTAGCCGTTGGATTACTAATTTAAGTAGTTAAAAAAATGATTTTTAGTTTTTGGACTAATTAGATGCTAGCTATTAAGTTACACGTGGTAACAATAAAAGTATGAAAGTCCCTAGGTTACACGAGACAAATTTAAGAATGGAACGCGGCAGCGATATACTTATCAAGATGGGATATATAATTGCTAGTAAACTAATATTAAATAAAAATACAAATGATATATAAATGTGTGCTTGCCATTAACATAAGAAATTGGTTTTCTCAATATGTTAATCCTATTAATATCCATCTAATGTGGAGACATAGACACGTGTGTGTCTAGACATCTCATACAAGGAATAAGGATTTTCCTTGCCTTAATAGTTATCTATTTACATGCTATTTAGACAAATTGAAACATAGGGGCCACGTGTATGCATTCTTGCATGTGAAGAATAGCAAGATATAGTTAAAACATAATTCAACACCTTATTATAAATATACGTGGCCACTAAGATTACCATGCAATTGACTCGCACAAACTTCAATACTTACCAACTCTATTAGCAATATATATGGTTAAGTCGTGTATGTATATGTATGTCAAGTAATTAATTATAAAAGAGATATAACTGTATGTGTGAGTAAGATACTGTATAATATGCTATTGAGTCTTCCACCGCCTTAGTCATTCGATCAGACCAAAGCCTTTTAAATGTAATAATAAAACACGCAAATTTGGACCAAAACAGAGATAACAAGAAACCAGGCGACAACAATAGCAAAGCAGAACAGAAAAAGAAAGAAAAGAAAGGAAGGTCATCCCGATTTTGAGGTCGTTTCACTCAAACACTATGGTTTAAATTTTTACTGCGTTCTTATATATTTGCTTATAGTTAAATTGAATACTTCATTATTCTTTACAGTAGCAAATTTATGTTTTGTCAATTAGGAGAATAAAATAAAATACAAAAAAAGGAGCTAATCTATACCCAAGTGTTATAAAATAGAATTGAAGCAGGATATTAGAATTCCAATATGCATCTAATTATGTTAGCGGTTCTATATTTAAATTATAATAGCAACATAATATTAGAATAAGTATATGCATTTATACTATGTTAAAGAATATATGTAAAGTTTAATATGAAGTGATTTATATGATATTTAATATTTAGGGATTTGTATATATGCAAGGGTTATAATGTTAGATTTATTCATAATGAGAAATTAAAGTTCTTAGTTAGGTTTTTGAACATAGGATTCTAAATTTATTATTACTAGCTTAGCTTAGATAAATTAAACTCTAAATACCCGGCATAATATTGGTTCTGGGATGATATTTTAAATTAACACATAGCAAGTAAATATGAGAATTGTACTATATCAATTTAGAATATCAGATAAATTAAAAGACAAATAGAGTAATTGAGATGCTTAAGGTGTTTAACTGGGTTAGGTCGTGAGCTTGAAAGCTTCATTAGTATAATGAATTTGGAAATTGAAGTCTTTTATAAAACTATGAGTAGTGAACTAGTTAATTGAATATTAGAGATTAATAATTTACATCATTACATATTGTTTTAACCTAAGGTGTGGGAGCTGCAGTTAACAAACCTGTAAATAAAGCACAACAGAGCAAGGCGAGTGAAAATCCATCTGCAACTACAGTGCATTAACATATATCATTTCTTGTCTTATTGATACCAAATGTGATTCTTGTATCTTGATGGATGTATTATGGAAACCTTGACGTCCATATGTTGCTAGGTTTATATTGGAATGTGATGATTGTCATTTCATTGAGCATCGTATTCACTAACATTGTGATGTGCATGCATAACATATGAGCATTGTTAAGATGAGGCATGCACGACATGACTTTCTATAAAAAGAAAAGGCTTTGGTTGGCCACTGCTAGTGCACCGAGGCATGAGAGTCATGCTTATAGAATATATTGAGCTCGTGCCATGTGAGACATTCGGACGAGGCTCGTTGATTATTAATGCCCAGTGCCATGTGTGACATCACTTTGGGTATGTGAGACATTTGGACGGGGCTCATTTATTACTAATGTCCAGTGCCATGTGAGACATTACTTCGGGTATGTGAGACATACGGACTGGACAACTTGATCATTAATACAATGTTGAGTTATTTCCGGTGCATAGCAGATAGGTCAAGGGCCCAATAAAAGGAAATGATTTCGAATAAAATGTTTCAAACTCATTTTGCGCACTTCTGGTAAAATATTTTGGAATGCATTGCATTTCTAGTACATTATTCTTCCAGCATGCATGGTTTTCACTTAATGGGCATTAGCTCACGTAGTTCATGCATTGTAGGTGAGTTTGGTGATGCTGGATTTCATGAGCTTACTGGTCAGGCGGCTGGAACTTCTACAGGTTATTGAGGACAATGTACATGGATTACGACCTGTTGGGCTATGTTAACGGGTCACCTTTCCCTTTTGGTCTTGTGTTATATTTTTGTTTAAGGTTGTACCCTCTTTTGAAAACTCTGATGCAAATATATACATGTAAATAGCCGGGTGATGTGGGTTATGTGTTTGATCACGTGAATATCTGTTGTGTTTAATAATAGGGTTGATTACCTATTTTGTTTGTGGACATGGCTTGTCCTTATCTTAAAATTAAGATGATTTTACTTGTTTGTTGTTAAAATGTCACAGTAAAAAAATATTTATTACACGTTTTAAGTAGAGTAGTGGCCGAGTTTTACTATTTATATATTTTCTAGTAATAGTAATAGGAGTGGGCGTGATAATTTTGGGGCCCTTGCCACCCGGTTTTCCGTCATAATACTTCGCTCACATGTAAAAATAAGGGGTTGGGATATAATGCAACTCATTAATCCTAAAAATGCAAAAATTCTACTATGATGCATTTAAAACAAAAAACAACTACTAAACTATTTTAACACTACGAAAGCAATAAAAGGGGTTTGAGTTGCCTCCCAAGAAGCTCTAAATTTACAGTCTTCAGCCGGACTTTGTCAGATCATCAAGTTGGGATGGGAACGTTGCCCACATTTCCTTAGATACTTCCCAACCACCAATATCTTCAGCTATATGCCCATCTATCTGATGACCATCATTGGATTCAAATTTAAACCTCTTGGTTGGATGGATGGTGAACACGACTTCCTCCTTATTGACCCGCAGAGTTAGTTCCCCCGTTTCTACATCAATCAATGCTCTTGCTGTAGCTAGAAATGTCCGACCAAATATTATAGGTATATTTTGGTCCTCATTCACGTCCAACACTACAAAATCCACAGGGAAAACGAATTTTTCAATTCTCACTAACACATCCTCAATAATTCCCCAAGGATAGGTGATGGATCGATCTGCAAATTGCAACATGATATTAGACGATTTCACCTCCCCAAGCCCAAGCTTCGTGACATTAGATAGGGATATAAGATTTACGCTGGAACCAAGATCACAAAGTGCTTTTTCAAAGAAAACTCCTCCAATAGTACAAGGAATAATAAAACTCCATGGATCCTTCATTTTCTGAGGTAGTTTACTCTGCACTATTGCACTACATTCCTCTGTTAGATACACAGTCTCAAACTCCTCCAACTTCATTTTCTGGGATTCCACTCCCTTCGTATAAATGGGCAACTGTCGGGTGCATGGTGAATTTCCGTCTCATTCTTCACATAAATTGCATTGCAGTACTCTCTCGGATTAAGCTTTGTATCACTCGGAAACTTCCGTCTCTTCTGCAATGAATTCACTGTTGTCGCCAACTGACCCATTTGTGTCTCGATTGACCTAAGATGCGTCTCAATCATATTCATCTTTGTACTTAGATTATCAATGCGCATCACTTCTGTTCAACCGATTCCTGGTCTCTCCTATGAATGAGCCGAGTATCTCTTCTAGCGACTGCTTCTTTTCACCTCCGGGTGCATTGGAACTGGATGGGTTGGGATAACCCGGATGTGGGTTCAATACATTCTGTTGTTTCTATAAGAGAAATTCTCATGATTGCGAAGTCCCGGGTGATAGTGAGTCGGTAATGAATTACCACTATTATTAAAGTCCCGGTTATTCACATAATTGACTTGCTCGGCCTCATGAGTGGTGGCTGCATGAACATCCGCGGGTGGGATCTTAGCTTGTTGCGGTGTTCCACCAGAATTTATGATTGCTAATTGTTAGTCAGGCTCGAGATTTGAGATGCTAAAGTTGACATTGTATCTAGCTCAAGAACACGAGCAACTTTCTTGGGTGCTGACCTCTCGGAGGGCTATTGATAACTGTAACGCCCCGAACCCATTTTGATTAGGACCATCACTGTGGTACACTTAAGTATTTATAAATAATTTGCGGAAGCATAAATATAATAATTTAATTACTAAAATGTGGGCTTAAAAATTTCTTAATATAAACTTGAAATTTATCAAAAACTAATAAGGATAATAAGAGTTACGCATTATTAAAATTCTTATTACAAAAGCTTTAAAGTTTGTTTCATCAAAACATAGGTACTTAAATTATTTTGGGAATAATAGAACGACGCCCACGTAGACAGTCTCTATACCTCAACAGGGTCGTCATCATTATCTGAAATGTAATAAACATTTGAAGGCGTGAGCTGTGAAATTCAGTGGGAAACATAAGCAATTACACTAATGAATTTAGCAACATTTAATAAAATATTTTTCCCTGGTGAGTTACTTTCATGTCTCGCAGGCCCCAAGTCAAACGTTTCAGACCCTGCTACCTACTCACATGCTATTAACCACTTTTCACTTGGTGAGTCACCTTCATGTCTCGTGGGCCACGGTCGATACCTCGGTCCGTGCTTGCACCTCACATGCTATTGACTCTAGTTCATTATAAGGACTAATTCATGTCTCGTGGGCCATAGTCGATGCATCGGTCCGTGCTTTCACCTCACATGATATTAGCCTTAGGCCTCATGACCCGAAAGTCCTAAATCATAATATACCAGAGCATAAAAAGAGTTCTGCATATAAACATTAGTATAACAGTACGACATACTTACAAAATCAGAAGTTTACCCACCTTTGAAGTTTAACAGAAAGCTAGTGATGTATTTGTTTGAATGAGTCTGTATCCGATTGCGCCGCACCTAACACAGTTAATTCTTTAACTTAAATGACATAGGACAATGTATTAATCATCAAATAACTTATTCTCTCGAGCTAAGTAAAATCTAAAAGTTCCTAAAGTCAATTATTGCATAATCGGGTGTTCGGTACCCTTTTAAAGAGCTTTAAAAAATGATAGTTAACCAAAGTCAAAAGTCAACGGTCAACTTAAAGTCAAAGTCAACATAAAGTCAAAGTCACTTAAATTCAATTAATCCTTAATTAATAACCTAAATCAAATAATTCGTCTAACGACTCGTTTCAGATGGAAATCCCAGTTAATCGAAACCTTAACCTATAAAATCTTATCTCGACTTAAAATTCTCGATTATCTTAAAATATGATATGTCATCTCGAAAAATCCCGAAAATATCTTATTCACTAAACATGAACTTATTGATTTAATACTTAATGTTAAATAACTTGATAAGATTACATTGGTTTGCGTGCAAAGTACAAGTCACATCACATCACTATTCACATCACTATTCATGTCACATCACATCACTATTTACGTCACTATTCATGTCACATCACCTTTATGTCAAATCGGTCATTATTCATCATTCTTATCCCCAATTCCGATCAACTGCAACTGATCCGGCACCGCCACCTCCGGTGGATGGTAGTTGGACCCGGCGGGACGTATTTCTCCATTTTTCGAGCTCTATTCAATTTTTTCGGTTCTCTAATTTTGAGCACTAAATTTTCATCAACTTATTATCCTCAAAATCACTTTTAGAAAATAAGAGTTTTCATCAAAAATCATCCTTAAGGCTTTAGGTTCTAATTTTAACCAATAATGATTTTTTTTTGAATAAATACGAATATATATAAAAATGAAAAAGAGTACTCCTGATCACAGGCTGATCAGGTAACCAAAGAAGTAAAACGTGTGAACAAAGTCATAGAAACTAAGACATGGTCACAAGCCGACCAGATGGCTGAATGGTTGGGGCCTCGTTAAAACCTTCCAAGGTAAAACCCACCCTTGTGGGAAAAACCCTTGGAAGGAAAAAGAGTACCCCCCATGAGGAAAACGCCAGAAAACTAGAAGACTAATCGCACTAGCTAACAAACCTATAATTGGCTTGGCCAACATAATCCTGTGTGAGGGACGAGATTATGACCGCTGGGGGCGCCCCCCACCACGTATCCTCGTGCGAAGACTTGCTAAGAATATCCGCTGCCCGGTTGCCTTCCCTGAAGATGTGCGAAACCACAAAGTTCATCTGAGATACGAGGTGCAGAGTGTAACGCCACATGCTCAAGTGTCTCCAAGGAACCCCTGTGGATCTCTTTCGCAGCAATTCCACCACATAAACCGAGTCCGACTCCAGCCATAGATGATTCCAGCCCCTTTCAGAAGCGTAATGGATGGCCCGCATTGCTGCCATCAACTCCGCCTCAAAAGCAAAACCCGAACCACATATTTCCACAAAACATCCGCGAAAGAATCCCCTACAATTGCGAAAAACTCCGGAAGCAGTGAGACGCCCGGGCGAGCCAAATGCACTGCCGTTGGTGTTCACTTTAATCCATCCCGGCAAGGGTTTATGCCAATTAACCTGAACGATCTTTGGGGCCTGTCTTGGGCACCCAGGGACCCGTAGTCGACGGAGAATGAGAAGGTCCCTTTGGTCATTATGCATGCAACCTCTGTCTAAGGAAGATGACTCAAGAATAAGAACACGAAGGCGTATGATGGTCGCCTCTAGGGTCCATATCTTGTCATGGAATGTCAAGTCATTTCTGATTTGCCAGATGAGCCAAATACAGGATAACACCGCAAAAGCACATGAGACAAATAAATGATCAACAGATTCCGCGTCAGCACAACAAGAATACAATCCGAGGGGCCTGTGAAGGAACCCCGTGGTCGCAGAACATCCAAAACCGCCAGTCGATTGTGAATCGCGCGCCAAGTCACAATCGAACATCTTTCCGAAATGTGAGGTGACCAAATCCAGGAACCCCATTGAACCATCGGGGAGTGAAGGCGCATATATGCGTAAGCCTCCTTCGAGGAGACGATCCCATCATCAAAGTGTATCCAAGCTCGCGCATCCAACAAATCCGGGGTAATGGGGATTCTAACAATATCTCGAACCATATCCAAGTATGCCTCTATAAACGATAGAGTGAAATGCCAAGTCCCATCGTAAAAGTAATCCGAGATGCGTTGCCGAAATAAATATATGTACTCCTGCGGGATACCAATCCTATCTGCAATGGTGTAACCCAGCCAATTATCCAGCCAGAATAAAATGCCGGAGTTGCATCCGGGGATCCAACGGCAGTCCTCCAAGAATCCCGAGATCCCAGTCTGAACCCCCCTCCATATGAAAGAGGGGATGTACAATCGACGTGGAAAACCCTCAGAAGTGAAAAAGCGCTTTCTGAGGGTGCTGTAAACCAAAGAGTTTGAAGTCATAATCTTCCAACCCATCTTCATAAGGAAGGCATTGTTGGCAACAACGATGGGCCGGACGCCCAAGCCTCCTTCCGTCCGTGGCATACAACAACGACTCCAGTTAACCACCACTGAACCCTTAGAGTTCACATTCCCAGTCCAGATGAAATTACGCATGGCCTTTTCCATTTGTCGAAGCAATGTTCTAGGCCACTTATAAACCATCATGGTATGCACGAAGGAGCTGGTAATCACCGAATTCACCAAGCAAATGCGACCAGCAATAGACAACGAGGACCCTTTCCACCTCCTGAAATTTAAAGATAATCTTATCGAACACTGGCTGAAGATCCGCCACTTTAGGCACCCCTTTGAAGATTGGGGCGCCTAGATATACTGTAGGGAAGGGGCCCATATGCATCCCTGTAATCGTCTGGATACGCCCTCGCACATAATTAGAAACCCGGCTGCCAAAATAAACTTTAGATTTATTTGGATTGAAAATCTGCCCCGAAATGTCCGCATAAAGATTGAGGACCTGAATAATGGAACGTGTATTGCTCGTGGAGGCCCCACACATAATCACAATATCGTCCGCATACATAATCGATGAAGGAAAGATCACCTGCTTAGGCGCCATAAATGCCTGAAGGTGGTTCCTCCTCACCGCCTCCTCCACTAATCTACTCAGAACGTCTTCTGCGATGCAAAAGAGTAGGGGTGATAACGGATCCCCCTACCTAACCCCACGAAAACAAGAGAAAAATCCCACAGGCGACCCATTTAGGAGGACTGGAATTGTGGAAGAATGAAGGATAATCTCTATCCAGTGAATGAACACTTCGGAGAAACCAAAGCGACGCAACACATGAATCAGAAATCCCCAATTATCCGTATCAAATGCCTTGCGGATATCAATTTTTAAGATCATGTTGGTGTCATTCCGCCCCTGCAAAATATTAAACCCTTCCGAAACCAAAGCGATGCAGTCGTGAATTTGCCTTCCCGGAATAAAACCAAACTGAGTCGGAGACAAGTAAGAAGAAATAATGGAGCCCAAACGAGTAGCCAAAATCTTCGTGATAATCTTAAAAAGAAAGTTACTCATGACGATCGGTCGAAAATCCTCCACCGCATTAGCCTCCTTAGTCTTTGGGATGAGTGCCATGAAACTGGCGTTCAATCTCGCCGAAAAAGAGGCCGTGACAAAGAAATAACGGATAGCCACCAACACCTCGTCTGACACCACGTCCCAAAAATGCTGGTAAAATCTCCCACTGAAACCGTCTGGCCCTGAAGCACTATCCAAACCCACACCAAACACTGCCTCTTTAACCTCGGACTCCAAAAGAATGGGCGTCAAGAGCGCATTATCAATTGTGGTAACTGTAGGTGAAATCAATTGGTCGACCAAAGTGTAATCCGAGCTGGTATTCCCTGTATCTACGAAAAGATCCGCATAAAATGATATAATGTGATTTCCAAGGGCCACCGGATCCTTTGTGTATGTACCATCAACCATCAGACCCTGAATCCCTGAACGCCCATTTCTAATCTGACGGCGGCGATGAAAGAATGTCGTGTTACGATCCCCATCTTTTAACCAAGCGGAGCGAGCCTTCTACTGAAGAAAATCAGACTGCATGAGCAACGTGCGAGAAAACTCTTTTTGTGCCTCCAATTCCCTTTCCCTGAGGACCTCCGTGAAGCCCTCGGATTCAATATCTGCTTGAATCTGCTGGACCCTTTCCATCTGATAATCCACCTACAGATTAACATCCCTAAAAACCTCCTTATTCCATACCTTGATCGTCTGTCTCCACCTTTTGAGCTTCCACATTACACGCCGTAAAGGATTAGGCGACATGCACGGGAGCACCCAAGAGGTAGTGACAAGGTCCCAGAATGAAGCATGATGAATCCACATGCACTGAAACCGAAAAGGTGATGGGCCCTTGGTAATGGAAGAAGAACAAGAAACAAGAATGGGATGGTGATCTGAACCAATGCGCGGAAGGACTAAACCCTTAACAACTTGCCAATGGGAGAAAAATTGACCAGTTGCCAGGGCTCGATCCAATTTAGCCTGAAGAAGGGCTAGAGGCCTACAGGGGGAGCACCAAGTAAATAAATTCCCCGAAGTCGGCACAACAAATAACCCTGCATCCTCTAAGAAATCCCCGAAGTCCTTGTAAGAAGCCTGGGATAAGGTACCCGTGCCGGAGCGCTCATGATGTCCCAACATAACATTGAAATCCCCAATTAGCAGCAGATCAGTGATACCCAAGTTTCTCAGCTCCAACCAAAGGGCACGACGAGTAACATGATCACATAAACCATGAGCAAAACCAACGTGGAAAACCATAGGACCAAACTGAATTTGCAGAATAATACACTGAGAGGAAGACCAAACCTCATTATGGACAGAGATGCTCGCATCGCATATGACCCAAATATCTGGGTGACCGTTCGCCCGGAAGCTCTGAGCCGCGAAACTGAGCCCCAGGCTACTCCAGTAAGAATCCAAAATGGATGAAATGTCCACCTTAGGTTCACAAATGGCTAAAATAGAAGGTTTATGTTTGCGACATAAAGCCTTAAGAACATTACGAGATGCAATGTTCCGAATCCCCCGAATATTCCAGAAGATGCAATTCATTGAGAAGGCGGTGGAGGTGGCGCCCATGTCAATCGCACGGTAAAAATAGGCATGTGGTGTGTTGTGGAGTCAGACGATTGAGGATTTCCAACTTCTTCTGCCTAGTCTGCCCATCTCTTGGATGCCGCAATGTTCATTTCATGTGGCTCTATATGCTCCTGTTCAATAGTTATGCCGTGGGCCGGCGGGGACGGACCCGATGCCATGCTCCGGAGAATTCTAGATTTCGCCGAGTCCAAGGAGTTATCCTGGAAGGCACGGCTGAGAGTTCGAATTGGCTTTCCCAAAGGATATTGAACCGTAATAGGCTAGATGGTGGAAACGGTGCCGGTATTGGAAGTAGAGGCCTTGGGAGAAGACTCCCTAGCTGGAAAATCGGACTGGAAATCTGTGGGATGTTGATCCTGGGAGTCATCTGAGCCAAGCGCCTCAAATGTGTTGGAAATAGTGACAATTGCGCAGGGTGGGGATCTAACGCGCGTAGGCGAGGCCGTATTTCCCATTGAGTCATCAACGACCTTGCCCTTGTCCTGCTGAACAAGACGATAAATTTTACGAACCCGTGAACGTCCCCGTTGTACTGAGTTCTGACGTCCCGCTGACGTCCCTGCACGTCCCTGATCTAGAGAAACACGTCTTTCCATAGTAGGTTTTTTCGTTGGAATGAACCGGCAAGATGCCATCGAGTGTCCCGTAATACCACACTTTGAACAAAACTCCAGCAACTTTTCGTACGTAACTGACACAAATGAGCACTGACCCACCCGTTCAACCATAATGTGATCCTCCAAGGGCTTAGACAAATCAATATCCACCAAAACTCGAATGAAATGGCCCAAGAAACCATCTAACGATCGATGGTCTATTTGGATTGGGTTTCCAACCGCACTGGCTATTCCCAAGATGGTATTAGGGTCCCAGTATTCCAAACCAAGCTCGTAGATTCGAACCCAAACACTTGCTATCGACGTGTGCACTTTGTAGGGATTGAAATCCAGGACCCATGGGGAGAGACAGATAGTACCCGGATTGAGCGCCCAGTTAATACGAGCATGAGCTCTAGCACGATCCTACGCATTAGAAAACTTAACACAAAAAAATCCCTTACCCAAGGGGATTAGTTTCCAGTCAGTGTTAATACCCCATAATTCAGATAGGCGTTTATGCAATAGCATGGTCGCCCATGGCTTATTTCCTTTCCCTAAAAGCACTCTTCCAATTAATGAATAAGCGAATTCCTTAACCAATAATGAAATAATGAGACCAAAAATTCTAAATTGATCAAATTCATCAACTATCTTAAGTTCTTCTCCAACAATCAATTATACAACTTCTAAAAATCTTCTTAAGTCATTAATATTAAGATTAAATCATCAAAAATCATATATAACTTAAAATTAAAAACAAAGTCTAAAATCATCATATTTAATCATCCTACTATCACAATCATCAACTTTCAAAATATCCCAACATATCTCCTTAATTCAAGGATTAAAGTTTTTCCATCCTTCTTACACACACTACACCAAGAATACACAATTCTTTAAATTTCACCAAGAACACCAAGAACACACAATTCTTTAAATTTCACCAAGAACACCAAGAATACACACTACACTCATCTTCAAAGTTTTTCTTTCACACACTTCACCAATTACACATAAATCTTTATATTTTACCAAGAACACCAAGAACACCAAATTTCGCAGAAAATTCTTTGTTGTAGCAGTTTTGTAACGGGCTAGCGAGCTAGCCCGGTTAACCTTCGGGCTAGCCCTAACGGGCTTCGGTTTAAACAGTTCTGGCCAAAAAAACCCGGATTTAAACGGGCCAAAACAATTCAGCCCTAACCCTTTATTTTCCAGTTTAAATGGTCCGGGCCAATGGGTCGCGGCCCGTTTAACTTCTCTACTGTTCACAGTTGCTACTTATATATATTTATTTATTTTATAGCTTAAGTTGCTACTTACTATGTAAAATAGCAACTTATCTCATTGTAAAATGAGAAATTTGATAAAATACCCCTTCACCTAGGGGTAGTTTTGAATTTTGCCCCCTTATTATTAAAATCAGATTTTTGCCCCTTTCCTTTACCAAAAAGACCTAAATAGCCCTTTTACTTAAAAAAAAAAAAGAAAATGAAAAAATTGAAGAGGCAAAAGAAACCAAACGACGTCTTTTGGTTTCAAAAATTCAAAGCAAGAAAAAACCCCTCTCCCTCAACCAACACCATCGTCCGCCATCTCCCGCCTACCGTCCGACGCCCACAGCCACAGCCGCCGACCATCCGCCAACCGCCACTGCCACGAATCGCGTGATTTTTTCTTCTTGATTTCTTTAGATATATAAGGAATTATTCCCTTACCAATTTCAGCTTCAATTTACAGTTAGCTTCCTGGTAAATATGAAAAATGGGAGAGATTGATTTGAGATATGAATGTCTATTTCTTTGCTGCTATATTTGTTCTTCCTTGTTTATTGCTAGATGGGGATTTTGATTTTGGTGCTATTTTGCTGCTATATTTTCTAGTTTGCCCACATGTATGCCTACTTCATAATTTATTCATGTATTCATGTGTTATTTTCTAGTTAGCCCACATGTTTGCCCACATGTATGCCTACTTCATAATTTATTCATGTGTTATTTACTAATTTGCCCACACGTATGCCTACTTCATAATGTATTCATGTGTGATTTTCTAATATGCCCACATGTTTGCCCACAGTTATACCCACTTCTGTTAAATGTATGCACTTCATAGAAAACTTTGCCCACATGTTTGCCCACAGTATATACCCACTTTACAAGTATGCACTTCATAATTTACTTTCATGTTAGTTTCTAATTATCCCACATGTTTGCCCACTTCATAATTTACTCTCATTTCTTATTTTCTTATTTACAATTACTAACAAATCTATATTTTGTTTTTAGGTTGATAAAATGGCACTTGTTCCCCCCAAGATCATTTCCCAGCAAAGTTAAGTGCTCGTTGCAATTTGACCAATACATTGGAAAAAATTAGAGAGTGTCTCAGTGATCACAACATCAATAGATTCAAAAAATCATGTTTAGGTCATTTTTTGGATATGGCAAAGATTAAGTTCCAGGGCCAACTTTATCTACATTTGCTTTTTAGGCAAGATACATCCAAGTCAACCGACAAGATAATATTCCATATCAACAACAAAGAGGTTGAGTTTGGAGTAAACGAGTTCTCGTTGATTACAAGACTTTCTTTTGGTCCTAAGTCAATTATTCCTTCTACTTCCACTATTTTGATAAATGTTTTAGAAGGATTGAAACATTTTGTCTATCAGATGTGGAAGATGCTTTGGTTAATTGCTCAGAAAGGTTAAAAGGTGACGGGGATGTTACTTTGAAGTTGGCCTTGTTGTATTTTCTCTACAGTGCTCTACTCATTAGAGATCGGAAAAGCAAAAAAATTGACAGTGAATATATCCACTTATTTGAGGATTTAGATGCTTTCAATTCATATCCCTGGGGTCGGGTAGCTTTTGATTTTTTGGTGAAGGAGACCCGTAGTTGTATGAAAAAGAAGAGTTAAGGGCTACCATGAAAGAAAGATGCAAAAGCCGAACCATCTGTTTGAGCATATTGATATATACGGCTTCCACCCTGCGATTCGAGTTTGGGCATATGAGGCTATCCCAGATATCGCCAAAATATGTGCGGAAATCGTTCAAAAAATAAGAATAAAGTGCCACGTATTGTACGCTGGACAACAAGCCAAGCTGTGGTATTATTTGACACATTGTCAAAATTGGTTTTCAAGACTTTACTTCCCGGAGATATGGATAAGGTAACCAATCTTTTTATACAAATATTATTCTATAAATACACTCAAATAAATGTTAAAAACAAGCCCACCCTCTTGCCCACCTTCATGCCCACTTGTCTGCCTACATATACTCTCTGTTTTCAATAAAAATCATGCCCACCTCCCTGCCCACACTCCTGCCCACTTGTCTGCCCACATATACTATATGTTCTCAATAAAAATCATGCTCACCTCCCTGCCCACACTCCTGCCCACACTCCTGCCCACATATACTATCTGTTCTCAACAAAAATCATGCCCACCTCCCTGCCCACACTCCTGCCCACTTGTCTGCCCACATTCTCTAGACACACTATCATGCCCACCTCTCTGCCCACCTATATGCCCACATTATTTTTGTTATACATCATTATTGATTTGTTTATATATTTTTTCAGGTTGTTATTCACCGGAATTTGGTGGGCACGAAGGCAGAGGCAGATGGTGATTTTTTTTTGCTAGTGTTGTTGTTTGAGCCAAGAATATTGAGAAAAATAGCAGTAAGGAAAAAACAAAGACAAATGTCTTGAAAAGAAAGAAACCGGAAAGTGTGGAGATTGATGAAGAGGATAATTTGGATGAGGATGATGAAGATGATGAAGAAAATGAGACGAAGAAGTTCGCCGACAGACATTATAAAGAAAGGTCGAAATTGCAGTGGGACTTGAAGGGTTTGAGAATGAGGATTGATGATATGGAGGCCACTATTACAAAAAGACAAAATAGTTTGGAGGCCATGTTGAAGTGCATCATGGATAAAAATGGGATGTTCACTTCCTATTGAAGTTTCTGAAAAACATGCGCCCAAAACGACCAATAAGTCTGAAAAAGTTGATGAAGTCGAGGTAGTTGTGGAGGAAGACCTATTGAAAATGGCTAATGAAGAATCTTTTGACAAATCTCCTGCCCACATTTTAGCCGACCTGTCTGCCCACATTCCTGCCCACATTCCTACCGCCTCTCCCGCCCACATGTCTGCCAACTTGGCTCATATTCCTTCCCACATTCCTGCCCACATTCCTACTGGCTCTCCCTCTGCCCACATGTCTGCCGACTTGGCTGCCCATATTTCTGATGTGCCTACTCCTAGCTCGCCAATTGCCTCGCCCACCAATCTATGAAGGAAGAGGTCCTTCGAAAATGAATGCTTTATTATTATGTGGTTCAAAAGACGGAGTTGGTGACTTCAACATCAACTGAGGTACTTGATGGTGATGAATCTATTACTGTTAGTGACAAAGTAAAAGCTCCAATTACTATCAAAATTATGTATAAAAAAAGCAGGAGCAAGAGAACTAGGAAGCCGGGACCTTCTCTACAGTCACCATTCACTGACCCAACTCACCATCTCGGGAAGAAACCGAAGAACATGTATGATTCAATGAGTTATTTTCCACCGACAATAACTGATGAATTTGAGAAGTGGTGGCAATAAATAAGGAAAATAAATACGTCATTGTTCCTTGCTCTATTGAACCAGCTTCCCGGTTAAAGCATCATGGTTCAACAATATTCGAGATCCGAGAGGATGGCTTGATGATGCGGTATTTAAACCATTTATTATATATAATTTTTATACCAAATTAGTTAATTATATAATTGAACTAATCCTTTTGTCATTGCAGCAAGTGGACAAACTATTGCAGTTGGTGGTGTATAAGGCCAAAAATGGCCGACCGTTTCTTGCCCAACCGGACCACGATTGACTTCCTATTTTGGGTATGAGATGCAATGATTAAATTTTTGGCTTTTTCCTTTTTTGTCTTTTGTAACTAATATGAATTTACTTTTACAGAATAATTTGACGAAGAAATGGCCAAAAATGTGGTCAAAATCAAAGGAAAGCATGGTTAAATGGTCGTGGTGGGAAATTGACGAGGCATTAATGGATTATGTCACCAGTCGGCTACCACGTGACGGTATCACCACGACGTTGAAAAGATTTATGGAATTTCTCATGTGAATGGAAACCATTGGGTGTTGTACGAGCTCAATATCCCGAACCAGTCCATTATGATTTATGATTCGTTGTCAAAGAATCAGAATCATCCCCTTTCTGAGTATGTTGAGGACTTCAACATGATGGCAAAAATGCCCCCCATTATTTGCGATGAAGCAGATGTGTGGACTAAAAGAAAGAGCGCCGAGCCACGGAAGGAGGCTTGGATGGTTCATTGCCATGAACACCCTCCACAATAAGCAAATTTTAGTGATTGTGGTATTGTGGCTGCTAAATACATGGAGACATTAGTGACAGGACGCACAATTGACAAATTGAAAACTAATTGTTGCCATGATGCAGCCACAAGAGCATCAGTGGTGTAAAACTGATAAGCTAATTCATACCTTGAGAAACTAAGTTTTCTCGCTGCGGCTAGTGCATGAGCGCATGGTAATTGATCCAGTTGGAACACGTTGCATGTGCATTTCCTTGCATTCAAATTAATCTCCACATTTCTATCACCATCAAGTACATAATATGTGTAGTGATGCGATGTTTGCACATCCATCTTCCTCGCTTCTTTTCATCTCTGCTCCCGCACAATTTTTTCAGCCCAATTTGTCAATTTGTTTTTCATCTTCGCTACTTCACGCCGTTCGTAAAAACCACCTCATTAACATCATCAAGATTGCATCCAACAAGGCTACTTGAGGGTACTCCTCGCATCCCTAAGCACTTTGCATTAAGACTCTGCGATGTTGGTGGTCATAATGATATACCGTCTCAGGGAAAAAACACACGAGCCCATTGCTCCTTCTCAATGTTATCAATCATGAGTTAGTTGTACACATCAACAGATTTTATGTATCTTGTTCATGATATGTTGAAATTCTACGGCATTATATGTCTTTGCAGCAGTATAGAGTAAATCTCAAACATTTATATCCTTAAATTTGGCAACAACATTCTATCTGAGATGGTAGATGCAAATTCCATGGTGTGCATTAGAAAAAACTTCTTTCACGGCGTTACCAATAGACTGATGGCAGTCTGAGATTATAACCAAATCCTTCTTCTCGACAAGAAACCATTTATATTTTGAAGAAACCATTTTCATGAATCATCATTCCCGAGTCAACAATGGCAAATGCCAAAGGATAAATTTGATTGTTCCCGTCCATACCAAGAGCCACTAGTAATACACCTTTGTATTTTCCTTCAAGTGTGTACCATCCATTGCTAACACTCGGGCGAATACAAGTCCAAAATCCACGTATACAAGCACCAACGACCATGAAACAATATTTGAAACAACCAAAGTCATCTACTTTGATCGCGCCACGTTCAACATTCACTTGTCGGACTCGCTCTAAGTACGAGGCGAGTTGTTTGAAAGACTCTTCGAGAGAACCTCTAACCAATTTAATTGCCTCTTCCTTCGCTCTACATGCTTTGTCATAGATTATGTGCACATTAAATTTATATTTAACTTCTGCAATAATGGCTTGGGGTGGGTATGCATGTGTAGGTTCTTTATATCTATACATGACATCCTCAACTAACACCTTACTTTTAGCTTGACGATGATCTTGGTTGTTTAAGTCAATAGAACATTCATGAATATTGTGATATTTGGTCACAATCCATATATGCCCATGTCGACGCCTAGTAGGATGTATCATCCATGGACAATTTCCATCCAAGCACCCCACCACAAATCTAACTTTGTTCGACTTTTTCACCACGTGTTGCCTAATTTTCAACATACATACTATCGCAAGATGCCGACATAGTTCATCCTTGGTAATTAAAACTTGGCCTTCTTCAATGTCATTTTCTACCGCAATTGAGTTACAATCGCTTGTTTGAGTGCTTGAACGAGGACCCACACCACTTTGACTGTTCCCATTGAGTTCTTTATTGGCTGACCATATCGCCCACTTCCCTGCCCACCTTCATGCCTACCTTCGTTTTGCATATATTGTTGCCTACCTTCATGCCCACCTCTCTGCCCACACTCATGTATGTCTTTTTTTCTCACATCTTCTTGCCTACCATGCTGCCCACTTCTCTGCCCACACTCATGTATGTCTTATTTTCCACATCTTCTTTCCTACCATGCCGCCCACCTCTCTGCCCAAACTCATGTATGTCTTTTTTTCCACATCTTCTTGCCTACCATGCTGCCCACCTCTCTGCCCACACTCATGTATGTCTTTTTTTCCAAATCTTCTTGCCTACCATGCTTCTCACTGTCGTCTTCCTGAGATTGTGACGGTGACAAAGTAGGAGTACTATCAACGTCATCCCAAAACATAGGGTGTTTGAAAATGTCCGAAAGAGGCCAATCGAAATCATGAGGACGATGAGGTTTCTCTTCCATAATGCCTTTGCCTTTATCAAGGTGGTATGTGAGATGTGGCATATTCTCTGGAACAACGGCTTCATTTGTCCGAATGGCCACAAGCTCCTGATGATTACTACTAGTTGACTCAAAAGTTTCCTTGTTCTTTTCCCTAGCAATCAAGCAAAGAGGCACAGACAAAGTCTTCTCTTTATTCGTACGAACTAGAACTTCGACATCATCATCATCAGTGAGCGGACATGGCGGTAATGGATCAATGTGTTCATAGCCAAACCAACTGCTTAATTCTATTTCATAATCATCGGGATTGATTTTACACAATGCATAAGATTTCTCCAATAATTTAGAGTACGTGACAGCACGGGAAGAGAACGGTTTTTGATTGCTTTCTGGTAAACCTCCAATGATAAGTATTCATGTCACAGTCCCAAATACCATCCCACACAATCAATATAGGACATGATGTACCACCTGCAAACAAAGCCATGATATAAGATAATTAATTAGAAATTCTACACAACCGCCCCCCTCGCCCATATTTCAGCCCACTCTCTCCGGCCACCCCATTTTTGTTGGCCGAAAACAACGATTCCATATTTTTGGCCGATTTAAACAACAATTACAATTACGTATTCACTCTATACACTATATCTAACAATAACAAATTATACACATTCCAAAAATCAAACAAAGTTGGCAAAAATCTAACAAAGTTGGCTAAATGTAACATTTTTCAAAGAAAATAAGCTTCAATTCAATGAATAACATAAACACCATGAAAACTAACCTTTATCCATAACTTTCTTGCACAATATAGATATTTTTGATCCAAATGCCCACTATCTATCGAGCCCATTTTGCCCGTTTTCGATCCAAATACCAAGAACAAATTTTGGATTTTTGTGTTGCCCGTTTTTAGCACTAGTAGATGGATTTTTCTTATTTTGTGATCTTTGATATCCTTGTAGGTCGATTCTTGCTTCTCCTCCTAAAGTGGTTGATTTTGTGAGTTTTTGGAGGTTCTAGGGTTTGGTCGGTAGATGTAGCAGATGAGTTTCCTCTTTTTTTTCTTTTTTGTTTTTGTTTTTTTAGGTAAAAGGGTATTTTGGTCTTTTTGGGAGAAGAAAAGGGGCAAAAATCTGATTCTAATAATAAGGGGGCAAAATTCAAAACTACCCCTAGGGAAAGGGGTATTTTAACAAATTTCCCTTGTAAAATTTAGATGGAATCAACTGCCCCTAATTTTTCCAATTTATCTCTGTTAATTGGGATTCCATTCACATTTTCTTCTCTCCCTCCAGCCACCGACGGACCAATCCTCTCAATTCTTAAAGCAGCGGCCACCATCTTTCCCTGCAAAAGTGAAACCCCTCTTTCTTTCTACAAAGAAAATTGTGATTCATTCACCCCCGTTGATGTCATCGCGGAACACCGGCGCGAGTAGCCACCACATGACCCACCACTCCTCCTTCTGGGTTACAAGACACGAACTGATTCTTTAGTGTTACATTGGAGGTAAATTCATATTAGAATTATTTGAAGTCTTTTGGTTTTAAAGTTTCTTTAAAACTCAATTCTTTGACTACAAATACCAGGAAATTTCTCAATTTGATCTTTTTTGGAAATTATTAATCCTGCCTGTATCCCACACTCTAGCCTTTTCAGTTCTTAGCTTTCAATTAGAATAAAATGAAAAGAAGGAAAGCATAGTGTAGGTCGAACTAAAATTGTTTGCAAGAAAATGACAAAAAGGAATAAATTGTTTGAAATAAAATTCTTATCGTGGACTAATAACAAAATAACCAAAAGATGTTTCAAAACTTTTTAAAAAAATCCTTTGACTTGATTCTGCCTTAAATTTAAGGGGGTAGTTGTAATACATTTTTAAATGTTAGGGGGTTTTGAAACCTCAAGGGCTTTTTTGTAATTTTCAGAATTTTCAAGAGTTTTCAATTTTCCACGAAGTCATATTTATCGTCATTATTACGAGTTTTGTTGATGAAATAAATTTGTCACTAATGTTTTGGCATAATCAATGACAAAATATGTTGTGGTCATGAAATAACATATTTTGTGACATGAAATGTCATCAACAATTATTATCATTTTGTCATTAAAATATTTCCCTCCAACTTTTTGGTGCAAATTCAATTAATCGTCATGAAATATGCAAATTAGTGACGAAATGTAATATTGATAGTGACAAATTAAATGGTGTCATAAAAGCGTATTTTGAAATATAACTTTCGCCATTGTTAATTAACAAATAATGACAAATATTTATGTGTGCCAAAAATAATCGTCATTAAATATGTCTTTGTTGACAAAATAAGAGTGTCACTATTTTGTTGGAGTGAAAAATGACAAATTATAATGTTGTCATTAAAAGAAATAATTCGTGACGCTAAATTTCATCACCAATTATCACCGGTTCGTCATCAAAATATTTTTCGCCAAAATTTTGGTGTCAAATTCCACCTTCTATGAAATACAGTGACGGATTTCAGTTAATCGTCATGAAATTGGCAATTTGATGACGATATTTAATACCAATAGTGACAAAATTAAATAGCGTCGTGATAGTGTACTTTACAATGACAAAAATAAAAGTTATCACTTTTAATTAACAAATGATGACAAATAGTTATGCGTCGAGAAAAATTTCATCATAAAATGTGTGATTTCTTGTAGTGCCTAAATATGTGACAAAAATAATCGCACATACTTGTGGGGAACTGTTTCGGCTGATGTTGTACCAAGTGTTGTAACACCTTGAAAGACACTTAATTGTGATGCACATACCCAGCATATAGGATTTTTCGAGTATTTTGATTTTTCCAAGACACATGTCCAATTTAGCGAGTTGGTAGCTTTCACGCAAATCCCAGTGGTAGTTCTTTCTCACAAGATCATACCCTTAAAACAATTTTATATATGCAAGAATTGGTCAAAAGGATTACCTGCACACAGTGGGTAGATAGATGTTTCCCTCAAAGGCCTCCGTACATGTGTTAGAATAGTGTTTTTATTTTGATTTTGATGATTTCATATAAATGAGTTTTATACCAAAACAATGTTTCTAAAAATTGTCCAAATGGTTCAATACATTTTATTTGATTTTTACTAATTTTTTTATGTACTTTCTTGAACTTTATTTTTGACAAAAATCGGACAATTTCTCTATGAAGAAGGTGACCTAGTAGGGAGACCCGTACCTGTGAGTTTGAAACTTGAAACAAAAATAGAGATTTTTAAAGGGGTATAGCGACCAGTCACCCTAGATGGCGACCAGTGCCTGAATGTTTATCTTTTCTCTGTTTCAAAGGCGAACAGTTATTATCCATGGCAACTGGTCGCTATAGACAATGACCGGTCGCCCTCTATATCATCATGTGTCAAAAGTTTATTCAACAGTTTAATATTTCGAGTTTTAAACATAGCGACCGATAGCTATAGCCTTTTGACAGCAAAATCTATCTGTTGCAGAAACACCTCTCAGCAAATTAAGTTTTTACATTTATTAACCATTTTTTGGAGTTGTTTTGATCCTTTTTTTGCAGACAAAATTCAATTAGGATGAGCCTATATTGAAGATTACATCTTGGAGCCCTTCTATAAATAGATAAAGCATTAGAGGATCAAATACAACACATTATTTTACATCATAACAAGAAAAATCAACAAACTTCATACTTGTTGTAATAGCCTAAGCACTACACCTTCACATCTTGCTTATTAGGCTTTGTTTCTTGATTACGGTTGCACATTCAAAGTTGTATAGTTTAATTTGAGTTGTAATCTTGATTAACCAAATCATCCAAAATAAGACATACTTGTTGAGTGTTCTTTTGGCAAGAACACACTTGGTTGACTGTTAGGAAATTTATTTGGTAGATTTTGGTGATACCATGTAAAACTTAAACTAGGAAGTTGGCATCCCATTTCCCTTGTAATTTGTATTGTAATAGATAGGGCTGAAAAAGTTGAGTCAAGTCAGCTATGTCAAAGATTACAAGAAGTCAATTGCGGACTGTGTGAAGACTCTGTTGTGTGTCAGCTGAGTAAGACCATGAAGGAAGACAAGAACTCGACTGAAGAAGAGTCAGCTGAGGAACAGCTGTGAGAAGTGTCAGTCAAGTCAACTCAAGAAGCCAAGTCTACAAGTTGAAGTGACGGTTGAGTCAATCCAATGATTGGAGCAAACTCAAGTCACCCGGGATAAAGACAGCAGTCAAGTCAAGACAACTAACTTAGATCCGTTGATTAAAGTCAAGAATATTACTTCATTTAGTAATATGACAAAGCTGCCAGGTCTAAAGTGTTTGGCCCTGAATTGTGCAAAAGGAATAAGCCAATGGGAAACACTGCACCTTGTGTTAGGCACCTACAATCGATGAAATGCCATTAATACGAGGAAAGGTCAACATCACCAAGGCTACAGACCAAGAAAAGACAAGCCAACAAACACAAATTGACATTTGAAATTAACCTATCTTTTCAACGAGCAAAATTTCAAATGGACACTATAAAAGGCTGAGGAAGCTATTGAGAAGAGGTTACCTTGCACACCTGAGAAATCAAGCAATGTTCAAGCATTTAACCTGCAATACTCTCAAAGCTTATCAAGATATTCCTCAAGCCTGAAATTCGAAGAAACTAGATCCAACACTCACTGTGAAGGAAAGATAACTTCAAACTGTTGAAGAGAAAAACTTTTGAAGAAAACAAAAGAGGTCTACTTTCCAAGTCAGGATTGTAGAAGGGTTCAAGGTCGAACCATTATCAAGTTTGTTGGAGGGCTTTGTGATCAAATCCAAGAACTTGAGAAGTGAGCTGAAGTAGCAAGGCAGTTGCCCTATGAAGAAGCTGAGTCACAAGAGAAGCCAGCTGTGTGATCAAGGTTGTCTCCAAACTGATAACTCCTTTGTAAACTGATCTTTTACATAGTGGATTCCTCCAGGAGTTGGAGAAGAGAGGATTAGAAGAATTACCCCATCTTCGAACCTCTATAAAATATTTGTGTCATTTACTTTCAGCACACTTAGGGCCTGTTTGTTTATGTTTCCATGATCCATTTCTAGTTTCTGGAGTTGGAAATAGAATTTTGAGAATATATTGGTTTTGTGTGGAAATTGGAATTATGTTTTGATGAATGAATTGAAATGTGTTTTATGTAGGGATGGAAATGAGATTGTGTTTGGTTGAGTAGTTTTGAAATATTATTTTATGTATATAATAATTGAAAAGTTGATAGTGGTGGGGTCCACTTTCAATATTTTAATTTGAATATATAATATTATATTTGTAAGATTGTAGGTGGTGGGTCCCATTAGATAGATATAATTTAAAAATAGTAATATTTTAAGTAGATAGAGTTGATAGTATTGGGTCCCATATATATAATTGGGTTAAAATATGAGAATAGTTATTGATGAGTGATGTAGGGTAGTGTATAGGTTTGAGAATAGAAATTATAGGTTAGAGATGTTGTTTTATGTGAAAAATAGAAAATGAAAATGTTGATTTCCATTGGAAATTTTATGGACAAACATGATTCCACTTTTATGAATAGTTAGAAAATGGAAATAGGCTCTTGGAAACATAAACAAACAAGGCCTTACGCTCTTGCATATTTCTTTTATATCTGATGTTAGTATTATAATTGCAATCCAACTGATAAATAACTAAGTGCTAAAATCAAGTGTTAAAAACAAGCTTAAAACAAAACAAAGGGTGTTAAGTCTTCCGTTGTTAAAAACCAAACCAGCCAAGTTAAGTATTTGGCTTAAGCAGCCGAGTTATACTATCAACAGCTCTATCGAGTCTGTTGAGTGGGAAACTTTGCAGAAGTTACCTCAGCTGATGAAAAGAGTTCAAAATGAAAAGAGTCAAACCATAATAAAAATAAGATCTGACAGGGGAACTGAGTTTGTCAATGTGATAATAACTCAGTATTGTGTTGAAAATGGTGTTGCTCATGAATTGTCAGATGCAAGGACTCCACAGCAGAATGGAGTAGCTGAAAGAAGAAACATAACTCTCAAGAAAGCTGCAAGGAAAATGTTAGCTGAAACTGGATTGCCTAAGATATTTTGGGCTGAAGCCATAAACACAACATGCTATACTCAAAATAGATGCATGATCAATAGGAAATTGACCAAAACTCCTTATGAAATTTCAACAGGGAGAAAGCTAAATGTTGGATATTTCAGGATATTTGGATGTAAATGCTTCATCATAACAATGGCAAAGACAACTTGAAGGCTTTTGATGCTAAAGTCGATGAATGTATCTTTTGAGGTACTTTGATGAACCTAATGTGAGTGGAGAAGACATTGAAGAGTTAGCTAATAAGTTGAATCACCCAACTATGCGTAAGAGTCCTTATGTGGAAGTCAAGTGAGAGCACTCAACCCGGATAAAGATGAGATAGTTGATCTCAAAGACATTTGGAAGGTCTCTACTTTGAATGAAGATGAAAGAGTTGTTCAAGACAACTTAGCTGCGAGGCGGTGAATCCGGTGACTTACTCCAACCTGATGTGAGATGGTTGAGAGACCATCCACCAGAGTTAGTCATTGGAGATGTTAGAGATGGCATAAGAACCAGATCCAGAGCACATCATGAAGTTATGTTCACTTGTTTCATTTCCCAGATAGAGCCTAAAGATGTGTCTCAAGCATTGGATGACACACATTAGATTCAGGCCATGCAAGAAGAACTGAATCAGTTTAAAAGAAACAAAGTATGGGAATTAGTTCAAAGGCAACCCATCAAAATGTTATTGGTACAAAATGGGTTTTCGGAAACAAGATGAATGAGAAAGGATCTATTGTAAGAAATAAAGCAAGATTGGTAGCCAAAGGGTATTGCCAAGAAGAAGGTATAGATTTTGATGAAACCTTTGCTCCTATTGCAAGGTTGGAAGCAAAAAGGATGTTTCTTGCTTATGCTGCACATAAGAAGTTCATTGTATATCAAATGGATGTGAAGAGTGCATTTCTAAATGGATTATTAGAGGAAGAAGTCTATGTTGAACAACCTCCAGGTTTTGAGCAGAAAACTATTGGAGATAAGGTCTACACGCTCAATAAAGCATTGTATGGATTGAAACAAGCACCAAGAGCATGGTATGATACATTGTCTCAATTTCTAATTGACAATGGATTCACCAAAGGCAAAGTTGATAGAACACTCTTTAGAATTCAAGATGGAGAGAGTATATTGCTTGTTCAAATATATGTGGATGACATTATTTTTGGTTCCACAAACAAAGAGATGTGTGACAAGTTCTCAAAACTCATGCAAGGCAAATTTGAGATGAGCATGATGGCAAAGCTGACCTTCTTCCTATGACTTCAAGTCAAACAATTGAAGAATGGAACCTTCATAAGCCAAACAAAGTATACCAGAGATTTAATGAAGAAATTTGGTATGGAAGAGAAGTCCTCTGTGAAAATTCCAATGAATACTTCAGCCAAGATGGACATGGATGCAGATGGCAAAGCTGTTGATCAAACTAGATATAGAGCCCTCACTGGATCATTGATCTATCTAACAGCAAGGAGGCCAGACATCACCTTTGCAGTAGGTGTATGTGCAAGATTTCAATCTGTACCAAAGGAGAGCCACATGACTGCAGCTAAGAGAATCCTAAGATATTTGAAGGGATGCCAGGAAGTTGGCTTATGGTATCCAAAGGAAGGTGGATTCAAGGTAATTGGATACTCAGACTCAGACTATGTTGGATGTAGAGTTGATAGGAAAGAGTACTTGTGTACCTATCAAATGCTTGGAAATAGATTGGTTTCTTGGTTCAACAAGAAATAAAATTCAATAGCTACATCCATAGCTGAAGCAGAGTACATAGTTGCAGGCAGCTGTTGTGCCTAAGTCTTATGGATGAGACAGCAACTGAGAGACTATGATATTGAAGAAAAAGATATTCCAATTATGTGTGATAACACTAGTGCTATTGCAATCACTCAATATCCGATGTGCATTCAAGAACAAAGCACATTGATGTCAGATGTCATTTTATAAGAGATTATGTTGAAAAGAAAGACATCACCTTGGAATACATCTCAACTGATAAGCAGTTAGCTGATATATTCACAAAGCCATTATGTGAATCAAGATTTGAAGAGCTCAAGAATGAGTTAGGGTTAATTGAGCTGAGTTAAGAAACTCAGAAGACTCAATAAGCTGAGAAAGAAGATGAGTATATTGAAAAAGAGCAAGTTTTATATTTCAGCCAAGTGAAACAGCCCAGTCGGGAAATCAACTGTATCGAGTTAGCTGACAGCTGAGTTACATCATGAGAAGAGAGAAGCATAGTTGAGTCACTTTGGATATAAGTTGCATCATTTATGAGCTAAGTGACAAAAACACAATCGTTTTAATTAAGCAAGAATGTTTTTAAGAATGACGTCAGCGTAATAATGATCACAAGACAAAAGCTACACAGTAAACCATATGATTGGATATAAATGTTGCTGCATTTAATGTGGGCAATTTAATGCGGTTTTGAAGCTCTAATCTCAACCGTTGATCTCGATCAAAAATTTCAAACTCCGAAAGACGTCCTTTCACGTTCCTTATATACGAAACTTTACCTTTCTCTCTCCTCACGCGAACTATTCATCTTCAGCAAAGATAAGGCATTTTCACTGTAACCAAGTGCAAACCCTAGTTCTTTCAAGCAAGTTTTCTCACATTTCAATCGGTAGAAACTTCTGAAAATGGCCCTAACTTTTGATTACGCAAAGCTCTCCAAGCAAATCCACACTGGTTCGTCTGTGGATTTCAAAGGGATGATCAAACAGGGTGTCGATAAAACCTTGGTCAAGAAGATAGATGAAACAATGGAGAAGTCCGGCCTGAAGGACTTTCTGATGATGCAGTTCACACATACGTACCTTGAAGAGGTAGCCATGTTCTATGTGTATGCAGAGGTGCAGACGATGAAATCGGGTCTTCCGTCCCATAGCAAGATCATCAAACTCAATTCAAAAGACCTTGTTGAGCATCGCCTCTTGCCGCGAAGGGATTGAAGGACATCGCCGAGAAGGATGTCGACTTAGCCGCTTGGAAAGAAGTTGCCAAGCCGGAGAGTGTCTTTGCGAATGTTGTTTATACTGACCCAAGAAAGAATCGTTGAAGGATGACTACCATAAGCGATGGACGTCATCTCAAAATGTATGGACATAAAGTTTGGAAGCTTCAATCGGTTGTCCAAGACTAAGTTGATCATGATGGTTGCGATCGTGCAAGAGAACAAAGTCAATTTGAGTTCGTTTTTCACCAAATTTGCGAGAATGTCTTTGAGCAGGACCTACAAGGAAGATGGGTCTTTTGGATGTTCCTTAGGTTATGGCACTGGTGATTAGCCACCGATGGAGGCAAAGGGAATTGCTCTTTGCCATTGCAAGCCCTTTCATGCCAACAAGCGTATGTTCAAGGCGAATCTTTTCGGAGCCAGGAAGAAGGCTCATGCTAGAAATCGATACGGTGAGGGGGAATCAGCTGATCCCGAAGATACAGTTGAGACCCCTCCAGCCAAGAAGAGAGCTGCGGTATCCAAGCCTGCCCCTACCCCCGCAGCCAAAACAAAGAAAGCACATGCTCCCGCAGCAAAGTCCAAAGCTAGTTCGCACCAAAAGAAGACGGATGTACAAGCATTCCGAACTTGAGAAGACAGCTGAATCCGACACTCATCCAGAGAAGAAAAGTGAGACTGCTGATGCTCAGGAGGAGTAGTCTCCAAAAGTTGTTGACGAGCATGAGAAGACTGCTGATGTTGATCAGCAGAGATCCGTCGAAGACCTAGCTGTGCGGCAAACAACTGAGGAAATGGAAACAACTGAGACAACAGAACATGTGCAAGAAAAGATTGTCTCACCTCTCGGATGAGATGACGTTGCTGAGTCCGCGAGGAGGAGCAAGGTTCGTTAGCCCCCATTCGGGAGAGAGAGATGAAGGTGATGATGATGATGATCTAATCATGTATTCTTCCGTCTACCCCGACATTGTTAAAAGATTAAGAGAATGGAGGGCTTGGAAGTGGATTACTCAGCGTCGTTCACTCGCCTAAGGTAAAATTCATAGAGGGGAGGAGAAACTTCTTAGGTTCCTTGGACATGCATCGTCCAAGATGCCCTCGATGAAAAGAGTTGTATGGAAACCCTCCAACTTATTGAGGAGGAGGAAAAGGAGAAAGCGGTAGAGCGAGCAAGAGCCTTGGACGAGCAAAGTCTACTAGAAGATCCAGGAGAGTCCTCCCAAACTCTTCTTCAGACTGATCCTTTGGGAGTGGCGCAACAAATTGCAACGGACATAGCTGCAACCACATCCCCCTGTAGTCAGAGGATGGCTCCAAGGGAATTGGCAATGAAGCTGGGAATTCGGGCCCCCAAACCAAGCCAACCCTTATGAAGGTGTTAACACACCTGCCCCTACGGCTCAACACTCACAGGGAACAGAAGCCGCGTCTCAGGAGCAGAGTGACCCCATTATCATTCACTCAGCTAGTGAGCCAGCTGACGGGGAAACTCTCTCCACCACAGCAGGGTTGGAGGTTGTTGTGGGAGACAACTCAATGCAGTTAGGAGGCGAAATTGAAAAAGAACTTACAGAAGAGCAGAGTGACATTAACGACGCTCAGACAGTTAAATCTGTCAGCTGAAATGTCAGCTACATTGAAGGTCAACGACCCTGCTGCCGCAACTGAGGCAAAGGATGGTGAAGCCCTGGGAGTTAACACTCTGGGCTCTGAAAGTGCAATCCAAGGGGTTGAGACTCCAATGGAAGCCACTGTCCAAGACCCTAAGACAGTTGAGTCTGTCGAAGGGATAGTCGAAGACCCTAAGACAGTTGAGACTGTCGAAGGGAATGTACAAGGCCCTGCAGCAGTTGAAACTGCTGGGGGTATTGAAGGCCTTAGGGAGGTTGAGACTTCCCTGTGTAAAGATGGAGGTGATAAGAACATTCCTCTGATCGAAGGTGCTGCAACAGAAGAGGTGATTGGTGCCCTTCATGACTCCCAAGAAAACATTGACACATCATTTTTAGGGTCAGAGGATGAAGCTGAGTCCACCAAGCATGGAGATCCAATAGTGGACCCAGCTGAAGATGTTCTGCGATCTCAGAGCCAAGTCAGTGAAAAGACGGCTTGAATGAGGTTCAACTTTGATGATGAGCCATCTCCAAAGGTCTCATCATCCTCTGATGACACTGATGATAAAACTGAGGACATGGTTATTCATTTAGCAGAAAACACTGAGACCAAAGAAGTTGTTAAGACAGTTGAGGCTCAGTCAGCTGAGCAAACATCTCAAAATGCTCCAGCTGCGAAAGAGTCAGCTGCGTAGGCTCCCACAGCTGCAGCAGTAACGACTCCTACAGCTCCATCACAGGCTCTCACAGTTGTGACATCTGTCGATGAAGCTTTCGCAGCTGAGGCATCAAGAGCTGAATCATCGCAGGCACCCCAGAATCAAGAAATCCCATTTGTGCACGATGATGTATTTGAAGATATGTTCCCATTCTCGTAGAATCTGCTCGACATGGAAGAAGAATCTGCTGCGGAGTTAAGAAAATATACCGTGCAGGAAGAGCCAGTCATTCCCACAGACACGATTGTGCCAGCAGACTTTAACTTTGACGCAGAGTGGCCGATAGCAGACTCCACCTTGATAGTTGAGTTCCATGAAGTCTTCAAGAAGATCTGCAAAGAGATTGAGAAGATGGAACGTCACCAGGCCTCTCTGGACTTACGTCTAGACAATCGAGATGCCACTCTCACAGCCAATTTGAGAGGAATTGTAGTGAGAATAAGGGAGTGGGTTCAACAGCAGACTGTCATGAGAGCGGAGCAGGTCCGTTACTTCAAAGCACTTTTTGCAAAGATGCTTTTATGGAGTGTGGATAATTCTATGTATCAGCAGAGAATGAAGGAGTATATTGGGAGGATTGAACAGTCCCACAAGTCGGATATGGAGCTGCTACAGCATTTTCACAAGAATGAGATTGCCAGACTCGAGAACAACATGAATGAGAAATTCAGTCTTCTAATGTCTGAAATGAAGATAGTGACAGCTGAGTCTAAGGTCACATGCTCAGAATTTTGTAAGGCATACGAAGCAGCAGACTCCGAGCAAAACTCGACGAACAGCCGACTGGACTTTCTCCTCAGTGGTTTGTTCCCTGGATACCTCTCTCCTTTGGCGGTGATGCCAAAAAGGGGGAAGAGGAGACCCTAAAGGGATTAAAAGGAGAAATGAAGACAGGAGGTGACATAGCTAAGGGGGAAGGAAGTTCGAAGGATTTAAAGTTAATGTTTGCTAAAACCCCTCAGCTAGGTGAGTCACTGCCTCCATTCTCAGTAAGTTACATGTGACCCTCCCTGCCGAGAAAGCTGCAGTGGCCATGGTAGATAAAAGAAAGGCCATTGAAGCTGCATTTGAGGAGGTAGCTGTAAAACAAGATGCTCGCGTTCAGGAGATCATGAAGCAATATGGTGGTTCTCCAGCCGGAAAGGACTACGCTGCGATCAAGCCCCCAAAGGACATAACTATGCCTGATGATGGATCTGAGCCCAGATCAACTGAGGAGTTCAAAACTCTATAATCAGAAGTAGAGATGTTAAACGGGCTGGCCCTAGCCCTATAGGGCCAGCCCTAGCGGGCTTCGGGCTAAACGGTCTTCGGGCTAAATGGGTTGGTGTTTAACGGGCTGGCAATATTGGAACCTAACCCTAACCCTAGCGGGCTTCGGGCTAAACGGGCCACTATTGGGCTATAGTAAAAAAATAAAAATTATATATTTAAATTTAAAATTTCAAACTTGATCATATATAACATTTAAGTTTAACATTTAAAGTTAATCTTAAAAAAAGTCATGCATGTTTATAATTACGTTGCATTAACAAAATTATAAAATTAGATTTAACACCATTTAGAAATATAATTTATATCCTAAATAATCTAATAAGACTATGTGACATTTTCTTATTTAGAATAAAAATGGAAAACTAAATTAAGTAATAAATAAAACAAATAAAAAAGAAGCTTTTCAAGAATTTATAGCTTGTTTAATAAAGTTAAACATAAAGATGAGGGAGATGTGAATTTGAAAAATAAATTTACTAGTAATAGTAGGTAATAAAAGTAGATATAAAATATTAGAATTATATTTATTTTTTAAAAAATAAAATAGCGGGCTAACGGGCTAGCCCGGTTAACCTTTAGGCTAGCCCTAATGGGCTTCGGTTTAAATGGTCTGGGCCAAAAAGGCCCTGATTTATTAGGGCCAAAATAATTCGGCCCTAACCCTCTTTTCGGTTTAAACAGTCCAGACCAACGGGCCGTGGCCCTTTTAACATCTCTAATCAGGAGGCTATTTTCAAGGAATTACTATGCCTCAAGCCTGGGACTTGTACTGGGAGAAAGGTTTGGATCTGTGTAAAGAAGTTGATAAGCAGCAGACTTCCAGTATTCACTCAGCTGGAAAGTCCAAGGCCCCAATACAGTATACTCCTAGAGGAAGGGGAGCTAAGTCAGGAAGGGGAAAAAATGGGGGTGAAAGAGGCTCACAACCTCGACCAAAACCAAAAGACGTAGCATATGTAGATCCAGAGAAGAAAGGTCTCATATATTGGGTTGGATATGATCACCTTGCCAACCTAGAAGTTGCAAGGAAGAACGCTGAAGCTCTCAAGAGACAAGAAGCTGAAAATGAGAGAGCTGCTCGTGAATGGGAAGAAAGGAAGTGGAGGGATGACCCTACTGCTAAATGAGCATATGAAAAGAAAAGGAAAGATGAAGAAGAGAAGAAGAGGAGAAGATCAAAGGATGACAGGAAGAGAGCTGATGGAGAAGAAAGAAGAAGGAAGCAACAAATGCGTTGAAGTGTGCTGCGAACCCCTTCGAGTATTTTGTTGTAAATACTTTTTGTAAGTTTTCTATAATAAGCTGAGTGAATTTCCCTGTAATTTTCACTATGTATGTATCTTAGCTTAGATATGCGATGTATTGTCATATGAAATGTAAAGCTCGATACGATGTAAAATGACTTTGTAAAGGACAAGAATGATATGATCAATAAAATGATTATTCAAAGCATACATTATTTGTTACTACACTGCTTGTATGTTAGTTGTTTGTTATTTTGAATGTTTTAAGTTTTGGCATCATCAAAAATGGAGAAATTGTTAGCAAATTTATTTGATATATTTTGATGATACCATGTAAAACTTAAACTAGGAAGTTGGCACCACATTTTCCTTGTAATTTGTATTGTAATAGATAGGGCTGAAAAAGCTGAGTCTAGTCAGCTATGTCAAAGATTACAAGAAGTCAACTGTGGACTGTGTGAAGACTCTGTTGTGTGTCAGCTGAGAAAGGGTATGAAGGAAGACAAGAACTCGACTGAAGAAAAGTCAGCTGAGGAACAGCTGTGAGAAGTGTCAGTCAAGTCAACTCAAGAAGCCAAGTCTACAAGTTGAAGTGACAGTTGAGTCAATCCAATTATTGGAGCAGACTCAAGTCACCCGGGATAAAGACAGCAGTCAAGTCAAGACAACTGACTTAGATCCGTTGATTAAAGTCAAGAATATTACTTCATTTAGTAATATGACAAAGCTGCCAGGTCTAAAGTGTTTGGCCCTGAATTGTGCAAAAGGAATAAGCCAATGCGAAACACTGCACCTTGTGTCAGGCACCTGCAATCACTGAAAGGTTATTAATACGAGGAAAGGCCAACATCACCAATGTTGCAGACCAAGAAAAGACAAGCCAACGAACACAAAGTGACATTTGAAATTAGCCTATCTCTTCAACGGGCAAAATTTCAAATGGACACTATAAAAAGCTGAGGAAGCTATTGAGAAGAGGTCACCTTGCACACCTGAGAAATCAAGCAATATTCAAGCATTTAACCTGCAATACTTCCAAAGCTTATCAAGATATTCCTCAAGCCTGAAATTCGAAGAAACTCGATCCAACACTCACTGTGAAGGAAAGACAACTTCAAACTGTTGAAGAGGAAAACTTTTGAAGAAACAAAAGGGGTCTACTTTCCAAGTCAGGATTGTAGAAGGGTTCAAGGTCGAACCATTATCAAGTTTATTGGAGGCCTTCGTGATCAAATCCAAGAACTTGAAGAAGTGAGTCAAGTAGCAAGGCAATCGACTGTGAAGAAGTTGAGTCGCAAGAGAAGCCGATTGTATGATCAAGGCGTCTCGGGATGATAATCGCTTTTGTAAACTGATGTTTTACATAGTGGATTCCTCCAGAAGTTGGAGAAGAGAGGATTAGAAGAATTACCCCATCTTCGAACCTCTATAAAATATTTGTGTCATTTACTTTCAGCACACTTACTTTCCTGCATATTTCTTTTATATCTGCTGTTAGTATTATAATTGCAATCCAACTGATAAATAACTAAGTGCTAAAATCAAGTGTTAAAAACAAGCTTAAAACAAAACAAAGGATGTTAAGTCTTCCGCTGTTAAAAACCAAACCTGCCGAGTTAAGTATTTGGCTTAAGCGGTGAGTTATACTATCAACAACTCTATCGAGTATGTTGAGTGGGTAACTTAGCTGAAAAGCCAACTTAGTTGTCCACCAAGGACACAGTTGTTTGAGTCAACTCTGTTGAATAATGTTAAAGGACTAAAATCGAAAATTTTGTAAGGTTTATTCCACCCCCCTTTCTAAACCTTACTTCACACCACTTGGGACCTACATTGACTTATTAAGTGTTGAAGAGGTTGGTGCTCTTCAAAGTTGTAAGAAGAGTTTGGTGCTCTTCAAACTTATCAGTGTAAGAAGAGTTTGGCGCTCTTCAAGGTGAAGTTGTAATTGTTTGGTATCAATTAATAAACTTTTTCTTTTCAAAATCCACTCGGACATACCGGGTGGTAATGGATTAGGCTCTAGGTGAATTGAACCACTATATATCATTGTGTTCATTCTTCTTCTATCTACTTCATTCTTATGAGTTTTTCACATATTCGTAAAAGAGAAGAAAAATCTGAAAAATCGGGAAGATATATTCACCCCCCTCTAGATTTTCATAACCACTTGGACTAATAACTGTAAGTCCAAGTGGCTACGATAATCTAGAGGGGGTGAATAGATTATCTCCATCTTTTTGATTTCGCCCTCTTTTTCGAATCAATTACGCCAAGACAATAATAAAGGTGCGGAATGTAAACAACACGCGTCGATTTATAGAGGTTCAACCCATCTAGGGCCTAATCTTCTACCACCCCGGTATCTCCGGGATGGATTTTCAAAAGGAAAAAGATTTTATTAATTACCAAAATTAATACAACACCTTACAACATCACCTTAAAGAGCACCACACTCTTCTACAACACCACCTTTGAGATTACCACAATCTCTCTTGAAGATTACCACAATCTCCAACGACACCTTGTGAAGATTACCACAATCTTCAACCTTGAAGAATACCAAATTCTTCAATACCTCAAGAGCACCACACTCTTGAAACACCTATCACCTAGATCACCCAAGTGTATTCTTTCCACAAGAATACTCACAAGGATGTCTTATGTTGAATGATGACAAAAATCAAAATTACAACTCAATAATGAATATTACAATTTGAGTGCAAGTGTAATTAAGAAATAAAGCCTAGACCTCAAGATGTGAAAGTGAAATACTTAGGCTATAAATACAACAAGAGTGTTGAATATGAAAGCTTGGAAATTTGCAGATTTCTTTGTTGTGAATTTGCTTGTGTTGTTATCTCTTGTGTCTTCAATTCATCCTCTATTTATAGGAGAGTCTTCACCAACATAGGCTCCCAACATAGGCTCCTTCTTCTTCACTTTTGTCTACAAAAAAAGAGGATCACAAGATGTAGAAATATTGTACAAAATTGAAAAGCAAATCTTGTTGTCAAGGAGTTCAACGGTACAAATTTTCTTTGTCAAAAGATTACCACAGTAGCGACCGGTCGCTCGTATAAGATTTCGAACGTTTGAATGAAAATAGTGCGATCCATGTAGGGGTTGCGGGGGTGCGACGGGTCGGCCGACCGGTCGGCCTCACCCTTGACCGATCACCCTCTCCCTTTTTTCACTGAGACTTGGTTTTGTTTCATTTTGTGCGTTCTTGATGCGATTCGACCTTTACATTCGGCCGACCTCCAAATTGAAATGTTGTCCGATTTTTATCAAAAATAAACTTCAAGAAATACTCCAAAAATAAGTAAAAACATTTTAAATCACTTGGGAGTATTTGGACAACATATATAAACATAGTAAACTCATTTAAACAAAACCATCAAAAGTGTTGTCCATTTTTATCGAATAATAAACTCTAAGAAATACTCTATGAAATTAGTAAAAACATTTCAAATCTTTTAGGAGTATTTGGACAACATTGTTTTGGTGTAAAAATCAATTAACACAAAATCATCAAAAGTGTTGTCCAATTTTATCGAGTAATAAACTCTAAGAAATACTCCAAAAATTAGTAAAAGCATTTTAAATCATTTAGGAGTATTTGGACAACATTTATAAACATTGTTTTGGTATAAAAACTCATTTAAACATAATCATCAAAATCTTGATAAAAACATTTATCTAACAAACTCCCCTTTTTTGATAATTACAAACCAAAACAATTTTAGGAAGTTGATTTTAAAACAAAACAAATTTTCCGGTCTAAAACATCAATCCATTATAAGCAAGATTCATCATAAGTACAAACACACAAGGATACGAGCAAAGATTTTTCAAAATCATTTTTGCACAAGCTCCCCCTATCAATATGCATATCAAGAACAAGTACAAAAGCAACCAACTAAAAGCTAAAAGCTTAGCTTTTACAACTTAAGCTTGAATTATCATGAGCTTATAAGCTCCCCCTGTCACAAAACATCATTAGTCAAGCATAAAAGTCCATAATACATCACATGGACTAAGTATTGTTCTGACTTTTGGCTTTTAAGAGCCCTAGCTTATAGCTTTTCTTGCGAGCTTATTTTCGCTTCTTTAAGCATATGAGCGTTTTTTCTGTTTCTCCCCCTTTGGAATCATCAAAAAGAATGTTAGCACGATAAAAACATCATACAATTATATCAAAGTGCGCAATTTAATCGATTTATCGAGCGTTTTGGAAAAAGAAGCTTAAATTCCAAATAAAAGGGAAAAATTGGTCATTTGACTTGCAAAAGCTCATTTGATTGATAAAACATGATTTCTATAAACTTAGAAGACTTTTCAAATCGAGAGAATCATGTAGGTAATGAATTTTTCATTAAAACGTTTTGTCGAACACTTGGCGTGCGTTGAATAAAACAAGAGAAATATAAAGCCTTTGTGATTCGTTTAAGCCAAAAAAATTCACCATCAATTGCAATACAACAATATTCATTTGTCAACAATCATCATATACAACATATTAATACAAGAATTTCCTCAAAATAGCAAGATATAAGCACATTCTCAAGGGTTCAACCCAATTGAGATTAAAAAGAGAAATGCTTACCATTTAATCGGTAAAGATGAGCAATGATGATGATAATCGAGCCTCATGAAGTCCAAAATATAAAATGTATGCAATAAAACAAATTTGAAGTGAAATTTGTGTGCAAAGTGAGAAGGGGACGAAAAATGAACACAAAACAAACCAAAATGACAAATGTTGAGAACAGAAACAATTTTATCCAAATTTTGGGCATGGGCGACCGGTTGGGGGTGGGCGACCGACGGTCGGCCTTCCCCAATTAGCTTGAGTGGTTTTTTTGTTTTGTGAAAATTCTAGTTTTGAACCAAAAATCCGATTTTCCGCCCCTAAGTTTTAAAAATGTGCAAAATGCAAACGTAGACATCACGCTCGAAATGGATTAAAATACTCGGTGGTGTACGATTAAAAAGTCCGCGAGTTATCCTTGAGACGGAATTAAACACATCTCAAGTTTTTGTTAAAACATGCAATCCCAAAAAAATATCGAATCTCAATATGTTTAGTTCGATTATGATGAACCATATTTTGAAAGAAAATTATTATCACCGGACTTGTTATCCCGAAAATAAGAACATTTTAAGATATTGGATACAACAAGTCATACGAAGAAGTGCCTTACAAATATTTGAAAATTTCTTTTAACGGCACTTTAATGAGATTCGTTGGGATAGTTTTTGAAGTCGAGCATATAGACGTAAGGCATATAGAATATCGAGTCTAAGGAGTAATAAACGAATGAACATACCTCGAATTCATTTGTCAATGCCTACTTCAACCATTTTGTCAATTTTCGCATTTGTGGCCATATAGGTTGAAATGGTTCTTTCTTCTTCAATGCCTCACTTCTTCTTTTGAGTGTGGAATATAATCACTTTCTTGGCATTGTTGAACTTGAATTCCAATGATCAAATTTGAACTCCTCTCATCATCTTAAGTTCACCTTGCATCAACTTAGAAAATAACTTGCACAATAATTCATTAGTAGCACCACAAATGATATCATAAATTTGTACAAGTAAACAATCTTGCCCTTTTTCAAAAACAAAGAGAGTAGTATAAACTTTACCTTTTGTAAAACCATTTAGCAAAAATAGCTAAGTCTATCATACCATACACGGGGTACTTGATTTAAACCATACAAGGCCTTTTATAAAAATCATTTGGCCTAAAAAAATTTTAAACCCCGGAGGTTGTTTTATATAGACTTCTTCTTGAATAAAACCGTTTAGAAAAGTGGATTTAACATCTATTTTGGTAAAGCTTGAAATTTTCTTAAAATAATAATGGGCAAGTAAAATGCAAATAGCTTTGAAATGTGCTACGGGTACAAATGTTACATCAAAATCAATACCTTGACGATACTTTCGAGCTACTAACCTTGCCTTGGTCAACAAGCTTGTTCCAAAATTCAAAAAAAAAATTCTGCAAAATCTTATTCAAGATATTTTGCACAAGAGCATAGTAATGTCGAAAAATAGAGACATAATAACAAGTAACACATACTATGCTTTCAAACAAATCATCAAGAGTTTCATAAAACATGTAAGTTCAAATAAGCTTATAGGAAGCTATATAAGGTCTCTTTTGAAATTTGAAAAATTCAAGAGCATATAGTTGAGACCTCATTTACAAGAAGCATATGAACAAGAGCTTTGACAAAACAACCAAGAATAATTTTATATGTGCAATACAATGCATAAATTAAAAAATCAAATGTTTTATCAAAACAAAATATAATCCTTTACAAATCTTGGATAAAACAAGCTATGTAAAATAATGCCTTTTAAAAAAAATCCTCTTAATAGCACTTGTATAAAATAAGCACATAGTCATATGGCACAAATGTATCGAGTCAATAAGATGAATACCAATGATGAGCGTAGCTTGATAGTTTATGTCACTCTTGACATATTATGACGTAGATAGCCATTTGTGAAGATACATGAGTCCTACACAATTCTTAAAACAAGACTAGCACAAAACAATATGATACAAGTGTAGGCTTAAAGTAATAAGATATATCACAAATAAGCTCATGCCATAAAAATCCATAAGAGATAAAAACATATAAGTCTAAGTAAGTCCACAACATGTAAGGTCTCATTTTTCAAAGTATTTTAAAAACACATAAATATATGTAGAAGACCTTATAAATTTTAAAACTCATTTTGCGATTTAAACACAAATAAAAAACATGCAAAAACAAAATGCATATTTAAATAGGGAGATACGGTTTACCAATTTCGCCATTTCCATGGGTTGTGTTGTTCCCATTGTTGATGATATCTTCCCATTTGAAAATCTTCATGTTGATGGTGGTTTCTCCAATTACTCCATCTCCAAGGATTATATCCTTCCCTTTGTTGATAATATTTCCTTCTTGGAAATTCATTTTGCTGGTGTCTTCTTCTTTGATCAAATGAGATGGTCATTTGATGTCTCCTTGGCGGTATGAATTTTCTTCGATTGTTATTTCGCCGGGTACCTAATATAACGTTGTTTTGTGGTACCCTCAAGTGCTTGGGTCCTTTGGGATTAGTCTTGAGACTTTTAGGTCTCCAAAAATAATTAGAGCTATTTTTAGCCCGACAAGTGTTTACCGTATGACCCTTTTTACCGCAATAAAAACAAGTAATAATTTAGGAGCATAATGACCAACATGCATAGGGACTTGATTTCTTTTCATATGGTTAACAACACTAGGCTTATGATCAAGTCTTTGTTTCAATTTATTACAACTATGAACATCAACAATATTGGTCATTTTATCGGATTTTCGAGTTGGATTTTGATAAATCCTTTTTCATACAATTAATCTCCTCAACAAGAGTACAATTTTCATTTTCAAGGTTTCTACCCTTGTCAAGTGTGGTGGAGTGAGCACATGATAGAGATTCATAGGAAGTAAATAAACTATCCTTATCATTTTTCAAAACATTGAATTCCTTTTTCAAATTTTTGTATTTAACAAGCAAGCTTTGGAATTCATTTTGAAGATCATCAAAATCATTTTGCAAATCACTATAATCATTTTGTATAACAATATCATAGGAAGTAGAGGGTTTAAGACATACCTCATTTTCTTCTTCGAAGCCCATAAGACATCGTTCGTTTTCATCAACGTCGGAAGTTGTAGGAAGCTCATCCCAAGTTGGGTTTGTATCCATTTGAGAAGTAGATGCTTTTGAGTGGCTCCTTTCATTTGCATATACTTATTCTAATTTTCTCCATACTTCATGTGCCGATTTAATTCCTACAATATGATCATATTCCAAAATGGTAAGTGAACAATACAAAATATTAAGAGCTTTACCATTTAAGGAGATGATTTTCTTCTCTTCATCATTGAGCTCTTTGAGGCCTTTGGAGGTGTGTGGTGTGTCCATCATCGGAATGGATTCTTCATTTACGACCGTGTTCCAAATATCGAACCCGCAACTTTGTAGATAGCATTCCATTCTTTCTTTCCAAAATATATAATTTTTGGAATCAAATAGTGGTGGCTTGGTGGTGGAGGCGCCGGTAAGGTAGACTTCATTCGTAGCCGGTGATCGTTCCTCTTTACTCGCAATGTGGAACGAGCTTGCCAAAGAGTTTGGCTTTGATACCACTTGTAAGTCCAAGCGGCTACGATAATCTAGAGGGGGGTGAATAGATTATCTCCATCTTTTCGATTTCGCCCTCTTTTTCGAATCAATTACGCCAAGACAATAATAAAGGTGCGGAATGTAAACAACACGCGTCGATTTATAGAGGTTCAACCCACCTAAGCCTAATCCTCTGCCACCCCAAAGATCTCAGGGATGGATTTTAAAAAGAAAAAGATTTTATTAATTACCAAAATTAATACAACACCTTACAACATCACCTTGAAGAGCACCACACTCTTCTACAACACCACCTTTGAGATTACCACAATCTCTCTTGAAGATTACCACAATCTCCAACGGCACCTTGTGAAGATTACCACAATCTTCAACCTTGAAGAATACCAAATTCTTTAATACCTCAAGAGCACCACACTCTTGAAACACCTATCACCTAGATCACCCAAGTGTATTCTTTCCACAAGAATACTCACAAGGATGTCTTGTGTTGAATGATGACAAAAATCAAGATTACAACTCAATAATGAATATTGCAATTTGAGTGCAAGTGTAATCAAGAAATAGAGCCTAGACCTCAAGATGTGAAAGTGAAATACTTAGGCTATAAATACAACAAGAGTGTTGAATATGAAAGCTTGGAAATTTGCAGATTTCTTGTTGTGAATTTGCTTGTGTTGTTATCTCTTGTGTCTTCAATTCATCCTCTATTTATAGGAGAGTCTTCACCAACATAGGCTCCCAACATAGGCTCCTTCTTCTTCACTTTTGTCTACAAAAAGAGGATCACAAGATGTAGAAATATTGTACAAAATTGAAAAGCAATCTTGTTGTCAAGGAGTTCAACGGTACAAATTTTGCTGTCAAAAGATTACACGTGCGTGACGGTCGCTCGTATAAGATTTCAACGTTTGAATGAAAATAGTGCGATCCAGGTAGGGGTTTGGGGTGCGACCGGTCAAGGTGGGGTGCGACCGTCGCCCTAGGGTGCGGCGACGGTCGGCCTCACCACCCTTGTCCGGTCACCTTCCCCTGTTTTTCACAGACTTGGTTTCTGTTTCATTTTATGCGTTCTTCAGGTACCGTTCGACCTTCTATTCGGCCGGTCGACCTCCAAATTGAAATGTTGTCCGATTTTTATCAAAAATAAACTTCAAGAAATACTCCAAAAAATAAGTAAAAACATTTTAAATCACTTGTGAGTATTTGGACAACATTTATAAACATAGTAAACTCATTTAAACAAAACCATCAAAAGTGTTGTCCATTTTTATCGAATAATAAACTCTAAGAAATACTCCATGAAATTAGTAAAAACATTTCAAATCTTTTAGGAGTATTTGGACAACATTGTTTTGGTGTAAAAACCAATTAACACAAAATCATCAAAAGTGTTGTCCAATTTTATCGAGTAATAAACTCTAAGAAATACTCCAAAAATTAGTAAAAGCATTTTAAATCATTTAGGAGTATTTGGACAACATTTATAAACATTGTTTTGGTATAAATACTCATTTAAACATAATCATCAAAATCTTGATAAAAACATTTATCTAACAATAACATGTTCAAGACGTTTTTTTCAAACTCGTCGCTTGGGTAAGTATATAATAATGATTTATGTAGATTAGAAACATCAACTCACACCAGCTTATCAAGCAAACAATCTTGGGTACATCATCAGAGCTCCATCAAACTGATTTAGTCGTGCAGACACAGACCTATCTATTGCATCAATATAAACAAAAATTAAAACAAATATACAAGTATATACAGGTTTTGCAGCAAGTGTTACAGTGAGTGCTACAACACTTTCAGAGAGAGTGTCAAATTGCACACAAACCAAGAGAGTTTCGTGGAATGGAAAATCTCTCAAAATCTAATGCTTTGGTGAAAATGTCCGCCAAGTGATTTTCGGCCCAATGTCTCTATTCGAATAATTTTCTTCTCAACCCAATTACGAATAAAATGGTGCCTTATGTCTATGTGTTTTGTGCGAGAGTAATGTACCGGATTCTTTGAAATACCAATAGCACTTGAATTATCACAATAAATGGTTAAGATATCACTATGAAGACCATAATCCTCAATTATTTGATTCATCCAGAGTAATTGAGAACAACAACTCCCAACAGATACATACTCAGATTCAATAGTCGAAAGAGAAACATAATTTTGTCTACGACTGTACCAAGACACGAAGTTATTTCCCTGATAAAAATAGCCACATGTCGTACTTTTTCTATCATCTACATCCCCAGCCCAATCCGAATCACTAAAACCAACTAGATTAGTGTTTGTATCTTTAGTATACCAAATCCCTAGATTAGTAGTGCCTCCAACATATCGGATAATTCTTTTCAAATGAGTAATCTTGGGATTAGCTTGATAGCAAGCACACAAACACACGCTATACATGATATCAGGACAGCTAGCAGTTAAGTACAACAGACTACCAATAATGCTTCTGTACAAAGTGTTATCAATATTTTTAGCAACATCTTCTCTACTCAGTTTCTGACTCGAACCCATGGGAGTTTTTAAATGAGATGCACTATCTAAGTTGAATTTCTTCAACAAATTTCGTGCATACTTACTTTGAGAAATGAAAATCCTATCAATCGATTATTTGATTTGTAAGCCCAAGAAGTAATTTAATTCACCAACCATACTCATTTTAAATATAGAAGCCATACATTCAACAAACTCATTCAAAAGTTTTTGACTTAAAGATCCAAACACAATATCATTTACGTATATTTGAGCAATCATAATACTATGGTTAGTCCTTTGAATAAAAAGAGTTTTATCTACTTCACCACGTTTAAAACTAATTTGGAGTAAATGCTCAATCAATCTCCCATACCAAGCTCTAGGGGCTTGTTTAAGACCATAAAGAGCCTTTTTAAGCTTGAACACGTGGTCCGGCTTATAGGGATCTTCAAATCCTTTTGGTTGTTCAACATAAGCTTTTTTATTTAAAATATCATTTAGAAAAGCACTTTTGACATCCACTTGGTTAAGTGTTAGTCCAAGATGACATGCTATAGCAAGAAGTAATCTAATTGACTCAATTCGGGCTATAGAAGCAAAGGTTTCATCGAAAGCCACCCCTCAACCTGCATATACCCTTGAGCAACTAAACGAGCTTTATTGTGCACAATGTTCCCAGACTCATCAGTTTTATTTTTGAAAATCCATTTAGTACCAATCACATTCACATTGTTGGGTCTTGGAACTAAATACCACACATCCTTTTAGCAAACTGATCGAGTTCATCTTGCATAACATTTATCCAAAATTCATCTTTCAAAGCTTCATTGACATTCTTAGGCTCAAAATTAGAGATGAAACAAGTCCTTACCAGAGTGCAGTTTGAGGACAAGTACACATTTCTTACCATCTCACGATAGTTTACCTTCTTTTTCCTTCGTGTACGCACTCCTTCAATGACCTCAACTATCACTTGTGTAGTTGGGTGATTCTTTTCAATTCTGCTAGGTATGTCTCTGGTATGGTCAATCACATGATCATCCAATACCTAGTTTTGTTTGATCTCATGTTCAGATTCAGTTTCTGAGTCAGTTGGTACATGTGTGTTTACAGGTGTTGCTGCAGGTGTTTCAAATATGTAGTTGTTCGGACACTTATAACAAATTTGTTGTAACACTTGGTTCAACTTCAGTTTTCAGGAACTGACTCAGATGTACCAATCGTCTCAATCACATCAGAGACAAAGTCTTCTTCTGTCTTTCCTACAAGGTCAACCAAATCATCGAATACAACATTCACAATTTCCATGATAGCTTGTTCGAAGATTAAACACTCTATAAGCATGACTATTAATGGACTACCCTAGGAACAAACTCTTATCACTCTTGGAATCAAACTTAGCAAGTTAATCTCCATCATTCAACACATAACACACGGATCCAAATACATGAAAATATATAAGGTTAGGTTTTTTACCCACAAAGAATCTCATACGGTGTCGTAGTACTTTCGATCCTTAAATAAACACCATTAATGATATGGCATGCAATGTTCAGGGCCTCGGCCCAAAAGCGTTTGGTCAAATTTTTGGAACTTAACATAACTCGTGTCATTTCTTGCAATGTTCGATTCTTCCTTTCAGCCACCCCATTCTATTGTGGAGTTTTGGGTGCGGAGAATTCATGTGAAATTCCTTTCCTGTCACAAAATAATGAAAAAGATGCATTTTCAAATTCTTTACCATGATCAGTTCTAATTCTAGCAATAGTAACACTGTGCAAACTACACACCTTTTTGTGCAAGTTTCTGAAAGACTCAAAAGCTTTAGATTTTTCACGTAAAAAGTGCACCCAATTATAACGAGAAAAGTCATCAATACACAAATGAATATTTCTTACCACCTATACTCTCAACCTCAATGGGACCCATAATATCCATGTGGAGAAGTTCAAAGCACCGAGTAATATTAAAGTGTTGTGACACTTGGTGCAACACTCGAGTTTGATTACCTTTTTGATAAGATCCACATACAGAAGGATTTTTCATGTTCAATTTAGGCAATCATCTTACATCTTCATATCTAACAAGTTTTTCAATCATTCTGAAATTCACATGCCTTAATTTATGATGCCACAAATCCATTCCATTCGAATTAACACTATGATATGCATGAAGACCACAAAATTGGTAATAGTCATCAATCGATCTCAAACTTGCTAAGATGAAAATGTTAGAATTATCAAAGACTTCACACGAGTTCTTATCAAATTTAACATACAAATTGTCATCGCATAGTTGGCTTATACTAAGAAGATTTGTCAAAAGCCCTTCAACGTGTAAAATGTTTCAGAGCTTCGGAAGACCTTTCAAATTCAGAGTACCCTTACCAACTATCTTTCCTCGAGCACTACCCCCATAAGTAACTTTACCTCCATCAAATGACTCATAATCCGTTAGGTAATCGATGGTTCATGTAATGTAGTGAGAGAACCCGCTATCAAAGTACCATGATCCTACAATATTAGATCTGAAGGAGGTATATATTGCATTACATGTCATCTCAGATTTACGGACCCAAACAGATTTTGGAAAACGTGGTGTGTTGTGAGAAGTGTTAGAGGACACTTGTGGCGACAATTGACCAGAAGACCTTTAATACTTTAAATCAGATTTTAGCTTGCGACAATATGGTCTAATGTGGCCAGGGATAAAGCAGTAATGACAAACATAGTGCTTTTTTCTTTTTCGTGGTTTTGATTAGAACATGAGGGTTTTTCAATGAAGAATTAGAAGCTTGAGTTTTCGGTAGCTTTTACAAAAATAGGTGTTTTGTAGCCTATACCAGCCTTATTATCACTTCCAAATGCCAATATTTCATCTAGTTTAGCTTTGCCAGTATTTAGCCTTTTCAAAGTATCAAGAGATTTATCAAGTTTACCTTTTCTAGCTCATCATCCCTTTTGGTGAGTAGTACTCCCAGACGGGTTTAAGAATTCTTTTGCTCCTCATTCTCCTTGGCGAGTTTTTCATTATCCTTTGTGAGATATCCAATTTGTTGAATGTGTTTGCCCCAATTGTGATACAACTCTTGGTAGGCCTCCACAATATTTTGCTCTTCACCATCGAGTCCTCAAAGAACCGATTATTTGTTTCAACTATAGAGGCAAATGTTAAGCAAAAAAACTCAAAGAACCCGATTATTTGTTTCAACTATAGAGGCAAATCTTAAACAAAAAATATCTAAAGTGTTAGAGAAAGTGTACCTGTCAGGTGTTGGAATATCTCGAGCAACACCACGAGACACACCCAGTGGATTGATTTGCAGTGATTTTTTCTCTTTGACGATCGTCATGAGGGCAGTATTATCATCTTTCTGACCTGAGTTCTTCTTCTCAGACTCATCATCACTCAATGTAACACTCAGATTCATACATTGTTTTCACAAAGTGTTTGCACACTCATTGGCATAATGCCCAAAACCAGTGCAAGCTCTATATCTAACCTTTTCAATAATAAACTGATTTCTGGATTTATCTTGATTCCTATCAGCATATTTCTTTGAGGGTATTTGGGAGCATTAGATTTAAAGGTTTTTTGACTTTGCAAGGAAACTGTTTTTTGCTTTTGTTTTTCATGATCTTACTGAATTTTTTAGTAAATAAAGCCATTGACTCCTCTCCTAATGCAAATTCCTCAACCTCCTTTATTAATTGAGTAAGATCATCAGATTCATTGGGTAATACCTGTAGAGCATGGTGATATTTGACAATTCTTCAATAGTAGCAATCTTTATGTCAAACCTTTCAGGTAAGAAAAACATCATCTTGCAAACTAATCTTACATTCGAAATAGGTTCACCCAGAGATTGAGACTCATTAGTGTCACAAAGTTTCCTGCTATAAGATGTGATGTCTTCATCCTCTTCCATCTTTAGATTTTCGAATTGAACCATGAAGTGTTGTAACTTAGAGAGACGAACACTTGAGTAACCTTCACAATGATTTTGTAGCGCCACCCATGCTTTTTTACCTCGGAATAATCGCAAATGATTTTCAAAGATATCAAAGTCCGAGTGCTCCAAAAATAACATTGAGAGCTTTTGAATTTAGATTCGCCAATTGTACATCATCGTTGGACCAACTTATTTCGTTTTGGTTTATGAAGTCACCATCAACATCTATGATCTTCGTAGGAGTCCATCCATTAAAATAGTGGACAAGCTTTCTCATCAATTGATTTGATGAAAGCATGCATCTTAATTTTTCAGTTGAGTAGTTCGTCCCATCAAGAATCGGAGGACGAAACATAGCAACTCCTTGAACATCCATTGTTTGCTCGAATCGTAACGCCCTAGAATTTCTTTAATAAAATAAACAAGCATAATCCTAATTTTTTTTTACGATGAAAAGGAACATGGATAATTTAAAAATATAAAATTTAACTAAGTCAATTGTAGCGGAAGCAAAATATTTCATAAATAAAATTCCAACCAATGTCCGATTATATCAATTTCAAATAAACCGGAATAAAACTAACCACTTAAAAGAAGTAAATAGTTCGACATTTTTTTTTTATAAAATAAACTAAACATTCATAAATAAATCTTTAGGGCTTGTCATATCCACCGCTCTTCTTAGCCGCCATCTCCTTCACTCGAAAAGTTTGTTATATGTGGGGTGAGCGACATTCGATGAAGTATAAATTGTCCAAGCTAAATACACAGATATCTCACATAGGCATGCAAATACAATCCAATAGGACATAGCATAGATCATTTGAAAAATCGTAGACATTGACAATAGTTGCACGCTGCAGGGTTCCACCGGGGATACATCGACCAGGACCTCTTGAGTCCCTGGCTCAATAGTGCCTAAGAATCTTTACATATTCATGCAAAATAATCTAAGCATTTAACAAGGACAATAAAGTTTAGAAAAACAAACCCCCCACTTGAACGTAGCTTGAAAAACAAGAACTTAAAAGTGTCGGATCTGCAAAGACGCCTAATCCTCGCTCAATAAACCACCTAACAATAGAAATATAATACTAGTCAAAACCTCAAAATATTCTAAACTTAAAACTTAAAAACTAATAATCTAAAATCCTAATTTAGGGCTTAAATAAAAATATAAAATAAGATTGAAGTTGAATTGAACTTGTTGGTAAATAATTGGCTTGGGACTAAGAAGAAGGACCGAATGAATATTGATAATGAAAATTTGGATTAAACATTGGGTACTATTGAACAAGTAGGAAATTTGGGTTAATATCAAAATTTTAGAAGAAAAGCTACCTTAGAAAATCTGATTGGGTAATTTTTTGTAATTTCTCAAAAACTAGTGGTGAGAAATCCAATAGACCCAAAATTCCAAAACATATGTTTCTTCCCCACAACACCTCTGTTCGTCCTTTTCTTCCCTTCCCACACACTTGTCTTCTCTTTTCCTATTTCTTTTTCTTTTTTTTTTTCCCTTCTTTTTCCTTATCTCTTTTTGTCTCTCCCGTAACCAACCCCTACTACACATCCTCACCTTTCTTCAAATCTTCTTTTTCTCCTTTACTCATTCTCTTCTTCTTATTTCCCCTTTTTCTCTTTCTCACTTTTTTTTTTCTTTCTCCTTTCTCGCCAACTATGCCCAGACCCCCCTATTCTCCTTATCTTCTTTCTTTTTCTTACCCTTTCTTCTTTTAATCATCTCTCCCACTTTCACCACCTACACCCAACACCATCATCAAGGCGCAAAGGGACCAGCGCGAGCAACAATTCGATCGAAAGGAAAACGAAAACATCTTACGGTGCGGGAAGTTGGGGTTCTGGATTTTTTTTTTTTTTTTTTTTTTTTTGGGCCAGCGGCGATTTTCAGGCCTCAGGATTTGGGGGCCATGGTTTTAAACGGTGGCTATGGAGTTTTTCCGGCGACGCTTGTCGGATTACGATTTGGGTACGGGAATGTGGGGGGTGCGGTGGCGGTGGCGTAATGGAATTTTCTTTTTGCAGGTAGCGGCGCATGATGATTTTGGATGCCGAGCTTGATTATGGTGTAGGACAATGCTCGTGCGGCGGAGTTCTAACGGCCCGTTCTCCTCTTTTCTATTTTTTTTTAAGAACTGAAAATTGATTATCTGGGTTTGGAATTGAAATTTCTGGATTGGAGTGTGTTAGAAATTTTGGAAAATATGGTGTTTGATGAGGTTGCTGGAGATAGGATTTGGCCTGGAAAAATTATAACAAAATTTGCAGACGAGTTTTTTTTTTTGTTGGCGATTGAGATGATGGTTTGCAGGGGATTTGAGTAGGTGAGAAATAAGATGGTAATACTTTGCTGGAAGAGGAAGAGAACTTTTGCTACTAAGCACTCATTCACGTAAAACAACTTTTATGGAATAATAAATAAAAGGTTTTATTTATAAAGGCTTATACCTAGAATTACATAATAATAGGAGTCTAATAGGAGTCCGATTAATCCGACTAATAGATGAAAGTGAATCTGTTAACTTTAAAATCTTGGTAAGTCGATAGGAAAAGATAGATTTTTAATGGGATATTGAAGGCAGAAATCTTTATCCGAAAATCTTTGGAGTTTCAGCTGCAAAAGGAATGAATAATTGAGCTAAAATAAATAATGGGCTTACACTTGGGCTAATGAGAATTTTGGGCTTAAAAAAATTGGACTTGAATTTAAATAAAAAGTTAAGAAAATTAAGCCTCTATATAACTAAAATCCTCATCTTAAAATAAATATAGTCTGGGTGTTACAAACTCTCCCTCTTAAAAAAAATTTCGTCCTCGAAATTTAGTCAACTTAATTTCTAAAATCACATAACGTCTAAATATCTTGCTAGAATCTCATCCTTTCATTAAAGTTGCCTCGTCCTAGCCATCTCAACTATTGTTATAAGAAAAATCCACTAAAAGTAAATATGCCTTCAAATTACTCAAAAATCCGATATACTTGTCTCTTAGGATTCTATTCTCCTTTCAGTTTGTTCATCCATCTATAGATGTTGTAGCCCACTAAAATTTAATCTTATTCCCCTATATTGTTGCAAGTTTCTCCAAACATTCAAAGTTAACTAGTATCTTTATCTCGATAGTCTCATTTCCTCTAAAGTACAATTGGGCTTAATTGATCTAAACCATATGTCATCTCAGAGAAAGTGTGTAGATTTGGTCAATCGGTCGATAATAACACATATTGTGATTTTCCTTAGTAGATCGCGACTAACTTACAATAAATTCAATTTTTATATGCTCTCAACTTTCATTCGAGGGTATCAAGTGTCTTAACAAAAATCTAGACAATCGTTGGTGCTTGACTCTAACTTGTTGACGTATCATTCATCTATCCACAAAGTTCCAATATTTCCTATCATATTCCTTCACCAAAAATATATTTCGCATATCTTGATAAATCTTTGTAACTCATAGTGAGCGGTGTACGATATACTGATGTGCTTATCATAATATCTCAATTCTTAGTTATTCATCCCTAGACATAATAAAAATTCTTTCGTAGCCTAATGCACCATTAGAAGCTAAAACGGATATGTTGAGGTTTTTATTAGATCACGGTTTCTCATCTTGCATAAAACTTATATGTCACTTGTGTCACATTAACTTATCTCTAAGTACAAGTCGTTCATCCATTGTTGCGAGTAATTGATTCAATCCAGAAGGTGTGACAACCTCGATTATCAACTTAGCAAACTTTCTCACTAATTTATTCTTGCCTTGGGTAACCTGGTCAACTTCCTTTAAGCTAGTGGAAATCTTCATCACACTTCTATGTCCTTCAATAATTTTTCTCATCAATATGGTATTGTCATCTCCAAAAAAAAAAAAAAAAAAAAACTTTCTATAACCTTATTTAATACCTAGAGAGTCACAGTAAACACCAAACTTCTTTTGCAATCATAGGATCCATTGTTAACAACTTCGACTTAACCAGATCAACTTATATTCCTCACATGGTAATAACTAGACCAACAAATATTAAACGGTCTAACCACAACTTTAAACTTAGTGAAATTCAATAGGTGATATCGAGACCTCAAATCGATCCTAAATAAGATACTAGCTCCATTAAGTAATCAAACGAATCATTTATCCTTAATGGGTACTTGTTTATAATCAAATAAATTCTCCATATAATCAATATACTCCATAAGTCCATCTTATCTTAACAAACATGATTGACTCTCCTCATGGTGATACTCTAAGTCGGATAAGTCCTTTGACCACTAATTCTTATAATTGCATATTCAACTCTTATAATTCCTTCATCGCCATTCTATTTGGTGAATTTGATATCGTGTCATCCCAAGTAAAAAGTCAATGGTGAAATCTATAAGTCTGTCATATGGAATCCCAAATAAAAGTTTTTTAAAAATATATTTCATAGCCTCGAATAATTAGCATATTGACCATTATCAAAACAAAGATTGGGAACTCATCGCACTAACGGATGCTCGACAATTTCCATTCTTAAACTTTCCGTTGCTTTCCTTCCCGACACCGGTTGGGGTACAATACTAGTCTTTGCTCGTAATGCATCGAACACTATCTCCTTATGGAATACTCTATACTTTCTCGTTCTTACTAAACTAGTTAATGCCTAAGATCACATCAAAATTGACCCTTCACAAAAATAAATTTCTAAATCCAGTCCACTAACTTTCGACTTCACGACTTTAGACATCCAAACAATAACTATTATCTTTCCAAAAAATATACTAACATCATAACCATCCCAATGTATTATCATTAATACTTAAATGAAATGAACATGGCCTAAATCATGAATATATTCAACTCTAAAGCTACTAAGGTCCATCTATATTGCTAGTATTCTACTCATAGTCAATCCTAACATTCTAGATCGTCTATTGTTAGAATAAATGTGTAATGAACCTTATGTATTCTATTACAATGTCCTCTTGGGTCCTCTCTAGAGCTTGTATAATTCTTTATACCTCTCTATAGAATTCATCAATATCTTGCAATAGTTCAATAGTCATATTCTATCTTATGTGCTATGCATCCGTGAAATATAGTTTGCTCATCTTTTTTTTTCCAACGAGAAATCATGTAATTTGTCGATAAAGAGCAATTGGAAACAACAATAGCAAAGTTTGATAGCAATGACGAATGAAGAAAGTAGCAATAGAACTTTTGAAAATTTAACTTCGTACTTGGCTTTGGAGTTGGCGTGGCATAGCGGTGGTGGATACGTAGACTCTTTTCGTAAAAAGAAATTTTTTAATTCATTTATCAGTACACACACGAAAATTACACGTATTTATATATATATATATATATATATATATATATATTTTTGCAAGTCTGAAAGAAAGGTAGACCCGCTCCGATACCACCCGTAACGCCCTAGAATTTCTTTAATAAAATAAACAAGCATAATCCTAATTTTTTTACGATGAAAAGGAACATGGATAATTTAAAAATAAAATTTAACTAAGTCAATTGTAGCGGAAGCAAAATATTTCATAAATAAAATTCTAACCAATGTCCGATTATATCAATTTCAAATAAATCGAATAAAACTAACCATTTAAAAAAGTAAATAGTTCGACATTTTTTTTTTTTATAAAATAAACTAAACATTCATAAATAAATCTTTAGGCCTTGTCATATCCACCGCTCTTGCTTAGCCGCCATCTCCTTCATTCGAAAAGTTTGTTATATGTGGGGTGAGCGACACATTTCGATGAAGTATAAATTGTCCAAGCTAAATACACAGATATCTCACATAGGCATGCAAATACAATCCGATAGGACATAGCATAGATCATTTGAAAAATCGTAGACATTGACAATAGTTGCCCTGCAGGGTTCCACATGAGGGATACATCGACCCCGGACCTCTTGAGTCCCTCGGCTCAATAGTGCCTAAGCAACTGTACTACACATTCATGCAAAATAATCTAAGCATTTAACAGGGACAATAAAGTTTAGAAAACAAACTCCACCTTGAACGTAGCTTGAAAAACAAGAACTTAAAAGTGTCGGATGCAAGCACGCCTAATCCTCGCTCAATAAACCACCTAACAATAGAAATATAATACTAGTCAAAACCTCAAAATATTCTAAACTTAAAACTTAAAAACTAATAATCTAAAATCCTAATTTAGGGCTTAAATAAAAATATAAAATAAGATTGGAGTTGAATTGAACTTGTTGGTAAATAATTGGCTTGGGACTAAGAAGAAGGACCGAATGAATATTGATAATGATAATTTGGATTAAACATTGGGTACTATTGAACAAGTAGGAAATTTGGGTTAATATCAAAATTTTAGAAGAAAAGCTACCTTAGAAAATCTGATTGGGTAATTTTTTGTAATTTCTCAAAAACTAGTGGTGAGAAATCCAATAGACCCAAAATTCCAAAACATATGTTTCTTCCCCACAACACCTCTGTTCGTCCTTTTCTTCCCTTCCCACACACTTGTCTTCTCTTTTCCTATTTCTTTTTCTTTTTTTTTTTCCCTTCTTTTTCCTTATCTCTTTTTGTCTCTCCCGTAACCAACCCCTACTACACATCCTCACCTTTCTTCAAATCTTCTTTTTCTCCTTTACTCATTCTCTTCTTCTTATTTCCCTTTTTCTCTTTCTCACTTTTTTTTTCCTTTCTCCTTTCTCGCCAACTATGCCCAGGACCCCTATTCTCCTTATCTTCTTTCTTTTTCTTACCTTTTCTTCTTTTAATCATCTCTCCCACTTTCACCACCTACACCCAACACCATCATCAAGGCGCAAAGGGACCAGCGAGCAACAATTCGATCAGAAGGAAAACGAAAACATCTTACGGTGCGGGAAGTTGGGGTTCTGGAATTTTTATTTTTTTTTTGGGCCAGCGGCGATTTTCGGGCCTCGGATTTGGGGGCCGTGGTTTTAAACGGTGGCTATGGAGTTTTTCCGCGACACTTGTCTGATTACGATTTGGGTACGGGAATGTGGGGAGTGCGGTGGCGGTGGCGTAATGGAATTTTCTTTTTGCAGTAGCGGCGCATGATGATTTTGGATGCCGAGCTTGATTATGGTGGAGGACAATGCTCGTGCGGCGGAGTTCTAACGGCCCGTTCTCCTCTTTCATATTTTTTTTTAAGAACTGAAAATTGATTATCCGGGTTTGGAATTGAAATTTCGGATTGGAGTGTGTTAGAAATTTTGGAAAATATGGTGTTTGATGAGGTTTTTGGAGATAGGATTTGGCCTGGAAAAATTATAACAAAATTTGCAGACGAGTGTTTTTTTTGTTGGCGATTGAGATGATGGTTTGCAGGGGATTTGAGTAGGTGAGAAATAAGATGTGTAATACTTTGCTGGAAGAGGAAGAGAACTTTTGCTACTAAGCACTCGTTCACGTAAAACAACTTTTATGGAATAATAAATAAAAGGTTTTATTTATAAAGGCTTATACCTAAAATTACATAATAATAGGAGTCTAATAGAGTCCGATTAATCCGACTAATAGATGAAAGTGAATCGTTAACTTTAAAATCTTGGTAAGTCGATAGGAAAAGATAGATTTTTAATGGGATATTGAAGGCGTAAATCTTTATCCAGAAAATCTTTGGAGTTTAATTTGCAAAAGGAATGAATAATTGAGCTAAAATAAATAATGGGCTTACACTTGGGCTAATGAGAATTTTGGGCTTAAAAAATTGGACTTGAATTTAAATAAAAAGTTAAGAAAATTAAGCCTCTATATAACTAAAATCCTCATCTTAAAATAAATATAGTCGGGTGTTACGAACGTAGGATCACAATTAGTGAAATCAAGTGTTGACTTTATACAAATTGAAAGTTTTAAAGATCCTAATGTTCAAGGATAAAACGCACATAACAAAGTGTTGCTATAAGTGCCATTAACACTTATACCAACTCGTTGTGGATAATATGAATACAGAGATAAATTTTATTCTGCAAGTAAGAATATACTTGCAAATGAGCCAGCAGGATGGAATAAACCACTAGATAATGTATAGTTTACAGAACTCAATTTGAATGACTCAACTAGTACAAAACTTATTAAAACTCTTATCTATGAGTAGATCTAGAAGTGTATAACAACTCGTCCATAAAGTATGAATGTAAACTATTCAGATCTCTATGAAAACAAAAGATGGAAGAAAAATTATGGAACAAAGACTCTCAATTTTCAAAGGTATTATACTGAATAGCAGCAACACTTCGGATAACACTTCGATCTATGTAGAACTTCGATCTTTGTTTCTTCTCAAACTAAACTCTCGAACTCTCGTATATTCTTTTCTCTTAGATTGTAACTATGTGTGTCTTGAATTGTGAGGGACGATCTCTTTATATAGATGCTTCCGAGTCTCCAAGTCCCTACAAAACATGGAAAGAGAGATATACAAGACCAAAAGATTCATATCTCATATAAGGTAGGACTCTAGAATCATTCCTTATCAATATAACCTAAAATAACATGGAATAAGATCTTTCCATATCAAACTATTACTTAAGAGTTAAGTTATAAACCAATCTTTTTAAAAACAAACTTTTTTTATTTAATAAATCTTATCACAAGTAAGTAACCATGAAAGGCAAAACATTAAAATCAATTTTGAAACTAGGAAAATTAATTAAACCATGCAAAAATACATGATCCAACATGTTGGGAAACAGGAGATCATTGAGAAGAGTATATGAATTAGGTTGTGGAATTTGGGGATTAATTGAATATTTTCAGGGTTTACAAATATTTTCACGCGAAAAACTAATACTTTTTAGTCGAACTACTAATACTTTTCAGGAAATACTAATATCAGTTTTGTTACTTTGAAAACATATACTTTTTAGAGTAACATTGATAAATTGTTTTAATAAAAAGTGATACTTAAACAAGATTGTGTATAAGTTTGCATGTAAAAAATATCATTTGGTTAGTTTGAAAACGTATACTTTTCATAGTAAAAAGTGATATTTTTAGTCTAAAGTGATACATTGTTCCGCTAATATTACAAAATCACACGCCTTCAAAATATTATTTTGAAAATATATACTTTTCAAATTAAAAGTGATACTTTTCATGAAAAAATACTTTTTAATTATCATAACACCTGCTTGTTAGCCTAAATATTTATGAAAATATCACTGTTGTTTTAAGCTAGATCGCGGGTTGTGGGGGATCAATCTCACAAATGCAACATGTGAGATGGTCTTATATGATTTTTTGTCTTTTGAGTAAAGGGATATGTGTCATAGTCCGAAGGAAGTGTGGGGATCTGTGCCTCCGGCTGGTGAGGGGATACGGCCGTAAAAAAAAGTAAAGGGATATGTCACTCAAAATTACCGTAGGGTAACTATCCACTTTATTTACAAGATTTTGAGTTGCATAACTGGAAGGGCTACTTATATGATTTATCGCTCCAAATAAATTCAATTCAATAATAATATGAATAGTTTTTTTTTACAAGAAAACAATTTTATTAATCAATCCAAACTAGCAATACATCGATAGAAGACAAAAACAAATCTGTTAAAAACCATAAAAGGTGAAACTATGAAAAATTTCATAGCATCTAGGTTAATAACAAAAATCGCCTTAAAACATACAACTTTGAAAAATCTATAATGCCTAGAATACCTATGATTCCAGATCTGCAACATGCTGAAGACCACAATCTGATTTATCTCTGTCGGATCAGAAACTTGCTCGTCTGAATCGCCCAAAACACAAAAAACACCGCATCAAGACGGCTACAAACTAAATGCCGCACCAGACGGCGAAATCACAAACAAGAGAAAAAATAAATAACTCAGATCTATGTGGAGAAACCACTTATTTAAAACATAAAAATAAAAAGATGTAGGTGGGGGTGATTTTAGGCCAAAAGTGGCTAACAATGAAGAACAAAAAAAAAGAAGCAAAAGTGAGTTTGAGAGAAAAAGAGGCTAGGGTTTGAGAGAGAATAAGGTAGCAAAATTATTAGACATAATAATATGAAGAGCTGGTCTCCTGTCAGACCGTTAGACGGGTCAAACTACCCTATCCATCTCGCTGACCCGGATCTGATCCGCGAAAAAAAAAGAACCCATTCGGACACAACCACAACAGATCTCGTGATTGGAGCCCTAATTTCCCAGCTTCTTCCTCCTCCAACCACAACCAGCGCCGCGAGACACAATCCCCATTAAAACAACCACAACGCCGGCGAAAGATAATACCACCTCCGTCGACCATCACCTCCGTTGCACAACCATCAATCTATGTTTTCGTGTCGAGCCTAAATTATTAATTTGTCTATATTCCAACTACTTAGTAGTTAAATCTACATTGGACAAAAAGCTTAAGAAGGTGCGACAATGGAGGCTGGAGACAACTTGAATAATGACAGAGGTAACGAAAGTGAATGTCGTGTATTATTAATTTGGTTCATTATTAAAAAGTATTACATGTCGCATTCAAATGTATTAGTTGTATTAAAAAAATATATTAGACATATTAGTTTTTACAGCTTCGTGTCAGTCTCTGTTTTTTATTATTAAATGGCTTAAATTTGTGGATAAGTATTACACATTGCATTCCAATGTATTAGATGTATTGAAAAATGTATCAGACTTTACAGCTTCGTGTAAGTTTCTGTTTTATTATTAAATTGCTTAAATTTGTGGATAAGTATTACACATTACATTCCAATGTATTAGATGTATCAAATAAATGTATCAGACCTTACAACTTCGTGTAAGTCTCTGTTTTTTATTAATAAATGGCTTAAATTTGTGGATAAGTATTACACATTGCATTGCAATGTATTAGATGTATCAAATAAATGTATCAGACTTTACAGTTCGTGTAAGTCTCTGTTTTATATTTAAATGGCTTAAATTTGTGGATAAGTATTACACATTGCATTCCAATGTATTAGATGTATCAAATAAATGTATCAGACTTTACAGCTTCGTGTAAGTCTCTGTTTTTTATTATTAAAAGGCTTAAATTTGTGTAAGTCTCTATTATTATCAAATAAATGTATCAAATAAAAGTAACTTTTATTACTTTTAGGTGTAATAACACTAACAGACTCCAGTGATGATCATGAAGAAGGAAATAATGACACAGAGCAGGGGGATTACATACCAATAGAAGTTGTTGAAGATAAAAAGTGTGATATAATAGAATACATGCAAAAAGTATTGTGTTTAGTTCTGAAAAGTGTCATAATTTTCATACATTCCTTCCTATTGATTATTTTCTTCTGTTAAATATAACAGAAGACTTGACTAGTTGTCTTATTGGTATGAAGAGGAATAGTGTTGAAGAAATATATACTGTTTGTACGCAATCATGCTTTCGGCTGACTTGGATTTAGTATTTGTAAAACAACTACGAGATGCAATGATGTTGGTGTTGTGGATTTGAAAAATATTTTGTATGTTCTTGTGAGGGATATACAAGATCTAGAAACACCATTAAGAAAAAAAGAAAAAAATTTATAATACACGAACAGGGTGTAGGGCATCATTGAGGACAAAATTGAACAGTGATGGTGTTTATGAAATTGTTGACCATAGTATGTTGCACAACCACGAACACACTAGAAAAGAGTGGAGTCATTTGCATCATTCGAAAGGGTGATTACTGTTTGAAAAAGCTAATGCTATTGGGAGATGATTTCTTTGGAATGAGAGCCACTAAATCTTTCCGATACATGGCGCAAGATGCAGGGGGTGAAGAATGCATTGGTCATACAATGAAGGACCACTTGAATTTTGTGAATCATTTCAAAATGAATGCAATTGAGGTAGGCGATGCACAAACGCTGATTGACATGTTGTACCAACAAGATCTTCAAGATCAAGACTTTTTTTGAGTTAAATTCAATGATATGGGAAGATTGTGTAATCTATTTTGGAGGGACTCAATGATGAAGGAGGATTACAAGATATATTGTGATGTTGTTGTATTTGATACGACTATCGAACAAATCGGTATAATTTGATTTGTGCCCTTTTTGTTGGGATTAATAATCATTGGAAGAACGTGATGTTTGGTTGTGCCTTCATAGCGGATGAAAAAACTGAATCGTTCGATTGACTTTTTGGAAGTTTTTAAAAAATCAATGGAAGGTCAATGCCCTATATCAATCTTCACAGATCAAGATCTAGCAATTGGAAATTCAATTGAAAAGGTAAAATATTATTGTACAATTTGCACTTCAGTTAATGTGTAATAGTTTTCTTTGTTAATGGTAATACATTACAATGTCGTGTGTAATATTTTTCAATGTCATGTGTAATCTTCAATGGTCTTTCTGTCTTAAAAGCGCATTGCACTTCGATTTATACTCAAAAATATACTTTTCTGTTTATATGTAATACTTCTCTTTCTTAATACTAATACATTCAGTTGCTATATATAATACTTTTAATCTTTTTTTTTTTTTTGTAGGTTTTCCCAGGAACACGACATAGGTTATGCTTATGGCACCTCTACCAAAATGCTATAAGCCAGTTCGGGAAGTTGAAAGGTGACAAATGCTTCAATGACGCATTTACCAAGTGGACACATTTAACAACTGAAGCAGAATTCCAACTGAAGCAATGACAAATGCTTTAATGACAAATGCTTCAATGACGCATTTAACAACTGAAGCAGAATTCCAGGACTGTTGGGATAAAATAATTACAAGAAATGGGTTAGAAATCCATCCATGGTTTAATAGGTTATTCGATTTAAGAGAGAAGTGGTGTACAACATTTAACAAAGACTTTTTCTCCGCTAGAATATTGTCATCACAGCGAAGTGAAAGTACAAACTATGCCATTGGATTTAATGCGAAGAAAACAACCAGTTTGGCTGACTTTTATGGGATTTTCAAGGAAACAATTAAACGTTGGAGGAGCAATGAACCAAAGGATGAATTTCAGTGTTCAAGGGCGGCTCCTAGATCTGTATTGCCATTGACTGGACTATTGAAGCATGCTTTTGAGGTATACACATTGACACTTTTTAAAGATTTTGAAGATGAATTTTTAAAGTCAATTTCCACTTCTTGTACAATGTTACATTTTGAGAGCGACATTATGTTTTATCTTTTGTTTGAATTATGATGGAGTTGGTTCACATACAAATGACATTTTGTCTTTCGCAACTAAATTGATAAGTTGCTCTTGCAAGAGATTTGAGGAATGTGGTTTTCTGTGTTGTCATTCGTTACGGGTTCTTCATGTGAATTCGGTGATCGAAATACAAAATTGTTATATCAAAAGAAGGTGGACAAAGTTTGCAAAAAAATGACTTATGGGATAGATTAGATAGAGGAATTGGAGAGTAATGAGCCTAAGGATTGCATTCGTTGGCGTCATGAAATGGTGCGCAAGTATTATAATTTGGTATTGAAATGCTAAGAAAATGAGGAAGCAAGAAGAATCCTTGAAGATGGTTATAACCGAAATTCTATGGCAATTGATGAATTGATCGCTTCTACAATGAATTCTACAAATTTAAATCGAGATTTCTAGTTCTTCTACTAGTATCCTAGATCCTACTCGTTCGATTACAAAAAGGCGAGAAAACAAAGAGCGAAAGGGCATTTTGAAAAAAAAACAAGAAAAGAAGAGTCTTGACACATCAAACACAAACACATCAAGGAGTTCGGGTCCAAAACTCCTAATCCTAGAATGTTTTAGAATGTATTAGTAGAGACTATTTTAGAATGGTTGATTATTTGTACTTAATTGATTTTGTTTACAATTCACTTCTCACGGTAATATATTGTAACTTATCTACTAATACTTTCCAATGTATCTACCGATACATTTCTTATTTGTGTGTGATACTTTTAACATATCTCATGTTTTATTGTTCGGGGATTATTTATTATTGAACACTATAATACTTGAACAGGGGGGACTAATACATTGTAACGTATCTCACGATACATTTCTTATTTGTGTGTGATACTTTTTAACATATCTCATGTTTAATTATTTTAGGATTATTTTTTATTGAACCTATAATACTTGAAGGTGGACTAATAGTCTAATACTTTCCAATGTATCTGTTGATACATTTCTTATTTGTGTGTGATACTTTTTAACATATCTCATGTTTTATTGTTCAGGATTATTTATTATTGAACACTATAATACTTGAACAAAGTGGACTAATACATTGTAACTTATCTGTTTGATACATTTCTTGTTTGTGTGTGATACTTTTTAACATATCTCTTGTTTATAGTTCTAGGATTATTTATTATTGAAACTTATCTTTCTAAAAAATTCATGAACCCTATAATAATTGTTCTAGGATTGTTTATTCATTTAACTTAATGCATCATAAAAACATACATGAACCTATAATACTTGCAACTCGCTTGTAAATGACCAAAGAAAGTAGTTTGCATAAAAACATTACTCATTTATGTTAATACTTTTATGTTTCACATCTAATACTTTTCTTTTCAACAACTAATACATTTATTCGGAAATGTTTTTTTAAGACAAACACATGAAAAAACATACATATAATTTCAAGTTTCAATAATAATAATTTCAAATTTCAAATCTAATTCGTAAGTTGTACTTCTAATAATCCCATGTACCAACCATCTTTTCATACATTTACACGTAACTACTAAAAGCAGTGCTAATACTTTTTACATTACATGATAATACATTTACACGTAACTACTAATGCTTGCCTAAAATATTAAAATTATTTTTCGTAACATTCAAAAAATCCAAATTTTAACGCAATCCCCTGTACCAACCATTCTCTACATGACAAACACCCAACAATCTTTAGAACCTATACATCATAAAAACATTATGTTAACAAAACATATCATTGTGAAACTAATAAAATTGATATTAGGTTCAATAAAATCTTACTTGTTTACTTCATCTCTCTCACAAATTCAAGAACATCTTTCTCAAGTTGAACTCGTTTCTCATTCAACGGGTTCAACAGAATTCTGAACAGAATGATGCCCTTAAAGCACGCCGTACATTCCGCTACAAAAAAAACACAAAAAAGAAAGGCATGAAAAAAAAATTCATACAGGAAAGGATCAATATAAGCAATATTTGTTTCAGCAAGAATCATACCAGTTTCAAATCTGGCTTTGAGTAGACTTGGCCAATAAAATTTTCCATGTGGTGCATTAAAAATACACCACAATCCACGTTTTTCGCGAGGCCTTGCGAGCTGAAGGGAATATTTTCCCAGGGAAAACGCTCAACCTCCTGGGCTCGTGGATGACTTAGTTCTTTCGCCAGTAGAGAAAAATTATTTTGCTGGATCAAGTGAAAAAAACCATAAGAATATTAACTAATTGTGTAACAACTAATACTTTAAAATATAATAGCTAATACATTGCAGTGTAACAACTAATACATTTCAGTGTAACAACTAATACTTACCACAACAGTCCCAAGTTTCTTGTACTTTTCCACATGACCTCGTGGTGGACCAAATTGTCCGAGATATTGGACCCTCCCAAAGAACAAAATTAATGACAATGACCACAAAATGGCCTTTGAAGCAAATTGGGAAAAAATCTACAGTTTCAACAAAAATAATAATATTTAGCTAATACATTTAAGTGTAACAACTAATACCTTATAGTATAACAATTAATACTTTACAATATAATAGCTAATACATTAGAAATAAAAATGATTTCTTACCAAGTCAAACCCACTCAAGTCCATCACACTTACTGCTCTCATCTAGTGCTTCCAACAATCTCTCAAATTTTTTCCCCAATCTCTGTCGTGGGGATTTCTTCAACCATGTTTCCTATGCATAATTGTTGAAAATAAAACACAATATTAAACATACCATTACTTAATGTAGAGCATGACAATAAATCAAATAAAACAACATTGTTTGCTTACAGAATGTTGAGCATAAAAATAAAAGCATTTCCTCCTTTTTGCATCAACAGTTCTTCTATTTCGGAGCAATGCCCATGCATCAATTATACTGATGTGGATCAGACTTTCATCGTTCAACGTGCGCATATCAGCCAGCGACACGTAAGAAAACCCATCATGTGCAAAAAATGGTTCATCTCGACTGAAAAAAATAACTTACATCAGTTAATAATGAAAAAAAATATTATTCAAATAACATAATCAAAACTGGTAGTTGAAAACATTACTTACTCTTTCTTTCCTTTATGATTGAAGAAACGATGAATCGCCACATCCTTTTGCTTTCTTGACAACACAACACCAAGTAAAATTCTTGTTGTGATTTCTCATAAATGAACACTGAAAGCTTTGTTTCTCACGGATGGGCCACCCAAATTCATTTGTTTCCACAAAACAATGGTAAATTATTAGTATCACAACTAATACATTATAGTGTAACGACTAATACATTATAGTGCAACAACTAATACCTAACAAAGATAACACCTAATACATTATAGTGTAACAAATGCTAATGCATTACGATTGCAACAACTAATACCTAATGAGTAAAAACTAATACGAAGACATTGCAACAACTAATACCTAATAGAATAACAACTAATACCTAATGAGTAAAAACTAATACAGTACAGTGCAACAACTAATACCTAATAGAATAACAACTAATACATTATAGTGTAAAACCTAATACATTACAGTACAACAATTAATACCTGATTCAGCAACAACTAAATCCTTCTCATTCTTGTCCTCCTCATCATCCTCTTCTCAAGGATGCAACACAATCATCAATGGCATCTTGATTCACAGGAATTTCTTCATTTTTATCCTCCAAATCTTCCTTGTCATCCTCCAAATCTTCCTTATCATCCTCATCATCCTCCCCCTCTTCCTTATCATCCTCCATCTTTTCCTTCTCCTCAAGTATTAAATCATCATGTGCAAAAAGATGGGCATCTTTATTCACCGCAGTATAACACCCTATTCCGAGGTCAGAATCTCAAAGTGGGGCATGGAGGGGTCAATGAATCTCCTCATTCTTTCAAATTTGCTGACAACCTCATCAACATATTCATGCAACTTTGCACTTGAAAAAAATTGTTGAGTCTCCGACAACTCAGCAGCTGGAGACAATCAAGTCTCTTTTTCAGTGAATTGTGCCTGCAGCTTCCTGACCCTTTCCATATGCGCATGGAATATGACATTCATGTCCCTCCTCAGCAACATGAATAACTCACTCATTTCCTGCAAAACAAAACAGCAAAAATCATCAGAAAACTACTAATACTTTTGCAGTAAATAATAATACATAACAACATTTTATCTTACATCCGCCATCTCTCCCTTTGGCAGCTTGTACTTGATCAATTTGATCAACTCACAATCCTCGTTGTCATCATCCTTCTCATGTTTCTTTCTCTCCTTTGTCTCGGCTTTCTTCCCGTCCTGCCCATCTTTCACTCGCTCTTCTTCCTCACCAATGTTTCCCTCGCCACGTGTTTTCTTCCCACTCTACCCTTTCCTACGAGACACGGGATATGTGTCTATAAGAAACTCTCCCTGTCCGAATTCCCCGGCTGCAATTTCTTCCGCAACCCTTTTCTTGATTCTCTCTGTGTTCCAATGATGTATCAATGGTAGGGTTGTGGGTTCCGCACGACCTTGCCATTTCAATCGATGAAAATACAAGATCTGCAGAACCAAAATGCAGCCGCTCACATTAATAACATTCCCTGATTTATACTTGTTCACGGCAACACACAACCTATTAAAAACATGTGTGCACCAATCTAACTGGTTTATTGTTTCCACCTCAACAACTGAACGTAAAACACCAAAGTCCACGTTCATGTTGGCACTTGGTGTTAAGAATGAAGACAATGAAAATAGAACAAAAAAACGCTTAAAGTCATCACCGCCGTCCACCATACTCTCCATAACAGACCTAAGAAACTTCAAACTAACTTCTGCCTTAAACTTGTACCTAGCATTCCAATCAGTCATTAGAGCTAAACTCTCATTATTTCTTAAAATACGTCACAACCTTCGTTCCTTGGCAGAAGGAAACAGTCACAAATATCCTCCACCGTCACAACAAAACTCCTATTTTGATCAATCCTAAGAAGCTGGCTTGTACCATTGAAGTTGCTAATTAACCACCTCAACATTTTTGTGGGGATTGCATTCACCCCAACCATCTTCAACAGCCCTCCAAAACCAATAGCTTCAACATCTCTCTTTTGAGCAGCAGTAAGATTGGATACCACTTCACACAGACCTCGTGGTCTACATTGTGTGACAAAATCACTGCAAAAAATGTGGAAAAAAAGTTAGTGCTTATACTTTACATTGCAGACACTAAAAACTGTTAAAAGAGTATAGTACATATTCGCTCTTTTTCTTTTCAAAGCAACATTTTTCTCTATACCGCTTCTTTGGTGGAATATATTCCTCACTTGGGAGGATGGGTCTCGTATGGAACCAAAGCCAATGGAGGGATATCATCATGTTCATCCTTTATTGACCTCTTCACCGGCTTCTTCATACGCACCATTTTGTTACTGCACACACCAACAACATAAACACCACAGAAATCAATAACTAATAATTTACAGGATAAAAACTAGCACTATTCAGACTATTCAGAGTAATACCTAATACTATTCAGAGTAATCAATATTTTTCAGTGTAATACCTAATACTATTCAGAGTAAGTAATAATACTATTCAAACTACCTACTAATACATTTAAAAGAAAACCAGAACAACAGGACATAAGCAAGACACTATGGTTTTGGACTAATACTTTTCAGTGTAACAACTAATACAATTGAGAGTAACAAGTAATACAAAATACAAAAAACCACCAATAATATACACTTTACTACATGCCATAAAAAGAGAGAAATCATTACTAACACTTTACATAATAAACACTAATACTATTCAAACTAACTACTAATACGTTTAAAAGAAAAACAGAACAACAGCACAAAAGCAGGACACTATGGTTTTGGACTAATACTTTTCAGTGTAGCAACTAATACAATTGAGAGTAACTAGTAATACAAAATACAAAAAACCACCAATAATATACACTTTACGACATGCCATAAAAAAGAGAGAAATCATTACTAACACTTTACATAATAAACACTAATACTATTCAAACTAACTACTAATACATTTAAAAGAAAAACAGAACAACGGCAAAAAAGCAGTAAACTATGGTTTTGGACTAATACTTTTCAGTGTAACAACTAATACAATTGAGAGTAACAATTAATACAAAATACAAAAAACCTCCAACATAAAAAACAGGGCTAAAAACTTGACAACAGAAGAAAACATAGACATCATTGCTAATACTTTACATGATAACAACTAATACAATATGAACTAACTACTAATACATTTAAAAAAATATAAGGAAACACATAAAATGTTTGTATAACTTAAATGTTCAGTAACAAAAACACATAAACAATAGAAATAACAAAAAACCTACCAAAAACCATAAACTAGGGTTTGGAATTCGAAAATATCAAACAAATCACTACAAAACTTTAAAATCTATACATAGTTATGGGTCGTTTGAAAGCATGTTCGTATTATTTTGAAGTTTATTTATAATGTTTATCAGTTGGTTAGGTTTTATTTTGGATGTTGTTTGCATTTTTCGACCTCTGTTAGTTATGTTCATTTAATTTCTGTTGTATGTATGCACTTAATGCCTATCGACCATATTTTCGACTTTATTATGACCATTGTGTCAACCATTGTCTGTTTATCCGACTATGTATTCGACCAACTTTCGACTACTATTTCGACCTAATGTGTTATTTTGGTGTAAAACAGGGAGAAAATGGCTCGTTCCAAATGAGAAAGATCGGTTTGAAGGGAAGCTCTCCTGTAGGTCTTGTTTCAAAATCAAAATCATCTCGACTTACTTTGGTGACTATTTGTGTTGATATATTTAAATGTGAGAAGGTGATGTGTAAATTGTAATGATACAAATGATGTGGGATTCACAAGTTTTGAACTAAGTGTAATAATTATGTATTGGTTTTAGGATTTGAGTCTAAATTTTTTAAAATGTATATAAGTAAAAATTAGATACAATAGACATGATTTTAGAAAATAGCCGAAGACATCTACTTATTATGGTACTTGTTTAAGTATTGTGTATTTGATATCTTTGATTTGAAGAGTTGTTCAATTTGTAATAGATTAGCTTGTTTAGTCGTGGATAATAATGTTGATTTGAATTGGTTTGATCAATTCTCTGTTTGGCTCAATATGTAGCCTTGTCGGTTCTTAGCCCTTGGCTATGAAGTTTGTTGTAATCGCTCTTGTTGAGGTTCGTTTTAATGAAATGACTATTGTTTTGGGAAAAAAAGGAAAAAGAATAGGATAAAATTGAGAAGATTCTTTTGAAAGACAAACCAAAAGAGGTCCTAGTCTTGCCAAAGACTGGGATATAAATGCAGGCTAATGCAACCTTTTCATTCATTAAAGGGGTAAAAAAAGCCCACTCCAAACAGTAAAAAAAAGAAATAACAAGTGTACAGTATTTCATTTTGGTAATAATATAGTATGATGACTGCAACTTTTTTCTTTAAAGCTTTACAATCGATACGGAACAACAGATTTCGATCTTTTTCTAATAATTGAGAGAAGGTGACAACGGAAGGGACAACCACGTGCTTTGTTTTCTTCCACTGAAACACCAACGGCGATTAGTTGAATCCAACTCGCATGCACCATCCCAAATAATTAAAATTGAGCATGAACTTAACTCGAAATAATACAATAATAAATCAAATCGAAACTTATAAAGGCAACGACCACACATTCGACTACAAACAACCATACAAACGACTGCAACCTTACACCGACTATAATTATTGACCGCACACCGACCACACACCGACCAGCAAATCGACTACATAGCAGACAACAGACCCACAAAACTGCAGCACCGAGCTAATTTTGTCAAAATCGAACTAATTCTACAATTTAATCACATTTTCAGCTTCCACACGATTACATTCTACAATTTAATCACATTTAATCACAATTTTGTCAAAATCGATTACAATTTTGGCAAAAATTGTTCTATACAACAGTTGGTGGATTTTGTTGTCTGCTATGTAGTCGATTTATTGGTTGGTGTGTAGTCGGTGTGCGATCGACACTATAACTACATTACATAAGGGTCGGCTACATGGTCGTACACAGTCGAGAGCACGATCGAAATTACATTAAGTACATACATACCATCGGAAAATAAAGGAACATAACAAATAGAGGTCGAAAAATGCAAACAACATCCAAAAACAACAAAATCCAACTGAAAACATCACAAATAAACTTCAAACTAATATTATCATGTTTTTAGAGAATATCAAAATGACCCAAACAAATTTAAATTATTTAACATTATTTTTGGGCAAAAATATAGAGATCTTTGTGTTAGGAAATTTATTGTTTAGATTTTGATGAATGCCATGTAAAACTTAGAATAGAAAGTTGGCACCCCAACTCTTGTTGTAAAATGCATTGTAATAAATAGAGTTGGCCAAGCCGAGTTAAGTTCGTCGCCTACGCCCTAACATGCAAGAAGACAATCAAGACTAGAAGGAAGACTCATTGCGAGACAGTGAGTATGGGCAAAGAAGAGTAGACGGAACTCTCTTGAAGAAGCGGTGAGATGCGGTGAGTGGAGTATCATCAAGTCAACTCAAGAAAAGCCAAGTCTCAAGTTGAAGTGGCGGAAGAGTCATCCATGATTGGAAGGCGACTCTAAGTCACCTGGGGAAAGCAAAGAAATGCGGTCAAGTCGAGATAATCGAAAAAGATCCGTTGCCTGTAAATCAAGAGAATTACTTAAACAAGTAATATCTCCATACCACTTTTCGGAGTGCTCGATCCCGAAGCGTGCAAATGGAATGAACAATGGGAAGCACTACACCGTGTCGAGAACTCAAAAGGTGAAAGAACAATTCATACGAGGAAATGGCAATTCCAAGGATCGCAACAAGACAAGCCAATGATCAAGTGACTTTCAAAAATAAGCCTATCTCTTCAACGGGCAAATTTTTGAAAGATCACTATAAAAGGCCGAGGAATTTAAATTGAGAAGAAGAAGAGACACAAGTGACACAAGAGATAGATCTCAACCAAAAACGTTCAAGTAATTATTAGAAAATCAAACATTCTCAATCCTCAAGCCTACACTACGAAGAACATCAATCCAACACTCCTGTGAAGGAAAGATAACTTCAATCGGAGTTGAAGAGGAAAAAAAAACAAGGGGTCTACATTCCACGAAGGATTGTAGGAAGGTTCAAGGTCGAACCAAGTCTTAAGCTTTTGGAGGGCTTCGTGATCAAATCCAAAGAGCTTGAGCAAGTGAGTCAGAGTAGCAAGGCAAACGCCCCTGTGAAGAAGCCGAAAGTCGCACGAGAAGCCCGCCGAGTGATCAAGGCGTCTCACTAAGTCCCAAAGGATCAAGTCGGCCTATGTGATCAAGACTTGTATCCTGGACTTACCACTTTGTAAACCGATCATTACCTAGTGGATTCCTCCAGAGTTGGAGAAGAGAGGAGTAGAAGAATTACCCCATCTTCGAACCTCTATAAAAATTTCATTGTGTCATGTCATTTACATTTCAAAGACTTTAATTCTCGCATTTTTAATCGCTTATATCTCACGATAAATTTGCTATCCACTTGATAATTTATAAGTACTAAACCAAGCACTAAACTCTTGTTTAATCAAACTTAAGGGTGTTAAGTCTTCCCGCTGAAAACAAAACCACGTTGAGTTAATTTAGACTTAACAAATTGAGTTAATCCATCAACGGCTCGATTGAGTCCGTTGAGAGACTAACTCTACTTGATTGTCTAACTTGGTCAGTCCATCAAGGACACAAATTTGTGTAGTATTAACTCGAATATTTAAAAGGACTAAAACGAAAATTTGGTAAGGTTTATTCAACCCCCCTTCTAAACCTTACACTTACACCCTGGGACCTACAAGTGGTATCGTGAGCGGTTGGTTCATTGAACCCTCCGCACCAGTTCTTGAACTAGATCTCCAAACTTTTCAAAGTCGCTTTAGTACTTAAACTTTCAAAACTCTTTTTATCATTAAAAGTTATTATCATGGAAGCAAATTTGACACGCATCCCTATGTTCACAATTGAAGAATTTGATGATTGGAAAATTCGTATGCAGTGCTCATCTATCAAAGATTACATGATGAGATGTGGATAGTAATAGAAGATGGGCCACCGCAAATCTTAAAGGTGAACACATTTGTAAGAAGAGTGCATTTGAAGGAGAAGAGGATGTTGCTCCTGGACGGTCATGGTTGAAAACCAAGAACCGAGTGGACAAACGATGACGAGAAAAAGATACAACCTGGACAATGTAGCCAAGGACATCCTTTACAAAACCTTGGACAAAGCCATGTTCAATAAAGTCAAATCTTGCAAAACGGCTAAAGAAATCTGGGACAAGCTAACATTAATTTGTGAAGGCTCAGAGCAAATCAAAGAAAACAAATTATCAGTATTTGTACAGAAATTTGAGAACTTCAAAATGATCACGGGAGAGAACCTGGATCAACTGGATGCTCGGTTCACGAAATCACAAATGAGTCATGCACTTGGAAAGGAATATACACAGAAGGAAATGTGTATGAAGATCCTAAAAAGTCTTCCAGCTGAATGGGAAATGAAGGTCATGGCACTGAGACATTCCATGGACCTATCAAAGACATCCAACCATGAATTATTCTCAGATCTCAAAGCCTACGAGTTTGAGCTGAGAAGGAAAGACCAAGAAGAGACAATTTGTGCACCCAAAACAGTGCTCTAATTGCTAAAGATGGGAAGAGAGTTGAGGTCAAAGAAGTCATTGATCCGGAAGAAATAGCCACGATGGTTAAGAGGTTCAACAAGTTCTTCAATAAGAACTACAAGAGAGGAAAGGGTGAATCTTCCAGAAGACACTCGGCTCCTCCAAATCAAGGGAAGATAGGCCAACCAAGAGAACAGATCATCAAAAATTGAGTATCAAAGGGTGACAATCAAGAATGGAAAGAGTCGATCAAAAGGTGAATATCTATCTTTGAACTGTAGACAACAGGTCACTATGCCATTGATTTCGCTCATATCCTGTAGTCAACAAATACGGGAATGAAGAAGAAAGAAAGGTCTTGAGAGAAAGAAGACAAGAAAAGAAAAAGGCAATGATGGTGCAGAGATCTTTGAAAGTGCCAAGTCAAGAGAGACATCGATTGAGAGAGCGATGAAGTCGACTACTCAAGTGACTCGAAGAAGAAGCTCGATCCGCTTGATGGCCAAGGAACAAGATCAAACGACCAAGAAGATGAGGTACACTCTAACTCATCAAACTCGGACTCTAGTGATAGTGTGTGACACACACACTTCATCACCCACCGATCTTTATGATTCATTAGGAAAAATGATGAAAGATTTTGAACACATTAAATCCTCACACACACTACTAAATGAGGAAAACAAACTACCAAGAGTCAAAACTCAAAGTCGACTAAGGAGCCGAGTACTCTAAGTCAAATAGCTTATGAGAATGAAAGTTTAAAGGTCGAAAATGCTAAATTAATAGCGAGAAATTGCGCTATAGAAAAAGAGGAGAATGACCTCAAAATGTTTATTGCCTCATTCACTAAGGCATCTAAATCATGGATGATCTTATTATGAGTCAAAGAGAATGTGGAGACAAGACAAAGCTTAGGATTTAATTCCATTTGTGCTATGTCAAACCTCAAAAGTAATTTTGGAAAAATGATCTTCAAGCCATGAAGAGTTTGAAAAATCCAAAACTCTAAATGTTGCACACACATTCACTCCAAAACACTATAACAAGCAAACGGCCTTGGTTATAAAGGAAAAGGAAAAAAAGTTGAGTCTGGCTGAAAGGACATCCGAGAAGAGATTGGTGAGTTCTCAAAGCAAACTCCAAACAAAAATTACTCAGAAAGAAGAAGCGAGCTACCAAAACCCTTTAAAATCCATAAGAGAAATACATATGATGGGAATGGTAGAAAATATCCAAGCCAAGCGATTGGAATAATGTGAACCATCAAAGATGACTTATGGAATATAAGCCCAAATGGCAAAGGCCAGAACTCAAAGAAAGGCCATTCCAAAAGTATAAGAGCTTTCATCAAGACACATATGCACCTAGGCACTACACTCAAAGACACCACAATTACCCAAGAAAGGCAATTGCTAAAAAACACATATGCAGCATACATGATAAAAGAGACAGTTGTATGAACCTAAAATCCCCAACCAATTTGCCAGGATTAATTATGATTATGGCATCGATAGATGGCAACCCCCTTAGAGTCAAATCATTTGGCTATAGGTTGGTTGGATCATCTTACAATTCTAACCCCTCGGGACCGGACAAATATGGGTACCTAAAACTTAATTTCCTTGATTGCGGGTTCGAGGAACAATCGAGTGCCAAGGAACCTGGTACATGGATATCGCTCTTCCGCACATGACAGAAATAAGAAAAATCATTATGTGAGTCAAGATTTGAAGAACTCAAACATGAGTTGGGGTTAATTGAACGGAAGTGACACTCGGAAGAATCAAAGAAAAGAAATGGAACAGAAAAGGAGGTGAAAAGGAGTTGTACACTAAAATCATTTCAAGAAATCACCAGATCGGAAGAGAGTGTGAAGTAGAGTTAAATCAGCTAAGGGATAAGCCGAGTCACTTATGAGCAAAGTGACAAAAACGCATCGTCTTGACAAAGCGGGAATGTTTTAAGGAATACGTCAAAGATAATGATGATGTGTCTGGACATAAAGTCGCACACCAAGCTTATGATTGGATATAAATGTGCCGCATTAAATACGAGACATTAAATGCTAAATAGGCGTGCAAAATCTAAGCCGTTGATTTCGATCACATTTCAAAAACCACCCGCACATCCTTTCATAAACCATACTTAAACCATTTTCGTCCGTTTCTCTCTCACACTACCAAAACTGTTCATCTCTTTCTCTCAAAAACAAAGGCAAAAATTCTCTCGAAACCCTATCTATTTTCAAACCAATCTCTAAGTTTTTCTTTGATAAAATCCTGAAAAAATGGCACCAACCTACGACTTTGTCAAATTAGGGAAGCAAATCCACACCGGTCTCTTGGATTTCGACGTAATGGTGAAACAGGGTCCAACGACACCCTAGTGAAGAAAATCGCTGAAAAATTGGAAACGTCCATTTGAAACCGTTTCGACGTTAGAATATCCGATGACCTATGTGGAGGAGGTTGCGATTCTACGTGAATGCTTTGAGATTCACGATGAAGGAATAAAGTCATCTGTTCACGGAAAGCGGACTATCTCGCGAGATTTGGTGAACATTGCTCACTACGGTGAAGGAACATCGAGATTAACGAAGCTAATGTAAACCTGGCCGATGCTTGGAAAGAAATAGCAAGCCCGACTATACCGATAAAATAGTGTACACAACAAACAAGAGATCATTTGAAGGAGGATTATCACAAGTTTGTTGGACATAGTTGCCAAATGTATTGACATTAAATTTGGCAGACTTTGACCAATCGCCAAAAGCAAAGCTGATTGTAATGGCCGCAATCATCGCAGAAAAAGAAGATAAAATCGGGCTGAGAGTTTGTCTCACGGCGGACTCGCGAACGTGGGAACAAATCCTTCAAGGAAGATGGCACATTTGGAGGATCCCCAGGATATGGCCTAGTGATTGGCCGACCGATGGAGGTGAAAGGAGTCCTCTTAGACATGGGAAGGCATTCCATGTTAACAAGAGGATGTTTAGAGCAAACCTCTCTCGGGCGCACAAAAGAGAGCTACGCCAAGAGAGCGACACGAGTGAGGGGAATCGATTGACCTCAAGAAGATACGATTGTTTCCTCTCCACCTAAGAAGAAAGCGCCCCCCGCGGTGCTAAGAAGATCGCCGCCCCCTGCAAAGAAAGAAAGCCAAACATGCTCCTCCGCCCCTGCAAAGAGTCACCCGCCCGCAGCCGTGTCTCCCGCCTCGGCAGCTAGCCGGCGGTCGAGAAGGACTCACAAATACCTTCTCCGATCGTCAAAAAGAGGAGAACCGAGAAGCCAAGACGGCCCGCTCCTCGAGAAAAAGACACAAGACGCCCCGCCGCCCAAGACTCAGGAGAAACCGTCTTCGAACCGGGAAATCCCCGGTACAAACTAGAGACGAAGAAGAATCATCAAGCACTCCGAGCTTGAGAAACCTGAGTCACCACTCACCGAGAGCTGGAGACTCGCCGGCGAAGTAGAGTCTCGGATGTAATTGATGAAACTTGACTAAGTCTTTCAAGGCGATTAGCAGAGGCAACCGGAAGACACGATTTGTAGTCCACACAAAAAAAACACAAGAAGGAGCGATAAAGCGGATAGTGATGTGATGATCATATCTCCACCTTACCCGGACATCCAAAATCGTCTGCGTGAGTGGAGGAAATGGAAGTTGAGTAAATCAAGGAACAGTTCCAACGGCCCGAGTTTATAGAAGAAGAAGAGGAGGCTGTTAAACTTCCTTGGACTAACTCTCTGTGCTCCCAAAGATTGGATGAAGACAATCGCATGACGGACATCCTGTAGATCTACAAGGACAAGGAGAAAGAAAAGCAAGCGAGAGGAGGTGAGACACGTGAAAAGGCCAAGATCTCGCCCTATCTCCGGCACCACGTAACACACACATCCTCTTCTTGATGTCTTCTCGGCGGTGATGAGGATCCAGGAGAATCTTTTCGCCCCGCGAGAAGAGTTGCAAATGCAGCAAGCATTGCATCAATCCGAATCCTTCACGAGCAAAGATTGATGGAGGGACAGGAGAGTCCTCGAACACACCGAAATCGATCCAATGGGAGTGGTTCAAAGAAATCGCCATCGTTGTTCTTTGCCACCACTTCCCACTCACTCGGAAGAAGCGATAAGGGACTTGGCGATGAAACCGGGATAATGGGGACCCCAAATGTCGAGCCAACCCCTATTGAAGGTGTGTTACCACCGCCCCAACGGGCTGAACATTCAATCGAAACAACCGGGAGTTTGGAGACGAGTGACCGATTTCCAAGTCACTCGGTGGTGCGCCAACCGAGGGGAAACTCCCTCCACTGCGGCAAGGTCGGAGGATCTTTGCAGATGACTCCACAACGAATCAAGGAGGCGAAGTAGAGAAAATACAAACACAAGAAGAACGACAAGTTGCCATCAACGAAGCTCGAGGCGATTGAGATGTCTCGGTGAGGTGTCAAGCGCTCGAAGGCTAATGACGCGATGCGATCGAGGCACTGAGGAAGGAAACGAGCCCGGGAGTTAACACTGGCGATGAAAGTGCAATCCATAGGGTTGAGACTCAATGGATGCCACGCATGAAGACCCTAAGACATAGTGACACTTTGTCGAAAGGGAGGAAGGCCTCGCGGCAGAGGCTCGCCGGAGAGGTAATGAAGGCCCACAGGAGGTTGAGACTTCCCGGGGTAAAGAAGTGAAGAGAGAACATCCCTCCTGCTATCATCGACCCATCCGAGAAGGAGATAAGCGCACTTCATGATTCGGATAGGATAATCGATGTAACCTTTCTCGGGATCGGAAGGCGAAGAAGAAGGCGAGTCATCCCCCGTGATGATCCAAAAGACTCATTCTACGGATGTTCCAAGCACGAGCAAACCGGTCCCAAGACTACTCGTCAAACCTTTAATTTTGATGATGAGCCACCAATGGAAATCTCATCATCGTCCGATGACGCCGATAAAGGCCGAGGACGGTCTACTCATTTGGAGAAAGCGGTGAGACCAACGAAGTCATTGAGACAATGAGGCTCAGCAGTCGGGTCCACTTCACAACAAACCCCACCTGAACAGGAGTCCATCGCGCAGCTCCTGAAGCTTCAGCAGATCGATTCTAAAAAAAAAGAACTTCACGCGCACCGCTCATCATCGAACAAATCCCGTTGGCGGTGATGAATCCTTTATAGAATCTTTTCTTTTTTTCTCTGGAGGTACCAGGACCTCCATGAAGAGTCGAGAAAAATGAACGCGACGCTACCCGCGGACCAACCCGTCTTTCAATCGGCACCATTGTTCCGGTGATTATGATTTTGTGTTGCATGGCCATCACCGCAACGGAAGAATCAGTGAAGTCCCGAAAGTGTTCAAGGCATTATTCGGCCGAGATTGAATGGATGGAGAGGCATCGAGCCTCTATGGACATGCGATCGACAACAGAGATGCCACTCTCACTCTTGATTTAAGAGGCATAATGATCCGGATCGGGAATGGTGGCAACAAAGACAAACAATGCGTGTGGAACAAGTTAGATACTTGAGGACATTGTTCAACAAGTGCTGGTATGGAGAGTGAAAATCGATGCAAAAAAAGGCGAGGAACATATTGAGCACACGAATAAAGCTCACATTGCCGAGATTAAGTGCTGCGTGAGCAAAACAAGAGTGATCTACGACGTTTGGAAGAAACCATGAATACAAAATTCAGCCTCTTCTCATGGTGAGATGAAGCCGATTTAGAGAGTCCAACGCTACTCGATCCGATTTTCGTCTTTGCATACTCTGCAGCGAGACTCGAGACAAAACTCAACTATCGGCGAGCTCGACTTCCGCTTGCAAGTCTGTTTCCAAGCGTTCCTCTCTCCTTTGATGATGCCAAAAGGGGAAGAGGAATACAAAAAAAGCGCGTGAGGATCCGAAGTTGAAGGAATGAATGAGCAATTTGCGAAGGAAAATCGGTGAGGAAGTGTTGAAACAAAAGAAAGGAAAGCTTGTTGAGGGGAAGGATCGGCGGATGTGACCTTGATGATTGCACAAACCCCCAACAAGGTCTCATCACGGTGACATTATCAACAAACTCCTGGTGACTCTGCGCCACTCCAACACTGCTATATCTACGGTGAAAAGAGAAAACAATTGAAGCGGGGATGAAGGAAGTGGAAGGAAGAATGGATGCCCGAGTTATGAACATCTTGAAAGAACATGGAGGCATTCAAAGAGAGAGACACTTATGCCATCTCGGATGTCGGGACGGAGCCACGATCAGTTGATGAATTTAAAACGCTCGAATCAAGGATACTTTGCAAATATGTCTATGGCTCAAGCTTGGGACTTATCTTGGGAAAAGGGTCTCACGTTATGTGAAGAAGGTGACTGACGAGACTAGCGTGATCCTCTCTGCTGGTCACTCCGTGGTCACTCATTTTGGAAAAAAGAAGACAAGACAAAGATACGCCCGAGGTAGAGGAAGAAGCGTGGTGGAGGAAGAAGCAGGACCAGGCCTCGCCCAAAACATTGAATACGTGGATCCGGGGAAAGAAAGGAGGGATCTATGGCTGGGCTTGACCAAGTAGCAAATTTGCAAGTGGCTAAAACCAACCCGAGTATGCAAGAAGAATAGAAGAAGAAAACAAGAGACAAACTCGGCTATGGGAGGAAAGACAGGGGGAAAGAATAAGAAGAGATGAAGTCGCGAGGAAGGCATATGAAAAGAAAAAGAAGGCGGTGTGATGAGAAAAAGAGAAGAAGAGAAGAAGATCTTGAACAAGATGAAAGAAGGAGGCAATGAAGGAGATGAAGTGTTCTTTGTCCAACCCTTCGTGTATTTTATTATGTAAATACATACAATGTAAGTCGTAATAAAGCTATAAATTCTTTATTCTTTTGTAGACAAATATGTGCTCGATACACCTTGTGATTGTGTAAAAAGAACAAGAATGTTATGATCAATAAAAGGATTGATTCTGCGCATACATTCTATGTCAATACACTATATCGTATGTATCTTTGCTATTTGCATTTTTAAATGGTTTAAGTTTTGGCATCATCAAAAAGGGGGAAATTGTTAGGAAATTTATTGTTTAGATTTTGATGAATGCCATGTAAAACTTAGAATAGAAAGTTGGCACCCCAACTCTTGTTGTAAAATGCATTGTAATAAATAGAGCCGGCCAAGCCGAGTTAAGTCGCCTACGCCTAACATGCAAGAAGACAATGAAGAATAGAAGGAAGACTCATTGCGAGACATTTGAGTATGGCAAAGAAGAGTAGAAGGGAACTCTCTTGAAGAAGCGGTGAGATGCACTGGTGAGTGTAGTATCAAGTCAACTCAAGAAAAGCAAGTCTCAAGTTGAAGTGATGAAGAGTCATCCATGATTGGAAGTCGACTCTAAGTCACCTGGGGGGAAAGCAAAGAAATGCGATCAAGTCGAGATAATCGTAAAAGATCCGTTGCCATAAATCAAGAGAATTACTTAAACAAGTAATATCTCCATACCACCTTTCTCGGAGTGCTCGAGTCCCGGAAGTGTGCAAATGGAATGAACAATGGGAAGCACTACACCGTGTCGAACTGCGAAAGGTGAAAGAACAATTCATACGAGGAAATGGCAATTCAAGGATCGCAACAAGACAAGCCTAACGATCGCAAGTGACTTTCAAAAATAAGCCTATCTCTTCAACGGGCAAATTTTTGAAAGATCACTATAAAAGGCCGAGGAATTTAAATTGAGAAGAAGAAGAGACACAAGTGACACAAGAGATAGATCCAACCAAAAACGTTCAAGTAATTATTAGAAAATCGAAACATTCTCAATCCTCAAGCCTACACTACGAAGAACATCAATCCAACACTTTTTTGTGAAGGAAAGATAACTTCAATCGGTTGAAGAGGAAAATACTGAAAACAAGGGGTCTACATTCCACGAAGGATTGTAGGAAGGTTCAAGGTCGAACCAAGTCTTAAGCTTTTGGAGGGCTTCGTGATCAAATCCAAAGAGCTTGAGCAAGTGAGTGTAGAAAGTAGCGCAACCTGCACTCGTGAAGAAGTGAGTCGTGCACGAGAAGCCACGGTGAGTGATCAAGGCGTCTCGGATCGAGTCCCAAAGGATCAAGTCAAGTTGTGTGATCAAGACTTCAGATCGGGACTGTTACCACTTTGTAAACCGATCATTACCAGTGGATTCCTCGGGAGTTGGAGAAGAGAGGAGTAGAAGAATTACCCCATCTTCGAACCTCTATAAAAATTTCATTGTGTCATTTACATTTCAAAGACTTTAATTCCCGCATTTTTACTCGCTTATATCTGTTGATAAATTTGCTATCCACTTGATAATTTATAAGTACTAAACCAAGCACTAAACTCTTGCTTAATCAAACTTAAGGGTGTTAAGTCTTCGAAAACAAAACCACGAGTTGAGTTAATTTAGACTCAACGGTGAGTTAATCCATCAATGGCTCGGTTTGAACAGTTGAGAGACTAACTCTTGATTGTCTAACTTGGTCATCCATCAAGGACAGTATGTAGTATTGACTCGAATATTTAAAAGGACTAAAATGAAAATTTGGTAAGGTTTATTCAACCCCCTTCTAAACCTTACACTTACACCCCTGGGACCTACACTTTGACCAAAACCCATTAATCCTAAACCCATAAAAGCCCAAAAACTGACCAAAACGAAATCGAATGCAACAACCACCAAATATGACAACTTGAAGCATAATACAACACATTTTCTCAAGAAAACTAATTATATTAAACATATAGAAATGAAAGAAAAAAACTCTAGAAAACCCTATATTTAAAGAACAATATAGCCAAAATCAAACTTACCAGAGAGAATATAGGTCGCCCCCTGTCGAGTAGAATCGCGAGGAAAGAAGTCGATACCGGAGAGAAAAAGTCGAGATGAGATGAGAAAAAGAGAGAGAGAGAGAGAGAGAGAGAGAGAGAGAGAGAGAGAGGGAGGCTCGTGTGTGAGAGAGATAATCACATTCTTTTTTTCTTTTCTTCCTCACATGTGAGAATGGGAGAGAGTGATTTGGGTAAGTTTTCTTTCTAAAAGGGTACATTGGATATTTCACGCGGGAGTGAGAGAAAGTATAATTTAAAGGATTTAAGTTAGGTGATATTTTTCCAAAAAATTTGTAAAAAAATGGCATTTTTGCAAATTTCCCTTTTTATAACCTTTGCTAACTCCAGAAATTGCCCAATAAAGTTCCAATATACAGACGCCCCAAAATATGCAGACGGTCGATGCTGTGACTCATATTATAGCCTCCGAGATTCCCTCTTTCCTAGGGTTCTAAAATTAAAATTAAATATTAGTCTCAGAAATATTCATTCAGCGAGTTCAACCTGTAAGGCGTAAGCCACAATTGTCTGGCGATTGACGAAGCAGTAAGCGGATATGGATCTGGAGGTCGTGGGACGCCATGCGCTGCTCTTTGACGACGATGCCGCGGCGGCGTTCGTGAACTCCGGCGACGCCCTTGTCGACTGGCACTCCCTCCAAATTGACCGGTACGACGTTCGCCACCTCCTCTCCTCGCCTCTTCCGCCGCGCCGCCGCAATCGCAACTCCGAACCTATCCTCTGGACCGACTTATCCCTTGAATCTCAACTCGATCACGAGCGATATTTTGACCTCCCTTCCCATTCCGATCAACCAGGTATACCAATATGTATCTCAACCTTTCCGTTTGTTTGGTCTAGTGATTTTGAATGTTCGGTGCACCTTTTTTCTGCTTCATATTTTCTTGTCCGGGTAACTTTTTTGCTGTTCAGTGAAAAATTGTAGCATTTAATAATAAGGAGAAAAGAATCAACTCCGAAGAGCTCAGTTAAGTGTAATTATTAGAGAATTTGGTAAATATGTGAACATAACATGTGGGACGTTCAATAATTCGGTTGAAGGATCAGACAAAGATGATATTTGTTATATCCTGAACCGCCAGCCTTCCACAAGCGTACGAAACTTAAGTCCTGATATCGACCAACTTCTCGCAAGGAACACTTAAGACAGAAAAATTGATTTTCTTTGACTTTGTAGTGTAAGGAATACAGAATATACACGACTAAATACTAACAAAATGTTCGAATTGCTAGAGATCATGTGTTGTGGAGGTTGGTGTTATGGCCGTTGTCAAGCAAATATGATGCTGAAATCTTTTTAATAAAAAGAGGGTAGGACGAACAACTGGTGTAATTGCTATCTAGTTGGTAGCATACTTCTATACTGTATCTTCCAAATTTGCAGGAAGGATGTAAGATGTCTGGCTTCTTTCAGTTACAAGTAAGGTTTCTTAATCCTTTCAGAAGCTGTCTTTATGTCTTTGGTGGGGATCATTAACGTTTCTGGAAATATTAGTTTTCATTTCCTGTGGTTAGTCAGCCAAGTATAATCTATAAAACTGTCTTATATCTAGATGTGGAAGAGGATGAACACCGAACAGACTCGCTTGGCTATCGAGCTGTTGCTTTCTCGTATGGATACACTGATGATTCTGCTGACAAAAAGAATACTGATGCTGGGATGGAATCTTCTGGATTTCTCCCTCGCTTCCCCATTCCCAGTGATGTTCAATCCTTGGTAAGCTTGCTCTTGAATCTAAAGAATTTGTGCATTTCTGCATGGGCTTGATATCTTGTTAGTTGCTAACCCAAGATCCTCAGTATGGTCTTACAACAATTGCCAAAGTTGCAAATGTATTTTAAGGCTCGCCATGTCAAGTTTTCAGATGCTTGGAGCAGGGATGGTCTACTTGTGATAGGTTGTCGTACACTGGCACCTTGTTTCCTTTTGATGCCAGGACAAGGGCGTTGCAGGTGGGATTCGGAAAGTAGAAATTTTCGTTATGACGACTATCAGTTTAAGGGGTCAAATGTTATGTTATACGTTTCATGGTGCTCTTTTATGGGTTGTTACATCATGATAAATCAGTAAACAATTTTACAGTTTAAATCCTATGTTTAAGATATGCTGTTTAGATGTTTTGGATATTCTCATTGTTAAAAGAGTTTTTTTTTGTTCTTGCTCTTTTGCTTTTATTTTTTTAGCCTCCTACCGAGAAGGTACATCAGATAATTGCGAGGACTGCTATGTTTGTCAGCAAAAATGGTGGGCAGTCAGAGATTATTCTGCGCGTGAAACAGGGAGATAATCCAACATTTGGGTTCTTGATGCCTGGTCATCATCTTCATGCATACTTCAGATTTCTTGTTGAGCACCCAGAAGTTCTGCATTCTGAATCTGATGGGAAGCCCCAAGACGAGCAGAAAAAGTCTGGTGGTGAGCACAATGAGTCAAATGGTGTTGATGGAGCTTTGACCTTGCTTGGTTCTGTTTACGGGTCTGGAGAGGAAGAGGAGGGAGACAATGATGTAAAACCTGAAAAAGATGTTTCCCAGGATGGCACTCACTCCCTCAATCGTAGTATTTCTCACAGTTCAAAGAAGATTGAATCCCAGGCAGATGCAGCGAAGGATGAACCATTGTCCAAAAATCCAATATTGTCCAATAAAGAGAAGGTTCTCACAGTGAAGAAGAACTCTTTGATCACTGCATCCAAATCTGGAACTGCAAAAGGCATGGAAGAGAAATCTTGTTTATTTTCTACCGCTGCAGATAAAGCAAAGAGTTTGATTATGGGAACGACAAAGATTGAACCAGTAATTTTAGAGCCTCCGCCTGAATTAAAAAGATTGATTGACAAGATTATTGAATTTATTACGAGGAATGGGAAGCAGTTTGAGGCGACTCTTATCGAGCAAGATAGCATGCACGGGAGATTTCCTTTTCTTCTTCCATCAAACCAGTATCATTCTTACTACTTGAAAGTGCTTCAAACTGCTCAAGAGGTGTGCCTTTCTTTTGTAATGCCGAAAAAAATTAACTATATCAAAAGATGTGCCTGTTCTTTCGATTTTGTTTAGCGTTCTGTCCCTGCCAATATTTCCTTTTTCACCTAAATTATTATTCTCTTTGTTTATGCAGGCAGAATATGCATGATTTGGTCTTTTGGTAGATTTTTTATCTATAAATTTGTGTGCACTAGTTCTATTCTTTTTAAGAAGTACGGTGTATCTGCTTGCTGTGTAAAAATATGTAACCATGTTTCCCCTGTCGTGCCTGCTGGTCGCTTCATCAAAGGTTGTAATGAGCCTTTTGAAGCCAAGACCTGAGTTTTTCCAGGTGAATAGGGCTGAAAAATGAACGAAGCTACTCGATTCGAGATCAATCATTAAAAACTCGTTTGAGCTCGGTTCGTAAACATAGTAAACCAAACTTGAACACATTTTTTCATTTGATAAGATGTAAAGCTCGTCTCGAGCTTGACTCGATTAGTAAAAAAAGAATAAAATGTGTAAAATTATCAAGCTACTCGAGCTCGATTCGTGTTCGGCTCGACTAAAACTCGTTCGAGCTCGATTCGTTTAATAATCAAACCAAGCTCAAACACAATTTTTGAAGATCAATTAAAATTCAAACAAGCTTGAATAGTGTTATATTTGGCTCGACTCGACTCGACTCGTTTACGGCGTGAATTGATATAATTGACAAGTTTTAGAAATTGTCAAGTTTGGCTTCTTTATATTAAGAGTTTGAATGAGTTTCTACAATCTGTATTCAATCTGCTGTTTGTAGCTAGGGCTAATAAATCATTGAGCAAGTCTCTTGTGAGACGGTCTCACGGATCTAAATCCGTGAGACGGACCTCCTAAGGGCTCCGTCTTGAGAACACGAACCATGAAAATAAATTTAAAAATAATAATGAACCATTAAGAAACAAAAATAAACCCTAAAAATATGAACCATGAAGAATAAACCCGAAAAACAAAAATAAACCCAAAAAATAAAAAATAAACCCTAAAAAAAACTAAAAATCCTAAAAACCCAAATCAATTAAAAATAAACCCAAGAAACAAAATAAACCCTAAAAAAACAAATATAAACCCTAAGAAAAATAAAATCTGAAAAAAAAACCTTTAAAACTATGTGTAAGGGCTCCGTCTCACGGATCTAAATCCGTGAGACCGTCTCGTGAGACCGTCGCAAGTTTTTGCCTAAATCATTTAGTCAATCTAACTAAAGCAACCAAGCGTAAGTGGAACCTAAAATTTTGCATGCTTGAAAAATGTGTTATATTTCCGCTGGTTACTTTGTTGAGCCAGTCTTGAATAAACTTGTCTGAAGACGAGCTTGAATGTCTCAAACTTGTAGTTATGCAATTTCCTTAAATTTTTTGAAAAATAGGAAATCTAGTTTGTTCTTTATGTGCATTGTACTTGATTTCCTTTTAACAGATGCAACTTGACATTTCCTTCCTTTCTGATGTCTTATATCTTTCTTGCAGTCAAAACTAAATTGCAAGAGTTCCACTCCTGGAAAGGATGACCTACCAGGACGTGGGATGGACAAAAGAGCTTCTGTACTGAAGGAAAATGATTTTTTATCCTTGGCTTCTGACATGCCACTGGAATCTGATAGGAAAGAGAAGTTCAAAATGGTGATAGGCAAATCAAAGAAGGAAACACACGAGACAGAATCTAAAGAAGCCCAGCAAGAATGTGGAATAGATGCTGCCGCTACAGCTGCTCTCCTTCAGGCTGCCACAAGAGGCATCAAGAATTCTAATTCACAAACCATTTCAACCACTTCTCAAAGTGCTCATGTTCATGCCAATGGCAGTGAAGGTGGACAGCACGGAACAGTTGCCCCTAATACGGTCGCGAGCACAGTTGCTGTTGAAGCTGATTCTGAGGCACATTTGACCAAAGAGCAGAGGCTGAAGGCTGAGAGGCTGAAAAGGGCTAAAATGTTTGTAGCCATGTTGAAAAGTGGGGAAGTGCCCTTTACAGCCGGAACCTCGCGTGGCTCGTCACTTGAACCTCTAGAATCTGGAGTCTCGATGTCTGCCGGTGAAGTTAATCTTGAATGCAAAGAAAGAGAGGCCAGCTTAGCTCCTGCAGGTATCGACAGGCCTGCTACAGGTGAAAAGCCTGAGAGGAATTATTTTGGTGAGGAGCACACTGAGCGACTCTCAAAAAGAAAGTATCGATCGAGATCCGTAGTATGTGAAGATGATGATGAAGATGATGATAGAGATAAAAAGGAGCATAACGGGCACCACTCAAAAAGGAATTGTAGATCAAGATCTAAGAGACACGATGAAAATGACAATGCAGTGGAAACGGAGCGGAAGCACCATAGGAGAAGGCATCGGACTCATTCTTCTTCCGATGAAAATGAGGATGAAGGAGAAAGTAGTGAGGAGAACAGGGGCAATAAGCGCCATAAATCGAAGCACCGGTCTCATCATCAACACGAGGAGGAAGATAAATATAAAGAGGACAAGAATCATAAAAGCAGCACTAGGAAGAAGCATCATAGGAGAAGGCATCGGACTCATTCTTCTTCCGAAGAAAACGAAGATGAAGGAGAAAGTAGTGAAGAGCACAGGAACCATAAGCACTATAAAGAAGACAAGAATCATAAACGCACTAGGCAGAAACATCGTTCTCACCGTTCTCATGAGCACTCAAGCAAGAAACGTTTGTCGGAGCAGTATTTACTGGTAGAAGATGATGAACACGATGATTATGAAAGAGATGAGAAACGATCTGAGAGAAGGCATCGTTCCCATCGTTCTTCACATCGTAGCAGGGACAAACACAGGCACATCCGTGGTCGTTCTTCTAGAGACAAAGAGTCTCAATGCAAGCTCAAGCATGATACCTGTCCAGGCTATGAGCATCAGAATCATAGTTGCATGGATAAATCTAATTATGATGAAAGAATTGAGTTGGAAGAGGGTGAGATCAGCTCCAGAGTGTCGGAGGAGCCTAGAGGAATTGCAAACGGTGATGTGAGCTTAGAAACTTCTATTGATGTACTGAGTTCCCAGCAGAGGGTCCCATCTCAGCCCCCTGAGACTACTGCTGAGGTTCCTGATGATCTGAGGGCTAAAATTCGTGCAATGTTGATGTCCACTCGTTTGTAGTTAGAAATTGATATCCATGCAAATTGGCGATAAACGAGGATAAGTGTGACTAGAACGGATTGGGGGAAGAACAAAATCAAGATCTCGCTGTCTTCTCACTTGGTGCCGCTACTTGACCAATGGTAAATTATGATTTGCTTGTATATGAATCATATTGGTATGAACGTATATTGCATGAAATAGTTTATCTCCGACCTTTTGGAGAGTCATGTAAAATTTGAACTAACGCTGTCTTTACAGTGAAAAAGAGAAGGGTCTCTCCCAAACTTTGTACTCCTTGCATTTCTCACATGTTTTATTATATTAACAGATCCCTTCCATCGTGATCCTTATTCTTAAACAGTCAAAATCCTGTTCGTTCTGCTTGCATTTGTTAAACGGTATTTTCGTATGTAAGCTTTGTGATTTAAATTTTTTTCTTTTTGATAGTGTTTTGTGGTTGACTTTTTAACATGAGAACTTAATGCGTCATATTTGTGGTAGTTTTGGTATTTATAACTACGAGTTTACCTTTGTTTTCAATATCAACATTGTTGAGCAGTATGTTCTGATTGATTGTTGATGGCTAGTCGCAAGTTTGCTCTGAAGACTATGATTGATTGAATGAAATGTTCCGACTAGATATTATCGACAGTATTAAGGAATCTTGTCTGGTTGTCAAAGCCAAACTAACCCAATTTTGAGGTTAAAACTTGTAATTTTATTTCAAAAATAGAAGTTACAGTACAAGTGCATTAACCTAAACTGGAAAAGCCCCATTGAGCCAAACAAATGGCACAGGGGAGGAAGAAGCAAATTTAGCGACATTGTGAGCTAAAATATTCACTGAGCGGTGCATGTGGAAAAACTTGACGACTCAAACATCAAAAATATGGTTTTGATGGCTTTCCACAATGTCTCCAACATATCCAAGGTTCTCCTATTGGTGAAGTGACGTCTGGCACTGCCAATAGAGAATCCATTGCAACAAAAATATCTTTAAATACGTGCTCCAACAATATATCATGACCGTGTCTAATGGCAAACAATTCTCCTTCCATAACTGAAGCAGGCTGCTGAGTTGATCTCCCAAACACAGCAATGAGTGAATATCCCTAATCACGTCCCCAATACCATATAGATCTTCCGATTTATTATACCACATGCCAGTATCCATGCGTACGTGATCAGTTGGAGGAGCCACCCAGGTTGAATCTGATACAGGGGCTTCTTATTGTAGCTGGTCACGGAGCTTCCGTTTTGCATCCTTAAATTCTAATAAAAATGAGAAACACCAATTAACATCCGATGCGGAAGAACTTGGGTTATTCTCATGAAGTATTTGCATGCGGAACTTCCATAAGTGTTTTGATTTTTGGACATCGGAACAAGTGTTGGACAGTGGTCTCGTCACAAAAGTGGCAAAGGGGGAGACGTGGTGTCGTTGCAAGTTTGATGCGTTGGATAAGATTTCTCAGACCGCTCTCCACCAAAATATCCTTATTTTCGATGACACTTTGAGATTCCATATGAATTTCCACCAAGCTGACATCCGATCCGAGGATTGAATAGGTGGTGCATCAAAAAGAGACCTGTAACCCCCTCCAACTGTGGAGGTTCCTTTTGGGTCATGTTTCCAGATACGCCGTTCACTGCAGACACTTGACGGCAGCGTGATTTTTAAGATCTCACCGTCTCGGTCCTCAATCATTTACTTTGCGCCAGACATGTTTAAGGGTGTGATTTTTGTATTACCATTAGATAATTAATGGAATCGTATTTTTTGAAGGCTAGATGACATTCATTTCTTGGTATTCACTGAAAATTTATTGAAGCAGAAGATGTTGGGAATAGCGGGTATCTTTATTTAGAATAAGTGCATATTACCTTTCCTCTTACCTCGTTCTTGCTTTCATCGAAGCAGAGAACAATGACATCGCCATGCGTTTGCTTTAGGTCTTAAGTTTCACTGTAAGAATGAGAAAAATGTGTGCCCTAATAATCGTGAATGATAGGCTGCCATTGGATATACTTTCACTTTGAAAATTTTATTTCTGTTAGAGAATAGTGTAAAAAAAAATTATTAGAGAGAGTAAGAAGTTTTTTTTGGAAATATGAATGGATATAAAATGAATATGTAATGATGAAAGATGACCTGATATAAAAATAGTAAAATATTAATTGAATATGATTGGTAATTAAAAATATGTGAATGAATAATGAAATTAACGGAAAAATGTGTAATAATGATTTTTTCTTGGAAAGTGGGTAGATGTGATTGGTGTAAGAAAAGTGAGAAAAAGTGAATGATTTCTTTTTTTGGAAAGTGGGTAGATGTGATTGGTGTAAGAAAAGTGAGAAAAAGTGAGAGTGAGTGAAAATTTTCAGAAAATATACTATTCTCTCACTTTCACTTTTTCTCATTTTCTCTCTTATCAATCACATCTACACATTTTTTCACAAAAAACTAATCATTATTACACATTCTCCCACAAATTTCATTATTCACTCACTCATATATTTCTAACTACCAATCATATCCAATCATTATTTTACTGTTTTTAAATAAAATCAACTTTCATAATTAATTTTTCATCTCACATCCAATCACATTCATCTTTTTTCTTACAAAATTTTTTTCACCACTATTCTCTAGCAAAATAAAATTTTTCAAAATAATTGCATATCCAATGACGCCCGTACTTTTTGGAAAAATTTGGTAGACAATTACATTTCTGAGTAAAAAAAATTCTCTAACGGAATAAAAAGTGAAAATATTTTATCTCCAAGCACAACCTAAGTTTGTCAAATTTATTATATTTGCTTCTGTTCTTTTCATGTTTTCAATTACAAACTAACAAAGTTGATATTGAAAAGAAATTTCCTTAATTTTTAGTGTACTTCTACTTTCTTCAATAATTCATGATCCGAACAGAATCTATCCCTATCTCATTCTAAATTTTCTATTTTATTTTATTAAACCAAAATAACCTCAATTATTAGAGTACAACTCTAAAATATTTATAAACTTAGATTCCACAAGATGAGTTGCCCAAAAGTATGATAAAATCTATAACATAAAATAATCTAAGTCAACATGAAATTTTACGAATTACAGTGAGCCCAATGTAAGCGGAAATCTTAACTTAAAAAATTATACGACAACAAATAATACATTAAACAATATACACTAAAATTAGTACAACTACGGTTGAAATACTTAAAGCAAAATTAAAGCAATTGAACAACACGATCTCAGTTATGCGTTACTCCTGCACTGGAGGTTCCACATCAAATTCCCAAAATTCTGAAAATAATCTATACATATATATAAAAGTGGGCAAAATTGCAATTTTAGTCCTGTAACTATAAGGGGTTTGCAATTTTGGTCCTGCCAAAAACGCGATTTGCAATTTGGTCCTATAATTTATAAAATTCTCGTGATTTTGGTCCTCCTATCACCGAAAATTGAGAAATTTACCGGAAAAGTACACGTGTCCTCCAAGCTGGCCAACACCACTGATGACGCCTATGTGGAATTTTACAATATACCATTTAATTGGAGACTTTTACATGTCATCCTCCACATGACTAGAGCTGGCAAAATTGGCCCGGCCCGACGGGCCAGCCCAACCAGCCCGTATATTGGGCTGGGTTGGGCCTTGTTTTTGAAGGCCCGAAAAAATTCGGGCCTAAATGGCCCGACCCAGTAGGCCCGTCGGGCTAATCGGGCTTGGGCCAAAATGGCCCGTTTTTTTCGGGCTGGCCCGGCCCAATACTAAAAAAATGTTTTTTAAACATATTAGCCCCTCGGCGGTTCGGCCTCAAACCCTCAACAAACAACTCTCTGCCTCCTTAGTCTTACCCTGTTAGCCCGCCCCTCAACTGACAACTCACTTTTCCCAAAAACCAAAGGTCACTTTAGTTTCCCAAATTCACAAATATAAAAACATAAACCCACACGTCCCTACCATTTTCTCATTCAATAGAAATACATTTTTTTTCTCTACTGGATAGAATCAACCAGGTACATTGCTATTTCATCTTTTTTTCTTTAAATTTTATTTTTAAAGTAACAATCAATATATTATATATACATTATTTATTTCTTCATAAATTTGACCTGAGCCCAAAATACTTTATTTCCTATTAAAATAAATATTTTCAGATAACCACAAAATATATATAACATGTTGGTTCATTAAATTAAAAACTATCGTCTTCATTTTTTTTATAACTTTTCATTTTTTAATTTATATATATATTTAATTTTTTTAACTTGGGCTTATTTAGCCCGATAGCCCGTGGCCCGCGGCAGGGCTGGGTTGGGCTACAAAAACTGAGGCCCGACACAAATTCGGGCCAGCCCGGCCCGGCCCGATTTTTAGCATTGGCCCGATGGGCTTGGGCTGGGCTGGCCCGACCCAGCCCATTGCCAGCTCTATCCACATCATTTAAATGACTAAAAATTGGAGGAAAATACAAAATAAACTAAAAATAAATTAAAGAATATATTTCTCAATTATTAATTAAATTATATATTTCACTTAACGAATTAATTTTGATTAATTATTTTGACACATCTGCCTTCTATTTCCTCCGTCTGGACTAAACCCTTTCGAACCCAATGTTCCACTGCTGCCACCACGCCACCACCTTGAAGCCACGAGTCAGCAGAAATTAACTTCAAGTCCATATTTGAAGGGCTAGATTTGTGGTGCCCGATTGCGTCCGATGTGGTAGAGCGGCAATTCGATGTGCGGTGGTGGTCTGGCCTAGGGGAAGGGGGAGACGTCGCCGACCGATGGATGTGTTGGTCACGGCGGCGACGGCGGTGGGTAAATCTGGTCGGCGGGGGGGAGTTATCGAAGAACGGGAAGAAGGGGCAGAAACAGAGAAAAGGAAAAAAAAAGGAAAATAGTTTTTTTTTTATTATTATAATTTCAATAATTTAATTATTGTATTTAGGATATTCAAAGTTTTCCTCTTTGTTATTTATGAATTAAAATGATATTTAACACTACTCTTTTTAAAATTTTAAAATATATAATGATAATTAATTATTTAACAAAGATATATGTTAGATTTATTAAAATAATTCATTATGTGTATTTTAATATTTCTTGCAAATAACTAACTTTTAAATTTTGTATATTAATTATTTACTGAATCGACAAAAATTAATATTTTAAGTGAATAATATTAATTAACAATTAATAAAGTCGTTTTTTTAGTTTATTTTGTGGTAGTTTTAATATTTGACTATTGAAATGACGTGGAGCTGTGGAGTGTAACTTTTTTTTAATTACATTTGGCTTAATGTAAAATTTCACATAGGCGCCACGCCACGTCAGTGGTGTTGGCAGCTTGGAGGACATGTGTACTTTTCCGGTAAATTTTCCAATTTCTGGCGATAGGAGGACCAAAATCGCGGGATTTTTATAAATTATAGGACCAAATTGCAAATTGCATTTTGGTAGGACCAAATTTGCAAACCACCTATAGTTACAGGACTAAAATTGTAATTTTGCTTATAAAAGTGTGAATCACTTAAAATTTTCGTGAAACTTTTAATATACCTATTATAACCCTAATGATTAGCTATTAAATAGTGTGAGAAGGGGGACAATTGGACTTATCTTTAATAATATAATTTAAATATAATTTCAAGTGTCCATTCATATCCCAAAATCATTTTCAAATACTAAAAGTCTTTTTTTTTTTCTGTCATAACTTTTTGAGTAGTAAGAGTTTTTAAACAAAATCAAATTCATATTAAAATAGGATTTTATAGCTTTCCAAACATATTTCACAAGCATGTATATGGAATTCATATGAGAAAATTATAGCCCTTCAAAATTTAATACAATACATAATGTATACTAATTTATAATACTTTCGGAACAAATGATATCTCTGTTGTATTTTCTAGAGAAAACAATAAGATTAAATTGAAGTAGAAATAAAAAATAAAAAAATTAACTCCAAATGCTTTGATTGTAAATCATAGTAATTTTTAATTTAAGCGAACTAAAAATCATAACATAAGATACTTTTGTATCTAAGTTTGTATTAATATTTATCTATTATTTATTTATAATGGATATATCATTTGACTTTTTACGTCCTAATTAGATTCAATCATCAATTTTATTATTTTTATAATATATTCCTTCAATCAAATAAATAATAACTATGACAATATAAATTCTAATTAATAACAAAAAATGAAAAAGTATATATATGTTTATATTATATAAAAAATTTAAATTAAAATAAAATATATGAAAGCTATATTTTTTACTTAACGTGATTAGATAAAAAAAATTTAATACAAAAGTTTAAGAAAAAGAATAGAGAGGATTACTTTATTTGTTAGAGCATTTTGTTAGCATATTTTGTGTTAACTAGAAGAAAGTCACTTTTAAACCCAAGATAGAATTAACTTTGTTTTTCACGTGAAATATTTATATGATAGCTAATAAGTTTTTAGTTTCAAAATTTTAATTTTGATCCATAACATATTATGATTTTTTATTTCTTATATTAATATATATATATGGAATTATATTGTTAGAGAACCTTAAATCTATATATTTTATCAATATATAACTTGATTTAATTAAATGAAACTGAATAGAATAAATTAAATTGTAATCGAACGTGAATATTTCTTAAAATATTAAAATTAAAATTAATAAAATCAACTTTGACATAGTTAGTTTTAAGGAAAAATAAATAATTTGATATTTATTTATCTTTTATTTATTCAGTTATAAGACAAATGACCTTTTATATTCTACACTTCAAAAATATTTTTTCTAACTATTATAACTCTTAAAATATTTTGAATTTAGAAACAAAATTAATGTCATGTTGAACAATATTTCTAGAGCTTTCTAACCATATGTATGAATAATATCTATGAGAAAAATTCAACCATTTTAAGTTCATCGGAGCAAAAAAAGATTTATTTTAGAGGTTTTGATGCTTAGTAAAAAAAAATAGAGGCAAATTAATTATTCTCCAAATCTTCACATATAGAATCAAACTTCTCCCTCAATTAATAATATGTATTTTTAAAATTAATTTATTGATGGTAGTTAAATAAATGATATAGAAAACAAGATATACTTATTTTATTTTTGTCATTTTTTTTTCGAATGAATTGGAATGTATATTAAAAATGAAAAAGGAGAGTCATCCCGATCGATCGACGGTAGCCAAAGAAAAGCAAAGAAGTTTGAATAAAGTACGAAACAAAATCGAAATGGTCACAAGCCGACCAAACGGCTGAATGGTTGGGGCCTCGTTAAAACCTCCCAAGGTAAAACTCACCCTTGTGGGAAAAAAAAAACCCTTGGCAGGAAAAAGAGTACCCCCATAATAAAAAAGGCGTCCAAACATACAAAATGGAATCCCGGATGCATTAGCTAACAAACCTATAATTGGACTGACCAACATAGTCATCAGTGAGAAAAGGCGCAAGATCTTCAGGCGGGATGCCCCACCAAATCCCATAGTCCGTCTTCTTACTCAGCCTGTCTGCCACCCGATTGCCTTCCCGAAAAATATGTGAGACCACCAAATCTATTTGAGAGATCAGGTGAAGAGTGTAACGCCACTTGCTAAGGTGGCGCCATGGGACCTCCACAGATCTCTTATCAATCAAGTTCACCACATAAAGCGAATCCGACTCCAGCCAAAGTTGTGTCCATCCCTTAATAAATGCATAATAGATCACCCACATCGCTGCCACCAACTCGGCTTCGAACGCATAACCCGCGCCACAACTAATCACAATCCGTATTCACCATCCCTTAAGAAACCTCTGCAATTTTTGAAGACCCCGAAAGCAGTTAGGTTTCCCGTCGCCCCCGTTGCACTGCCGTCCGTATTCACCTTGATCCATCCCGGAAGGGGTTTTTGCCAATTAGCTTTTACGATCTTCGGGGCTTGTCTACCCCGCCCAGGAACCCGCAGCCTGCGGAGGATGAGAAGGTCTTTTTGGTCATTGTGCATGCAGCCCCAATCTAATGAAGATGATTCAATGATAAGAACTCATAGCTGAAGAATAGCCGCATCCACCATCCAGAGTTTGTTGTGAAAAACCAACTCATTCCGGATATGCCAAATGAGCCAGATGCAGGACAGGACTGCCACTCTCCATAAGAAAGCTACCTACTCACTAAAATGATAGTAAAAAGTAGACAATAAAATGAATAAAAATAGGATGAAAAAAGTTAGTTGCAACACAAAATATAACCTTTTAAATTTTCTATAACTATGTGTGAATATCACTTTTTCAAAACTTTCTATAACTAACATTATAAGTTTTAGTTTCTAATTTGTTTGATAAATGGTTTTATCATGATTTTGATGATTTTGTTTTTATACCAAAACAATGGTTTTAAAGGTTGTCCAAATACTCCTAAATGATTTAGAATGGTTTTAATATTTTCCGGAGTATTTCTTCAAGTTTTATTTTGGACAACACATTTAATGATTTTGTATCAATGGTTTTTACATCCAAACTATGCTTCTAAATGTTGTCCTAATACTCCCGATTGGTCTAAAATGTTTTCACTATTTTTCGGAGTATTTCTTGAAGTTTATTTTCGATATAAAATTGGACAACACTTTTGTTTTGAGGTCAACCGGTCGCCGTATAGGGCAACCCGTACCTGAAAGTTGTGAAAAACAGAAAACTTCATGTTTGCAGAAAGTGGTGAGAGTGACCGGTCACCCTATAGGGCGACCGGTGACGTCGACCGGTCGACCTATAGGGCGACCGGTACCTGGGAGCAAAAATTGAAACAGAACTCCTGCCCTTCGTTTTTTTAGTTTGTGCGGACCGGCCAACATAGGGACGACCGGTCGGACCCTACGCCGATCGCCGCTGTGTAAATGTTGATACGATTATTTCAAACTCTATTTCTGTGCGACCGGTCGCCCTAATGTTTGACAGTAAAATTCTAACCGTTGTGCAGCAGACAACTTTTCCCTAAATTGTGGGATTGATTTCTAACAGCTATAATCTTGATTTTAATTGCAATTGTTTTGTAGATATCAGATTCCAAGAGGAGCCTATCAAGTATCAATCATCTCCTATAAATAGAGGAAGATTTGAACCACAACAATAAGAGAGAACAATACAACACAACAAGAAATACTCAAGCAAACACTTGGTCTTATATTGTCATTATTCTTGTTGTAATTTGCCTAGCTTATCACTTTCACATCTTTGAGGTCTAGGCTATTCTTGATTACACTTGCACTCAATTGTATAATTCATTATCGAGTTGTAATCTTGAATTTTTGGGTCATCATTCAACACAAGATATCCTTGTGAGTGTTCTTGTGGTAAGAACACACTTGGGTGATCTAGGTGTGATGTGAGAAGATTGTGGTAATCTTCTTGTTGAGGTGTTGAAGAATTTGGTATTCTTCAAGGTTGAAGATTGTGGTAATCTTCACAAGGTGTCGTTGGAGATTGTGGTAATCTCAAAGGTGGTGTTGAAAAAGAGTGTGGTGCTCTTCAAGGTGTTGTTGTAAGTTGGTGTTGTATTAATTTTGGTAATTAATAAAATCTTTTTTCTTTTTGAAATCCATCCCGGATATACTGGGGTGGTAGAGGATTAGGCCCTAGGTGGGTTGAACCTCTATAAATCGACGTGTGTTGTTTACATTCCGCACCTTATTATTGTCTCGGCTTGTTTTGTTTGAAAAAGAGGGTAAAATCGAAAAGATGGAGATAATCTATTCACCCCCCCTCTAGATTATCGTAGCCGCTTGGACTTACAAGTGGTATCAGAGCCAAACTCTTTGGCAAGCTCGTTTCACATCGCGAGTGAAGAGGAACAATCGTCGGCTACAAATGAAGCTCATCTTACCGGCACCTCCACCACCAAGCCACCACTATTTGATTCCAAAAATTTTATTTTTTGGATAGAAAGAATGGAATGCTATTTACAAGGTTGCGGGTTCGACATTTGGAACACCGTCATAAATGGAGAATCCATTCCGATGAAAGATACACCACACACCTCCAAAGGCTTCAAAGAGCTCAATGATGAAGAGAAGAAAATCATCTCCTTAAACGGTAAAGCTCTCAATATTTTGTATTGTTCATTTACTAATTTGGAATATGAACATATTGTAGGAATTCGATCGACACATGAAGTATGGCAACAATTAGAAGCCATCTATGGAGTATTTGCACATGAAAGGAGTCAAACAAAAGCATCTACTTCTCAAAGGGATACAAGTTCAAATCTAAGGAACAAGCCTCTTACAACTTCCAACTATGAAGAAGTTGAATATTGTTTTATGGGCATCGAAGAAGAAACCGAGGTATGTCTTAAACCCTCTACTTCCTATGATATTGTCATTCAAAATGGTTATACTGATTTGCAAAATGATTTTGATGAACTACAAAATGAATTCCAAGGCTTACTTGTTAAATACAAAAATTTGAAAAAGGAATTCAATGTTTTGAAGAATGATAAGGATAGTTTATTTACTTCCTATGAATCACTATCATGTGCTCACACCACGACTCTTGATAAGGTTAGAAACCTCGAGATAGAAAATAGTACTCTTGTTGAGAATGTTAAGTGCTTGAAAAATGATTTATCAAAATCCAACTTGAGTACCAATGAATTGCCTAAAATTGTGAATGATGATAATTGTGATAGTTTAAATAGTAAACTAGATCATGAGCCTAACATTGTCAAGCATATGAAAAATAATCGAGTTCCTATGTATGTTAGTAATATTACATGCTTCTATTGCGGTAAAAAGGGTCATACGGTAAAAACTTGTCGGGCTAGAAATAGCTCTAACTATTGTTGGAGACCTAAAAGTCTCAAGACTAATCCCAAAGGACCCAAACACATGAGGGTACCACAAAATAATGTCACATTAGGTACCCGGCAAAATAATGATCGAAGAAAATTCATACCACCAAGAAGGCATCAAATGATCAATTCATTTGATCAAAGGAGAAAACATTTTCAACAAAGCCAATTTCCAAGAAGAGGATATAATCAAAAATGGGAAGAACACAATCCTTGGAAGTGACAAAAACATCATCAACAAGATGATTTTCCAAGAGAAAGACACTTTCAAAAATGGGAAGGCAACAATGCTTGGAAATGGAGCAATTGGAGAAACTATCATCAACAAGAAGATTTTCAAAAGGGAAGATATCATCAATAATGGGAAAGACACAACCCATGGAAATGGCGTAATTGGTAACCCGTATCTCCCTAGTTAAATATGCATTTTATTTTATTATTATGCATGCTTCTATTTGTGTCTTAATTGCAAAATGAGTTTTCAAGTATTTATTTTTTAATTAAGGTCTTCAATATATATTTGTACTTTTAAAATATTTTGAAAAAGAAGACCTTATATGATGTTTTTAAAACTCTTGTGCATTTTTGTAGACTAAAGTGTGTTATCATCTCTTATGGATTTTTATGGCATGAGCTTACTTGTGATATCTCTTAGCCTACACTTTTATCATTATGGTTTGTGCTAGATTTGTTTTAAGAATTGTGTAGGTTTTACATATTTTCACAAATGACCATTTACGTCATTACTTATCAAGAAAGGCATAAATTATCGAGGTACGTTTACTTGTGTTACTCTTACTCTTATAGACTCGATATATGTATTGCCATATGCCTATGTGCTTGTTTTTCATAGTATTTCATACAAGTGCCATTAAGAGGATCTTTAGATTTTTTGAAAGGCACTATTCGATATTTGATTGCACATATTTACTTTGTCAACTCTTGTTCAAATATTTCTTTTAAATGAGGTCTCAACTATATGCTATCGGATTTTCAAATTTCAAAAGAGACCTTTTGTAGCTTTCTTAAGCTTTTGAACTTGCATGATTTATTAGACTCTTGATGATCTTCTAAATGCATAGTATGTGTTTCTTGCTTCATGGTCTATAAATATATATATAGTGTCTATTTCTACTATGCTCTTATACAAGATATTTTGTGATTGATGATTGAGGCATGTTCTTACACTTGGGCTATTTTTTCTTGCTTATATAAGCGTTGCCGTTAATGAGTTTGTTAAGTTGTGTAGATGAGAAATGAAGTACTCCAAATATTAGTTACCTCAAAATATTTGGATATAAATGTTCTATTATGAACACCTTAGATCAATTGGATGCCCTATGATGATAGTGATGAAGAAGACAAAAAGGGTATTCCGGAACAAACTCGATGACCAAGGCAACATTGGTCGAACTAAGGCGAGGTTAGTAGCTCGAAGGTATTTTCAAGAAGAAGGTAATTAATTTTGATGTAACATTTGCACTCATAGCACATTTAGTAGCTATTTGCATTTTACTTGCCCATTCTTGTTTTAAGAAAATTTCAAGCTTTACCAAATGGATGTTAAATCCAACTTTCTAAATGGTTTTATTCAAATATAAGTCTATCGGAGTTTAAAATTTTAGGCCAAATGATTTTTATAAAAGGCCTTGTACGGTTGATAGACTTAGCTATTTTTGCAAAATGATTTTACAAAAGGTAAAGTTGATACTACACTTCTTGTATTGAAAAAGGGCAAGGTTGTTTACTTGTGCAAATTTATGTTGATAATATTTTTAGTGCTACTAATGAATATTTGTGCAAGATATTTTTCCAAGTCAATGCAAGGTGAACCGAAGATGATCATGATGAGGGAAGCTCAAATTTGATCATTGGAATTCAAGTCCAACAATGCCAAGAAGGTGATTATATTCAACACTCAAAAGAACAAGTGAGACATTAAAGAAGAAAAAACCATTTCAACCTATATGGCTACAAATGCGAAAATTGACAAAAGGTTGAAGTAGACATTGACAAACGAATTCGAGGTATGTTCAATCATTCATTACTCCTTAGACTCGACATTCTATATGCCTTATGTCTATATGCTCGACTTAAAACAATCCCAACGAATCTCTTTAAAGTGCCGTTAAAAGAAATTTTCAAATATTTGTAAGGCACTTCCTCTTATGACTTGTTCATCCAAAGTCTTAAAACGTTATTATTTTTCGGGATAACAAGTCCGGTGTAAATTTTATGTTTTCAAAATATGGTTCGTTATAATCGAACTAAACATACTGAGATTCGATATTTTTTAAGGGATTGCCTGTTTAACAAAAACTTGAGATGTGTTTAATTCCGTCTCAAGGATAACTCGCGGATTTTTTAATCGTTAACCGCCGAGTATTTTACTCCATTTCGAGATTGATTATGACATAATGTATATTGAATGAGGTCTACGTTTGCATTTTGCACGTTTTTAAAACTTAGGGGCAAAAAATTGGATTTTTGATTGAAAATACGGATTTTTGAAAAATTGGCAAGACAGTGGGCTGAAGGGGTTGAGGGCAACCGGTCGCCCTCAACGTCGACCGGTCGCCCTAAGCCATTTTTTGTTTAAAACGGTTCTGTCTTCAGCATTCGCCATTTTACATTATTTTTGCTATTTTTCGTCTCCTTTGCCAAATTCATACAAATTTCACTCAAAATTTGTTTTCATGCATTCAATTCACAACTTGGCAATTATATAGCATGTTTATCATCATCATGGCTCATCTTTTCCGATCAAACGGTAAGAATTTCTCTTCCTTTGCTCAATTGGGTTGAACCTCGAGTTTATGACCTTTTGTATAATTCTTGATATTTTTTGCACATGATCTTGATGAGTGATTTATTATCTTTGTTTTATGTGATGTTTGATGTAATTTGGTGATGAAAATTTTTGGCTTGAATCATTTACAAGGGCTATATACAACTTCTTTTAATTTTAACGCCCACAAAGCGTTCGATAAAATGTCGCAATGAAAATTTCAACTTCTACATGATTCTCTTGCTTTCAAAAGTCTTCTATACTTATTGAGATCATGTTTTGGCAAACAAAACGAGTGTATTTACTCTTCATGATACATTTCTCCCATTTTCTTTGGTTTTTTAACGCCTAAATGGCTCAACGGTTGATAAACCGGCTCTTTTGCGCACTTTGATATACATATATGATGTTTTTATCCTCCTAACATTCTTTTTGATGATTCCAAAGGGGGAGAAACAGGACATTGGCTCATTAACTAAAAAAAAGCTAAGATAAGATTAACGAAAAGAAGCTATAAGCTATGGCTTCATAAAGCCATAAGTTGTGGATCATATTTAGTCCACTTGGTGCATTATGGTTATGTATGAATCATGATCCATTGGTTGTAGTATGGACTTATATACGGTTCTAATGATGTCTCTTTGATAGGGGGAGCTTTTAAGTTGTTGATACTTAAGCACAATATCGAAAAGCTAAGATTTTAGCTTATGTTGAAGTTGCTTCTATATTACTTTTGTTGTGCATGTTGATAGGGGGAGCTTTTGCTATATATGTTCGAATATCTTTACTCCCATCATTGTGATTATATTGCATGGAATGTTGTCGCTCACAACGGATAGTTCCTTTTAACCGGTAAAATTGTTTTGTTTTCAAAATCGACCTCGTTAAAATTGTTTTGGTTTGTAATCATCAAAAAGGGGGAGATTGTTTGATAAATGGTTTTATCATGATTTTGATGATTTTGTTTTTATACCAAAACAATGATTTTAAAGGTTGTCCAAATACTCCTAAATGATTTAAAATGGTTTTAATATTTTCCGGAGTATTTCTTCAAGTTTTATTTTGGACAACACATTTAATGATTTTTGTATCAATGGGTTTTTACATCCAAACTATGCTTCCAAATGTTGTCCTAATACTCCCGATTGGTCTAAAATGTTTTCACTATTTTTTGGAGTATTTCTTGATGTTTATTTTTGATATAAAATTGGACAACACTTTTGTTTTGAGGTCAACCGGTCGCCGTATAGGGCAACCCGTACCTGAAAGTTGTGAAAAACAGAAAACTTCATGTTTGTAGAAATTGGTGAGGGTGACCGGTCACTCTATAGGGCGACCGGTGATGTCGACCGGTCGACCTATAGGGCGACCGGTCCCTGGGAGCAAAAGTTGAAACAGAACTCCTGCCCTTCGTTTTTTTTAGTTTGTGCGACCGGCCAATATAGGGGACGACCGGTCGGACCCTACGTCGACCGGTCGCCCTGTGTAAATGTTTATACGATTATTTCAAACTCTATTTCTATGCGACCGGTCACCCTAATGTTTGACAGCAAAATTCTAACCGTTGTGCAGCAGACAACTTTTCCCTAAATTGTGGGATTGATTTCTAACAGCTATAATCTTGATTTTAATTGCAATCTTTTCGTAGATATCAGATTCCAAGAGGAGCCTATCAAGTATCAATCATCTCCTATAAATAGAGGAAGATTTGAAGCACAACAATAAGAGAGAACAATACAACACAACAAGAAATACTCAAGCAAACATTTGGTCTTATATTGTCATTATTCTTGTTGTAATTTGCCTAGCTTATCACTTTCACATCTTTGAGGTCTAGGCTATTCTTGATTACACTTGCACTCAACTGTATAATTCATTATCGAGTTGTAATCTTGAATTTTTGGGTCATCATTCAACACAAGATATCCTTGTGAGTGTTCTTATGGTAAGAACACACTTGGGTGATCTAGGTGTTAGGTGTGAGAAGATTGTGGTAATATTCTTGTTGAGGTGTTGAAGAATTTGGTATTCTTCAAGGTTGAAGATTGTGGTAATCTTCACAAGGTGTCGTTGGAGATTGTGGTAATCTTCAAGAAGAGATTGTGTTAATCTCAAAGGTGGTGTTGAAGAAGAGTGTGGTGCTCTTCAAGGTGTTGTTGTAATTTGGTGTTGTATTAATTTTGGTAATTAATAAAATCTTTTTTCTTTTTGAAATCCATCCCGGATATACTGGGGTGGTAGAGGATTAGGCCCTAGGTGGGTTGAACCTCTATAAATCGACGTGTGTTGTTTACATTCCACACCTTATTATTGTCTCGGCTTGTTTTGTTCGAAAAAGAGGGTAAAATCGAAAAGATTGAGATAATCTATTCACCCCCCCTCTAGATTATCGTAGCCGCTTGGACTTACATAATTTACTCTTTTTTTAGAATGTATTATGATTTCAATCTCTTAATTATTGTCTTGCTTACATGAAGATATACTGTTAGAAGTTTTAAATCTATGTTATTAATATGTAAAATTAATTTAACAAAATAAAAAACATATAAATTAAAATAAGAATTGAGTGTGAAAATAGATAGTTGAAAATAATCTATATGCTATTGTAAAACATTTAGAAGACAAGCCGGAGAAATAATTTTAAAAACTCAAATTTCGCTGGAAACGACACCCTTAAAGATCTATAAATTAAAATATCATCATGACAGTAATATTAAAACTTAGGATCCATCATAATTTAATTATATAAGATTATGTAAAAGAGTGAAACATGAGCTAAAACTGGATTGAATCTAAAAGATCAGATATGGACGAAAAAAAAAACTTAGTAACTCATTTAATAAGAAAGAATTTAACATATCTTTGACAAAATCGCATTGCTTAAATTATATATTAATCCAAATACTAATATAACATTAATGGGAAATTAAATAAACACAACAATATAAAGTGAAAACTAATATAAAAAATATTGAAAAAATTAATGGCTATATGTGAAATTAATGAGATGAGAATTTAAAAAGAAGTTTTACGGTTTCATTTCTTATTTGAACAAAAATTCATTGAAAATTAAAATAAAGATTATATTGATATATACCTTTTGTTCAATACAAATTATTAACCTTTTGAAATTGTATTGGTAATTTTATTTTATAATAAATCATAATATTTAGAAAGTATATAGTTTTTAAATTTAAAATGTTATAGTCTCTTCAACAACATAACAATTAGATTAATTTTAGTATATTAAGAATAATTTTAATCTTATAACAATATGGTTCACATGAAAAATTAACAACTACGAAAATGTTCTAATAAACTGAAAGAGCAAAATCCAATTATGATCGCAATATCTAATAATATATAATATCTTCCTAAAATTTTATGTAATTATAAATTTTAAGTCATTTTAATAAATAACTTGAAATTTTTTCAAAATCTCAAAATATCATTAACAAAATCATTAATATTATAGTTTTATGTTTATATCTATATAATGATATTCGAGTTTTACATACCCCAAATTTAATGCTCGGCTTGAATACTTCTAAATGTTTATTTTATTAAATATTATATAAAAAACCAAATTTTTTAAAAGTAATTTTCAAACATAAAGTTTAATTAGTGCTATTGTACTTAATTATTGAAGAGTGCCTTCATATGAAAAGTGATAACATTTTTTTTAAGACTAAAAACCAAATTTTTTAAAAGTAATTTTCAAACATAAAGGTTAATTAGTGCTATTGTATTTAATTATTGAATAGTTCATTCACATGAAAAGTGATAACTTATTATTTCTTTTTTAAGACTACATTTGGTTTTGTTATTTATTAAGTGAAGATATATTGTGTGCAATTGAATAGTGTTTCAAAACTCAAATCTCGACTTATCACATTTTTGTAGTTTTATTTCAGAATTGACTCTTGATGACAATAATGGATTAGTTTTCATATATATATTTGATTAAGATTTATTATATTCAAACAAGACACTTGAAGAGGGTGGAATGCAATAACTTATATGATTTTAAATATCATGAAACAATATTAACTTTTTTTTATTAAAATTTAAATCATATTTGAAAAGTATTTTTTACATATATTTATATTGTAAATTTGTTCTCATACATTCCTTTAATCAAAGAAGCGATCAAAGAATGGAAAAAGTAAGCATAAGAAGTTCAAGGATACAATTAATATTTAAGTGGAATTTAAATTTAAAATAAAAATTACAAATAATATTTGATGCTGTGCTTGATATTTGTAAAGAAGTTATTTAATTAATTTAAATTTTTTTTCCATTAATGGGATAATTGATTTATCAATCTTTAAACATATTTCCTAAAAGAATTCTAAATTGTGTTATTGATTTTTTAGTATTTGACCTATATGCACTTTGCTGGTTTGGTACCTGACATTTCCGAGTTACTAATTTAGTACCCATACTTCACATTTTTTTATAAATTGGTACCTACTCACTTTTAAGGACAAAAATGCCCCAAAGAAACATAAGTATACTCAAAATAAATTTTAGAGTATGCTTATTCAAATGATAACATCAATTAATTTTAATTAATTTAATTAATAAAAACTAAAAGAAGTTTCTAAAAATATTAATGAATTTTTAGAAAAAAGAATTAATTACATTAAATTAGTAAATTAATAGACATAAATTAAAATTTAATTAATCAAAAAGAAAAATTAGTTTAGTTAATTAATTTTAAAAATTAAAATGAAAATAAAAAAATAAAAAAATTGAAATTAAGATAGTAAAAAAGAAAATTATAGCAATGTTTTATTAATATATTAATTTTTAGTTAGTTCTTTAATCAATTGTTTTTTTAAAAACAATTAATCTAATTTATTGTATTTTTTATAACTAAGGATTTAATAATTTAATTTAAATAATAATAAGTTATTTCTTAGTTAATTTTTTTTTTAAATTTAATAACTCTAATTAAAACTTAACTTTTTAATAAAAAATAGAAAAATCTTTGGGGGCATTTTTGTCCTTAAAAGTGAATATGTACCAATTTATAAAAAAATGTAAAGTATGGGTACAGGTAACTATGAAATATTAGGTACCAAACCGGCAAAGTGCCTATAGGCCAAGCACAAAATAATCAATAACCCTTCTAAATCAATTAAGAAAAAATATTACTGGCATTAAGATGATCTTACACTCATACAAGATTTTTTTTTTGTATAAAATTAAAATTCCATTGGATTGCATTCTTAAAATATTTTTGTAACCATTCATTATCAATCTATACTTGCAGGAAAAAGATATATGTTATAATATGTAATACCCGACATTGAATTTTGAATCTCGGAATTTTAGAGTAATTTTTTCGCAAATTTAAGGATCTAGATTGTTAATTTTATTATTTGGGATTTTATAGTTAGTTAAGAATTTATTATCTTGAAAATATAAATCCGAATAGAAGACCTAAAATTAAGTACGGGGCTCCCTATTTATTTCAGGCCACATTAAAATATAATTGATCCTTATTTTAGGGTATTTTCGGCCCAAATCGTAAACCCATTTAGAAAGCCCATCAACCCATCTTTACTACATATAGTTCATTTCTAAATTTGGAAATTTCTAAAAATAGAAACTTACCTAAGAAGGAAGCCTCTCATCTCTCTCTTTCTCACAAATTTCAGAAACCCGCCGCCGACAGCCGCACCGCGAGCCATCTTCCCCGCCACCGCCGGCCACCGACCTCCGGCGGTGGAAACCAACAATTTATATACCATCCTAACCATTTCGTCGCCCTCGTTCAAAATTCGTTGTCGGATTTTCGATACGATGCTCCGATCGCCGGCAAATTGCGGTAAAAGTTCAAATTTTGAAATCTTTGACTCAAGACCTACGGAGATCCGACCGTTGGATTTTCACAAACCTTACACTGTTGGAAAGCCCATTCCATGATGTTTCTAACGCCACCTCCCACACTAAAATCGGATATCTGGTCACCAGAAATGGCCGATGAAGATTCTGCAAATTCCGTCGCGAACCCGCGCGACCCGCCAATTTTGACCGCCGATTCCCAGAGATCCACTGGTTCAAAATCGGAGTCGATATCGAGCCTGACAATTAGGATCTGCATCATGCACTATCATTCTGCACGTCATTAAGGTGGGGCTACCTTTACACTTAACCGTGTACTATTGTTATTCAATGCAAGTTGACTGTTTAATTAATCATGATTAGTATGTTTTGCATGAATCCCATGTTGCGGTTGTACCGTACATGTTACATATTTATATGTTGTGGTGACGATCACTTCATATTATGAGCTCGTACATATTACAAAGTTACGGCTTGTCCGTACAAATGCCATGTATGATGCATCTCTGCTATTTGTAATTAATTACGCAGTCGCTTATGTGTACCCCACTGAGTGTAGTACAAAACACTCACCCCACTATTTAATATTTTCAGATACAGGGCAAAGTATATGTGACGACCTGGGCTCTGTAAGTCCAAGTGGCTACGATAATCTAGAGGGGAGGTGAATAGATTATCTCCATCTTTTCGATTTTACCCTCTTTTTAGAACCGAATGCTCAAAGACAATAATAAAGGTGTGGAATGTAAACAACACACGTCGATTTAAAGAGGTTCAACCCACCTAGGGCCTAATCCTCTACCACCCCAGTATATCCGGGATAGATTTCAAAAATAAAAAGAATTTTATTAATTACCAAAATTAATACAACGCCAACTTACAACAACACCTTGAAGAGCACCACACTCTTCTTCAACGCCACCTTTGAGATTACCACAATCTCTTCTTTGAAGATTACCACAATCTTCCTTCAACGGCACCTTGTGAAGATTACCACAATCTTCAACCTTGAAGAATACCAAATTCTTCAGCACCTCAATAAGAAGATCACCACAATCTTCTTGCACCTATCACCTAGATCATCCAAGTGTGTTCTTACCACAAGAACACTCACAAGGATATCTTGTGTTTGAATGATAACCAAAAATCAAGATTACAACTCAATAAGGAATATTACAATTTGAGTGCAAAGTGTAATCAAGAATAGCCTAGACCTCAAATTTGTGCAAGTGATAAGCTAGGCAAATATACAACAAGAATAATAACAATGAAGAACAAATATTTGCTTGAAGTGTATCTTGTTGTGTTGTGTCTCAATTGTTGTATTGGTTGCTCCAAAACTTCCTCTATTTATAGGAGATGATTGATCAAGCATAGGCTCCTCTTGGGGATTGAAAATCTACAGAAAAATACAATTAAAATCAAGAATATAGCTGTTAGAAATCAATCCCACATTTTAAGGAAATATGTCTGCTGTCAAACAGTCATATTTTTGCTGTCAAAGCACAGGGCGACCGGTCGCACAGAAATAGAGTTTGAAATGAACATGTCAACAATTAACATGGGGCGACCGGTCGACGTAGGGTTCGACCGATCGTCCCCCATCTCAACCGGTCCCCCTCAATAGGTTTGAGAAGAAAAAAAATCGTTCTGTTTCAACCAAGAACTTGCAGGTACCGGTCGACCTGCATGATTTTTCTTCCGTCTCATTTTCTGTTTCAAAAAATCATCTTCAGGTACGGGTTGCCCAATAGGGCGACCGGTCGATCAAGAGACAGAAATGTTGTCCAATTTTTGTCGAAAATATAACCCAAGAAATACTCCGAAAATTTAGTAAAAATATTTTAAACCAATCGGAAGTATTTAGACAACATTTAGAAACCTTGTTTTGAAGTAAAAACATATAAACATAAAAGCATTAGAAGTGTTGTCCAATTTTATCTAAAGTAAAACTTGAAGAAATACTCCGAAAAATATAAAAACCATTTTAAATCATTCAGGAGTATTTGGACAACAATTAAGAACATTGTTTTGGTGTAAAAATAAAATCATCAAAATTAAGATAAAAACATGTATCAAACAATCTCCCCCTTTTTGATGATTACAAACCAAAACAATTTTTACCCAAAATAGGAGAACAATTTTAGAAATGATTTTCCGGTAAAAACATTTAACCGTTTGGAAGCAACCAACATTTTCAAAATATAAAAGCATAAAAGCAACCAGGTAGGGGAGTAAATATATTCAGTAATAAGCACAAGCTCCCCCTATCAACAAGCACATCAAGAATAATGTAAAAGCAATTAACCATAAGCTAGAAGCTTAGCTTTTTCATATTGTTCAAGAGCTTATAAGCTCCCCCTGTCACAAAACATCATTAGACAAGTATATAAGTCCATCAAGCAACAATTGGACTAAAAATAGATCACAACTTATGGCTTTTATGAGCCATAGCTTATAGCTTTTATAACAAGCTTTTATTAGCTTCTTTGAGCTAATGAGCCAATTTCTTGTTTCTCCCCCTTTGGAATCATCAAAAAGAATGTTAGGATGATAAAAACATCATTCAAGTTTATCAAAGTGCGCCAACAACACGTTTTATCAACCATGAAAGAATTAAGCTTAGGATCCAAAAAATGGGAGAAATGTATCATAAGAAATTCAAAAACTCATTTGTTAGCCAAAAACATGATCTCAAAAAGATTTTAAGACTTTTGGAAGCAAGAGACTCATGTAGAAGTTGAAATTTTCTTAGTGACATTTCATCGAACACTTTGTGGGCTTGAAAATTAAAAAAAGTTGTATATAGCCTTTGTAAATGATCCAAGCCGAAAAATTTCATACTATCACCAAAAGCAATTTTTAACATATATCCAACAAATAATAGGCATAAACAAGGTAAATTCTCAAGGGTTCAACCCAATTGAGATAATATAGCCAAAAAGATCAAGGCATTACAAATGCCATCAAAAAATAAAAGAGCCATCAAGTAATACAAGTCATGCCTCAAACAATACATATAAGACATTACAAATGCCCCAAAATATCCATCTAAGCAAAATGATCAAAGCATCTCAAATGCATTTAAGCAAAAATTAAAAAGAAGCACTTTTACCATCAAGTACTTCAAACCAACATCAAACAATGCTAAATTAGAGTATTTTTACCATCAAATACTCCATCAATATCATGATCATCCACAAGTCATTATCAACTTGCAATTTTAACCCTTTCAAGAAAACAAGAAAATCTCATTAGTACGAAAGAGTTTTACAAAAAGTTCATAAAAATACAAAGCAACATGAAGGAAAATGCTAGAAAGTAAAGGGATGGGGACATCATTCCTCGTCCGAGGAGAAGCAAGTTCCGGGAATAAGATCTTTGATGAATTTCTTCAATTTTCCGATTGACTTTTTCAAACTAGAGTTTTCTTTCTTCACAACCCGGAGCTCTTTTCTAAGAGAGGCTACATCTCTAAATGTATCTCTTTCAACTTTGGCCATTCTCTCTTTGAGATTTAAATCTTCAACATCCGACTCGTCTTCATCTTCTTCCTCATTTCCTTCATTCAAGTGTTCTTCCTCATTTTCTTCCTCCCCAATTTCTTGTTCATTTCCCACATTCTCTTCTTCTTCATTATCTTGTTCCTCTTCATTAATATTACCTCTTCCAATATTTTCAACCTCATTGTCATTAAAGAAGTCATCCCGAGGTTGTTGTCGATGTCGGGCGCGTCCCCTAGCGGCTTTGGTGGGAACCCGTGGTAAATGTCGTCGCATTCTTACCATTTGTAGAATGTTGGCATTATCAAAGTCATTGTGACGAATTTCGGTAATCATCTCATTTTCTGGGTATCCCGATAAGTATAATAGTCGGCAAATCAAATTTCCCAAGGTATATTTTTTCTTAGTATGCCTTCTTGATTCCGACAAACAATACACAAAAATTGCCCCATAATTTACTCTTTCTCCTCGAACAATCTTATAGGTGAGAAAGAGTTTGAGATTACTCGGAAGTTTTACTTTTTTTCCACAAACACAATAGGAGCAAATAATAGATATAATTCGATAATTTGGCGGCATTGCCGAGTATGTTTCTTCGGGATACACTCCTAAAAAGGTTTTCACATCATCTAGTGAAACACCGAAAATGTTATCATCCCAATGAGTGCAATCCACATTAACCACTCCATCATTCGGCACATTAAAATAATTGCAAATATCGGCCAATGTCCATGAAAAATGCCTACCATTAACAAGTGTGTGAAGTTCCAACGGATTATCTACCGTAGCATCAACAATCCACATATTTGCATAAAAAGGTTTTATAAGCTCGTCATCATAATGCAAACACAGATTATCCCAAAGTAAAACCCATCCTTGAATTTCAAAATAAACCCTAATATCCGGAAATTCATCATGAAATGCTAGAAATCGAACCATACGAGTGCACGCAATTTTCTTGTCATTCAATCCAATATTCTCATAATGCTCCTCCGCAAGTTTATTTAGAAATCGAAATTTATTGGCTCTAGAGGGAGGCTCGTAAAGAAGTGATAACTTACTTGAATCCCAATGCATGTTTGATTTTGAGACCCCGGCTCTCAATTCATCAATCTCTTCTTCTGTGAGCCGGTTTGAATTATCTCCTTGTGGAATATCAACTTGTTGGGGGTTGGAGGAAGATTCGCCCCTTTGCTTCCTTCTCCCTTTTTGAGGATTTCGTTCGGTAGAATTTCTTGGAGGAGCCATGTATGTAAGATTCTTGCAAAAAATAAGAGGATTAGCAACAAGAATCGTGAAAAATGATGAAAAATTGGAGATTTTGGAGAAGAGGAGTGGGAGCGTTGCGTATGAGGGTTTGAGGGATTTGTGTTCTGTTTCAAAGAAAGAGGGCAGAACGTTTTAACCTGGAAATTTGCCCTGGGCGACCGGTCGAGGTAGGGTGCGACCTGTCGACGTGCAGGGCGACCGGTCGCCCCTGCTTTGACCGTCCCAGTGCAATTTTTCATTCTCCAGGTTTTTCAAAAAATTGATTTTTCACCCCAAAAGTTTTTAAAACTTTGCAGAAAGATAATTTTGTACCAAGTCCAACAAATACGGGTTTCGGGAAAACATATATTCGAGAAAATCGAGACTTAACGAGTAGTGCCCTTTTAAGAAAAATTTGCAAAATCATTTAGGGGCACTTAAGGAGTTGAAATGAAATATCTTGAAAGATATGTGCATAAGCATAATATCAAGTTCTAAGAGAAATACGAGTGAACATACCTCGATAGTTTAAGAAACTTGAAGACGAAATATCCAATGAATATGATAAATATATCCTACACAATACTTAAACAAAATTTGCACAAAAGCACAAGTATAGGCAAGTAATAGGAGATATCAAGAAAAATACTTATGCTATAAAAATACATAAGAGATAATAAACCACATAAGTCTAATTGAATGCACAAGAGTTTTAGAAATATCATGCAAGGTCTTCTTTTTAATTTTGAAACTCACACATATATTGAAGACCTAAAATAATGAAAACTCATTTGCAATATATGCACAAATAAAAACATGCATACTAACTAAATAAAATGCATATTTAAATGGGGAGATACAGTTTACCAATTACGCCATTTCCATGGGTTGTGCCGTTCCCATTGTTGATGATATCTTCCCCTTGAGAAGTCACTTTGTTGATGATGACTTCTTTGATTACTCCATTTCAAGGTTTGTTGCCTTCCCATTGTTGAAGGTCTCTTCTTCTTTGAAAATCATCTTGTTGATGATGTCTTTGCCGTTTCAAGATTGTGTTCTTCCCATTTATGATTATATCCTCTTCTTGGAATTTGGCTTTGTTGAAAATGTTTTCTCTTTTGATCAAATGAATTTGTCATTTGATGTCTTTTTTTGGCGGTATGAATTTTCTCCGATTATTATTTCAGGGTACCTAATAAAACATTATTTTGTGGTACCTCAAGTGCTTGGGTCCTTTAGGATTAGCTTTGGGACTTTTAGGTCTCCAATAATAATTAAAGCTATTTCTAGCTCGACAAGTATTAATCGTATGACCCTTTTTACCGCAATAAAAACAAGTAATAATTTTAGGAGCATAATGACCAATATGCATAGTGACTTGATCCTTTTTCATATGATTAACAACATTAGGCTTATGATCAAGTTCACTATTCAAATTATCACAACCATCAACCATTTTATCGCAGACTCAAGTCGGATTTAGATAAATCCTTTTTCATGCAATTAATATCCTCAATAAGAGTACTATTTTGTTTCTCAAGGTTTCTAACCTTGTCAAGTGTGGTGGTGTGAGCTCATGATAGTGATTCATAGGAAGTAAATAAACTATCCTTATCATTTTTCAAAACATTGAATTCCTTTTTCAAATTTTTGTATTTAACAAGTAAGCTTTGGAATTCATTTTGAAGTTCATCATAATCATTTTGCAAATCACTATAATCATTTTGTATGACAATACCATAGGAAGTAGAGGGTTTAAGACATACCTCGTTTTCTTCTTCGATGCCCATAAAACAATATTCAACTTCTTCATAGTTGGAAGTTGTAGGAGGCTTGTTCCTTAGATTTGAACTTGTATCCCTTTGAGAAGTAGATGCTTTTGTTTGACTCATTTCATTTGCAAATACTCCATAGATGGCTTCTAATTTTTGCCATACTTCATTTGTCGATCGAGTTCCTACAATATGTTCATATTCCAAATTAGTAAATGAACAATACAAAATATTGAGAGCTTTACCGTTTAAGGAGATGATTTTCTTCTCTTCATCATTTAGCTCTTTGAGGCCTTTGGAGGTGTGTGGTGTGTCTTTCATCGGAATGGATTCTCCATTTATGACGGTGTTCCAAATATCGAACCCGCAACCTTGTAAATAACAATCCATTCTTTCTTTCCAAAATATATAGTTTTTGGAATCAAATAGAGGTGGCTTGGTGGTGGAGGTGCCGGTAGGATGAGCTTCGTTCGTAGCCGACGATCGTTTCTCTTCACTTGCGATGTGAAACGAGCTTGCCAAAGACTTTGGCTCTGATACCACTTGTAAGTCCAAGTGGCTACGATAATTTAGAGGGGGGGTGAATAGATTATCTCCATATTTTCGATTTTACCCTCTTTTTAGAACCGAATGCTCAAAGACAATAATAAAGGTGCGGAATGTAAACAACACACGTCGATTTAAAGAGGTTCAACCCACCCAGGGCCTAATCCTCTACCACCCCAGTATATCCGGGATGGATTTCAAAAAGAAAAAGAATTTTATTAATTACCAAAATTAATACAACACCAACTTACAACAACACCTTGAAGAGCACCACACTCTTCTTCAACGCCACCTTTGAGATTACCACAATCTCTTCTTTGAAGATTACCACAATCTTCCTTCAACGACACCTTGTGAAGATTACCACAATCTTCAACCTTGAAGAATACCAAATTCTTCAGCACCTCAATAAGAAGATCACCACAATCTTCTTGCACCTATCACCTAGATCATCCAAGTGTGTTCTTACCACAAGAACACTCACAAGGATATCTTGTGTTTGAATGATAACCAAAAATCAAGATTACAACTCAATAAGGAATATTACAATTTGAGTGCAAAGTGTAATCAAGAATAGCCTAGACCTCAAATTTGTGCAAGTGATAAGCTAGGCAAATATACAACAAGAATAATAACAATGAAGAACAAATATTTGCTTGAAGTGTATCTTGTTGTGTTGTGTCTCAATTGTTGTATTGGGTGCTCCAAAACTTCCTCTATTTATAGGAGATGATTGATCAAGCATAGGCTCCTCTTGGGGATTGAAAATCTGAGAAAAATACAATTAAAATCAAGAATATAGTCTGTTAGAAATCAATCCCACATTTTAAGGAAATATGTCTCATTGTCAAACGGTCATATTTTTCTTTGTCAAAGCAGGCGGCGACGGTCGCACAGAAATAGAGTTTGAAATGAACATGTCAACAATTAACACGGGGCAACCGGTCGACGTAGGGTTCGACCGGTCGTCCCCCATCTCAACCGGTCCCCCTCAATAGGTTTGAGAAGAAAAGAAATCGTTCTGTTTCAACCAAGAACTTGCAGGTACCGATCGCACCCTGGGCGACCGATCGACCGGACCGGTCGACGCCCAGGGCGACCGGTCAACCTGCATGATTTTTCTTTCGTCTCATTTTCTGTTTCAAAAAATCATCTTCAGGTACGGGTTGCCCAATAGGGCGACCGGTCGATCAAGAGACAGAAATGTTGTCCAATTTTTGTCGAAAATAAAACCCAAGAAATAGTCCGAAAATTTAGTAAAAACATTTTAAACCAATCGGAAGTATTTAGACAACATTTAGAAACCTTGTTTTGAAGTAAAAACATATAAACATAAAATCATTAGAAGTGTTGTCCAATTTTATCTAAAGTAAAACTTGAAGAAATACTCCGGAAAATATAAAAACCATTTAAAATCATTCAGGAGTATTTGGACAACAATTAAGAATATTGTTTTGGTGTAAAAATAAAATCATCAAAATTAAAATAAAAACATGTATCAAACAGGCTTCACCATTTCTTAATAATTCCAAGATCCCCATCTTCTTTTATTTATGATGTAAGAAGTTAATTTTTATGTTTAAATTAAATGTGGGCTTATTTATATTTTGTAAAAGTAATGTGTCGAGTTGTGAGTCAAAACTTGTGTTGAAACTACTTCCACTGCTTATATATGATAAAGTTGTATCTGTGAGCGTGGAATTTATGTGAATTACTGGTTGTTGGTGTTAAGATCTTAAATGAATTTTAAGTATCGGTTTGGAGAAACTTGATTCCTATATTATTAGTTTGGATTTCAACTCGTAAAATTTTCTAAAATAGTAACGCCTAAAAGAAAAATAACTTTTATAAATATTTGCAAATCGGGGCGTTACAGAGTGGTATCAGAGCAAGATCGGACCTTGTTGTTTACTATTTGGTTTAAAACAGAAGTTGGGTAATTTATTCCAGAATCGTAGAGTCAAATTACTTATTGTTTTCAGATAGTCTTTTGAGTCAAAATTTTTCCGTAAGAATAATTTTAAGCGTGATTCGACTTTTGTTATTTAGAGGCTTTAGTATCAAAATTATTTAGCAAAATGTGTACCAAAATAAAATTCCATTTTTCGGAGTTGTGTGCGTTTAAACTTGTTTCGTAATATTTCTGAACATGATAGGAGGTTTTGTTTCCTAAGTGTCTCATGAGTCTAATATTTTGTACAAAATGGGATTTCGAGAATCGAGACTTCTTGAGATAATAATATATTTTTTTAAAAAAGAGGGTGATTTTTGGAGCAAACATGGCCCAAAGTCGACATGTTATACTAAGCCCTTAAAGACATGCATTGCATGACTATGATTTCATATGCAAATTCACATGTTCTACAATCTCAAGCCATGTTACATATACAATTTATGATGGAGACTACGTCTCCCATGTTATGCCATGATATGCAATACTTCACCATGAACATGTGATATGTAAAGCTATGTTTCAAATGAGGATTTAATCCTATATTCTTACGATAATCTCAAAATTGCTATATATTTTACATATTCAAAATGTGATGAACGAACATGGTCGGGTCTTTGAGACTCTTAGACTTTAGTCGCTTTGTTTGACATAATTTTGTCCGCGTCGGCCAACATGTGAGACATAATTTCGTCGGCAGGAGCGTGTCCGCTCACACCATGATATATTCAAATATGCTCACGATTGTACAATTATTATTTAATGAAATATTTCACACCATGTATATGGTTTACCTTTCATAAAAGGTTTTCACATGACACATGCATCATGATTTTACAAACTTCACTACACGCCATGCCATATTATCTCTAGAGAACTAGTGCTCTAAGATGTGATCACGATGAACTTTAGTGTAGTCTTTGGATTTTGTCTTTGTTATTTTGAGGATGTTATTATGTATGTACCATATGAAGTATAGACTTTTCATCCCTAATGATAACTTAGAAAAATTATCTTGATAGTGTAACAATACTAGCTATCGTTGGAATATTATGTTATAATATACTATGATAAGATCTGATATCTTGATTTACGTACTCTTGTGTAACTTGACTTTTAGAGATATTATAATTAAAATTGATCAGTGTGTTGAATGTGGATGACTTAGATGTTATTTTCAGATATTGTTGGAACATGAATTCGATTTATATATTATTGGTATTACTAACGATTAGGTTAGTGACTTGTTTGTACAAGGTTATATGTATTTGAGATATACATGGGTTATTAATTTAACATGATAATTGATGGATGTTTGTACTCGAGTAAGAGTAAGATTTGACACTTGTATTTTTGGGTATTGATCACGATATATGTGAGACACGTGTTAACTTATATTAATGAGATTTATAAAAAATGTGGATTGGTCTTATTTGGATTATGCGGATTTTCTGACGTTACTTTGGGACTTGAATAGTCTAAAGATAACTGATCAATATATATGCGACATGCATAGTTTAAGAAATTTATCATTTGTGGATTTCTTAGATAAATATTTGGTTGATATATGATTATATGATGGTGTGGAAGTCAGGATAGTGACCACGAATTACAGTCAGAAATATTCGGATGATACATTATTTGATGTTTGATCTTATTTGTAATTTGAATGTGAGATTGTCAACAGACAGTTTTGTGTAAAGTGATTTTGGGAGTAAGGATGTGTCTATAAGATTGGACATATACCATGAAAGTGAATGTACTTTATGGGGCTTATCAGGACTAACAAACGTGTCGATCTATGGAGAAAGAAAAATTGATGACAAGTGTATTGGTTATTGGTATATTTTAATGTATATAATGTTGATGTATTTTTGGGTTTACCTTTGTCTAAAGAGAAACGAACACTATTTAAATGTGATGAAATAGTAGTAGTATTTCAAAAGTTTGATGGGAAAGAGTTTTTCTCCGTAAGGCGAAATCTAGGCCAGTACCACAAGAAGTATGGTGTTTACTGTGAAAGATATGAGAGTGATGAGCAATGAGGATTTCTGACTTATTTGAATAAGAAGAGGAACGACAAGTCAATGAATATTACCATTGACGACGTATCAATATTATGATATATAAAAATATTTTACACGGACGAAATGCCCAAAGATACCACAAAATAGGCAAATGAAATCTATAATAGGTCCGATATTGAAAAATAAGTTATTTAGATGGGTGTATCACCATTAACTACAAGGACTAGTTTGATTAGTGGAAAGGCGCATGTGTACGTCTGAAGGTTGGTCACATGGTGACGATTAAGGACATTGATCTATCAAAAACGAATTTATTAAGCTAGTATATGCATCATAAGTTAGTCGTTATGCTATTTAATAAGCATGCACCAATATTATCTATTAACCTGGTGAATTGTGTATGTCATTCTTAGTTGAGTAAATTATGATGGTATGTACATGGGATGTTTTATTTTATTCAATGACTGAGAAATGACATGAGAAAATATCTGATGATTTTATTGGAGGCACTCAATGGAGAGAAGTTTTGGGGTGGATTTAAGAAGTTTAAATTTTGACTAGACAAGTGGCATTTCGGATATTTTATTTCTCCATGAAGAATCGAAGTTATTCCCGTTGAGAGCATAGTCGTAAGTGAATAGAAAAGTCAACCAATAAGTTTTGATTGATGCACAAGAGAATGAAGTTTTTGTGGTCAAGTAAGAGAAATTTATCATTCGTGGATTCGTGAGATAAATATTTGGTTGATATATGATTATATGATGGTGTGGAAGTCAGGATAGTGACCACGAATTACGGTCAGAAATATTTGGATGATACATTATTTGATGTTTGATCTTATTTGTAATTTGAATGTGGGATTGTCAACAGACAGTTTTGTGTAATGTGATTTTGGGAGTAAGGATGTGTCTATAAGATTGGATATATACCATGAAAGTGAATGTACTTTTTGGGGCTTATCAGGACTAACAAACGTGTCAATCTATGGAGAAAGAAAAATCGATGACAAGTGTATTGGTTATTGGTATATTTTAATGTATATAATGTTGATGCATTTTTGGGTTTACCTTTGTCTAAAGAGAAACGAACACTATTTAAATGTGATGAAATAGTAGTAGTATTTCAAAAGTTTGATGGGAAAGAGTTTTTCTCCGTAAGGCGAAATCTAGGCCAGTACCACAAGAAGTATGGTGTTTACCGTGAAAGATATGAGAGTGATGAGCAATGAGGATTTCTGACTTATTTGAATAAGAAGAGGAACGACAAGTCAATGAATATTACCATTGACGACGTATCAATATTATGATATATAAAAATATTTTACACGGACGAAATGCCCAGTATACCACAAAATAGGCAAATGAAATCTATAATAGGTCTGATATTGAAAAATAAGTTATTTAGATCAGTGTATCACCATTAACTACAATGACTAGTTTGATTAGTGGAAAGGCGCATGTGTACGTGTGAAGGTTGATCACATGGTGACGATTAAGGACATTGATCTATCAAAAACGAATTTATTAAGCTATTTATTAAGCTAGTATATGCATCATAAGTTAGTCGTGATGCTATTTAATAAGCATGCACCAATATTATCTATTAACCTGGTGAATTGTGTATGTCATTCTTAGTTGAGTAAATTATGATGGTATGTACATGGGATGTTTTATTTTATTCAATGACTGAGAAATGACATGAGAAAATATCTGATGATTTTATTGGAGGCACTCAATGGAGAGAAGTTTTGGAGTGGATTTAAGAAGTTTAAATTTTGACTAGACAAGTGGCATTTCGGATATTTTATTTCTCCATGAAGAATCGAAGTTATTCCCGTTGAGAGCATAGTCGTAAGTGAACAGAAAAGTCAACTAATAAGTTTTGATTGATGCACAAGAGAATGAAATTTTTGTGGTCAAGTAAGAGAAATTTATCATTTGTGGATTTCTGAGATAAATATTTGGTTGATATATGATTATATGATGGTGTGGAAGTCGGGATAGTGACCAATTAATTACGTCGAAATATTTGGATGATACATTATTTGATGTTTGATCTTATTTGTAATTTGAATGTGGGATTGTCAACAGACAGTTTTGTGTAATGTGATTTTGGGAGTAAGGATGTGTCTATAAGATTGGACATATACCATGAAAGTGAATGTACTTTTTGGGGCTTATCAGGACTAACAAACGTGTCAATCTATGGAGAAAGAAAAATCGATGACAAGTGTATTGGTTATTGGTATATTTTAATGTATATAATGTTGATGCATTTTTGGGTTTACCTTTGTCTAAAGAGAAACGAACACTATTTAAATGTGATGAAATAGTAGTAGTATTTCAAAAGTTTGATGGGAAAGAGTTTTTCTCCGTAAAAGGCGAAATCTAGGCCGCACCACAAGAAGTATGGTGTTTACTGTGAAAGATATGAGAGTGATGAGCAATGAGGATTTCTGACTTATTTGAATAAGAAGAGGAACGACAAGTCAATGAATATTACCATTGACGACGTATCAATATTATGATATATAAAAATATTTTACACGGACGAAATGCCCAAAGATACCACAAAATAGGCAAATGAAATCTATAATAGGTCCGATATTGAAAAATAAGTTATTTAGATCGAGTGTATCACCATTAACTACAAGGACTAGTTTGATTAGTGGAAAGGCGCATGTGTGCGTCTGAAGGTTGGTCACATGGTGACGATTAAGGACATTGATCTATCAAAAACGAATTTATTAAGCTAGTATATGCATCATAAGTTAGTCGTTATGCTATTTAATAAGCATGCACCAATATTATCTATTAACCTGGTGAATTGTGTATGTCATTCTTAGTTGAGTAAATTATGATGGTATGTACATGGGATGTTTTATTTTATTCAATGACTGAGAAATGACATGAGAAAATATCTGATGATTTTATTGGAGGCACTCAATGGAGAGAAGTTTTGGAGTGGATTTAAGAAGTTTAAATTTTGACTAGACAAGTGGCATTTCGGATATTTTATTTCTCCATGAAGAATCGAAGTTATTCCCGTTGAGAGCATAGTCGTAAGTGAACAGAAAAGTCAACCAATAAGTTTTGATTGATGCACAAGAGAATGAAGTTTTTGTGGTCAAGTAAGAGAAATTTATCATTTGTGGATTTCTGAGATAAATATTTGGTTGATAGTTTTTAAAATGAACAATAATACTTTCATATATTATATATTCCAAAAAAATGCACAATACTCTGATATAAAAAAGTAATAGTTTTTATGTTATTACGGATACTTCTCAGCATTAAAAGTGATAGCTTTACTTTCAATACAAGAACTTCCAAAATCACTTCACAAAGCAATCTTCATTTTGTAGGATGATACTTTTTACGCAATTTTTGATACTTCTCAGCATTAAAAATGATACTTTTAATCCAAATGAGCATTTTAGGTCTGTAACTAGTAATACAATAACTCTAATGTTAAAATGCAATATCAAATGACTTTGTATCAATACATGAATTTCAACAACATACAAATGATAAAAGAATCTCAAATGATAATAGTATCACAACACCCCCATGATCATCAGCAACTTTATCCTCAGTTTTTTCAATCTCTTCTGTAATATTTTCTTCTTCTGCCAAAGGTTTTTCCACAACACCCCCTTGATCATCATCAACATTTTGCAAATCACGATAACTAACATCTTTCTTCTTCGGGCTTTCTCCTACCCTGTCTTCTCCCAAGCTGCCTCTTCTCCTTCCCCTTCCTCTCCTCTGGATCAACATTTTCTGGCGAGCCATCTACAAATATGAAAAACACTGATACTTTTAATACACATTTTATGATACTCTTGAGGCAATTTCAGATACTTTTAGTCTAACAATTACAATTAAATTACATTTAACAACAAACAAGCGTTTATATGAGTACTTAAACATTCATACATGTATTTGTGATATTTAGAGTGAGACATGAAATGCATTGCAGACTATGAGTACTTAAACAAATATCATTTTAGGGTACGTTTCGACGTGTGGAAGAAATAAACTCGCACTTATTATATATTTAACAAAACAAACTTCAAGGAACATAAACCTCAATCATGCAAGCAAATCCGAACACTCCTCCATTACCTACAAAAATAACAAAAAAACACACATAGTTTAAAGACATATCAAATCTCCACAAAATAAGAAAAACAATGAAACTTAGACACACAAACACATATATCCATATAGAGAGAGATAGAGCATATGGATAGTACTTTTAAGTCATTTACTGATACTTTTGAAGCAATTTCAGATACTTTTAGTTCCATTTAACAACAAACGAACAAAAATTAATACACTAAGTTAAAAAAATCATTATTAAAAAACTGATACTTTTGAACAAATATATAATACTTTTATGCGAATTTCTGATACTTTTAAAAATCATTGTTCCTAGAAAATTACAAATAACAACAATGTATCTATTAACAAATTTTAACATAAATAACACCATGTTAAAAAAACATATTAACATAAACAACAAGAAATCAAATTCAGTTTACAAAACCCTAATATATTACAATGGTTCTAAAAAAATCGACAATAAAATTTCATCAAATTACAGTAAAAATACCTTAACAGATACAATTTGATGCCTTTTGTAAAAACCTCGAGAAATTATTTTCCGAGCGGCGAATTTAACTAGTCGACTATAAAAAAACGAAGACTAAGAGAAGAATAAGAAGAATAAGAGAAGACAAGATACTCGAAAATACCTTTGCAACTTCCAAGCGTGAAATTGGAGTGAAGGTCGAACAACAGAAATCGAACTCGTGTTGAGAAATTGAAAAATACCTTTGCAATTAATCGATGAAAAAAACAGAGATTAATAGAAGAATAAGAAGAAGACCACGCACAACTGGAGAGATCGAACTAGTGTTGAGAAATCGAACGCAAAACTGGAGAAATCGATTGAAAAACAGAGCGAAATCAAAAAACCCTAGTTACTATGATGAGAGAGAACGTGAGAGCAGTTAGAGATTGTGAAGAGTGAAACGTGTGAGAGTGGGAAAAAAAGAAAAAAGAAAAATAAACAAATCGGGTTGCGGGTCAGGGTTGTTGGTTCGGTGGGTAATTGAGATCCGTCTTACGGAATGAGACCCGTAAGACGGTCTTATACAAGTTTTTGCCGTACGTTTTTGGGCCATTGTCTTGAAGTAAAATCTAAATAGAGTAATTCCAAAAATACCCAATATTCTGGGATAAAAGAGACTAATTACGCTTCCCACTCTTTTTTCGTCATTTTTACGCCCTTGCAAATTTTTTTTGGGTTTTTTTCCGTGTTTTTTGATTTTTTTTTGTTCCTGGATTGTTTCTTAGTTTTTTATATTGTTTCGTACTTGTTTCTATGTTGTTTATTTTGTTTCTTGGTTATTTCAATGTTGTTTCGATGTTATGGTACAACTTTTACCTTTTTTTACGTCTTTTTCATATGTTATTTTGTATATTATTTCTGTTGTTTTTAAGTTGTTTCTATACTATTTTTAATGTTATTATGATGTTTTTTATTGTTACCATGTTGTATTCGATGTTTCAATGCAACTTTCTAACATATTTTAAACTATTTTTATTCCTGTATTATTTTTTATATTATTTTAGGGTTGTTTCAATATAATTTTTAATATTGTTATGTTGTTTTTTGGTTGTTTCTATGTGTTTTCGACGTTTTCAATGCATTGGGTCAAAAATTGCATTATGTTTTCCGATGCATGTGTCGTTTCTATATTATATTTAATGTGTTTTGTTTTAATATGTGTTGTTTTATGTGTATATTTCTTTATTATTTATAAGATTTTGAGTACAACATTGATTATTTAATTGGAGCAAAAATTATCTTTTCACTGAAATTTTATTAGATGAAACATGTTTGAAACCAAATTGAAATAACAACATTACAAACTCCAAAAAATTGGCGGGAGCATAAAAACGTCCGAAAAAATAGGAGCGTACAAATGTCCTGAAAAAAAATGGGAGCATAAGAGTGTCCTTTTTTCAGGAATGTAGGTTTATTTCCTTATCTCTTAATTATCCAACCTCATAAAAGTGTAGTTAAAGATTTAGTCCAAAACAATTAAAGAAATGAAATTTTAAATGAACGATAAATGGGCTAAATTTTCGAAAGAAAATTTGTTTAAATATTGGGCCATAGATGAATAAATATTTAACTATGAGCCTTACTTCTTTAGGAATTAGAAAATAAATTTGGTCAAATTATTATTTTAAAAATGAGCTTGGCTTTCAAAATTAAAATAGGCTTAACATAATGTCTAAAGTAGGCTTCAAAATGGGTTTGACATAAATTAAGAAAATCAGTTTATTTAAGATTTTATAAAAAATATGAACTTTGAGAATGATTAGATAATTCATATCAAAGTGATTTTGAATAAAGAAAGAAGTGGCTAATGGACTAGTGAATTAGTCCCAAATTAGCATTTACTAAACATTATTTAACCTAAATTCTAACACCTCTTAAACAACTATTATTTTTGAAGTACTTATTTACAATATCTAAACTCCACAATTAATAATTCAAAAACTTAAATTAATTCAATCCCACATTAAACAACTACATCATATTAAGTCAAAAGTTATCTAAATCACAACAACTCAACTCTAATATCTCATAAAAATTGGTCAAGCTTAATCTAATCAACTCATATCAATCTAGTATGTACTTACAACTTTTAAATTCCAAAATTAATAACTCAGGGACTATATTAATTCTAAATCCCACTTAAGTTTACCAAGTTGTACTAAATCAAAGTACTTAATTCAAGCATTAATTCAATTAAAAGAAAATAAAATAACACCAAAATCGAATAACTAGAAAAAATTAAACTCAAGTATTTATTATATTAATATTTATATCGTGTCCGAATACATGGTATTTTATTCTCCCATCCTAAAATGAATGTGGTACCTGTCGGAAAAAATGACATTTAATAATTAAATATATAATTCGATTTATATATTGATTTAATATAATTTTCCAATGGACTATTAATGGAATAATCTGGCCCAAAGGAGTCGGTCGGGACTGACCCATAGGTCGATTTCTCCTACACGCCCCCCCCACGAGGCCCACTACTCAGGTATAAAAAGGTCCCTCCTCTTCATTTGTAAGTTATTTGTCATAACTCTATAATTCCGTATTCAGTTACCGTTTTATTCTATCTCGATCATTGCGCTGACTTGAGCGTCGGAGGGGCCTCACTGGGACAACCACGGGGCCATCTAACATTTGCGTGTGTGCAGGCAAGTTCCCATCTGAAGAACTTCCAGCTCCCGAAGAAGAAGACTTGAAGACTTCCTCTTTGGGATGGAGAACTTTGTCAGAAACCTTAGCTTTGGAGTGATCTGCCCTAAAAAGCAACATCATTTTGGTGCCGTATGTGGGAACCAGCCAAAGCACACAAAGATTAAAACTCAATCGCAAGCACATGAAGCCGGATGACCAACAAGAAGAATGACCACCAGAAAGACGAGGGGCCAGCCCTCCTCCCACTGGAGGAGTGTCGCCCCTTCCTCCATACACAAGAGGGGTGCCACCCTCCTCTTGGGGGGGCTCCGCCCATTGAAGAAGTTTGCCTATCTTGGGAAGCCCTCCAGGCTCTGCTGGATGAAGCTATCCGAGAATGCTTTAAGGCACCAGGCTGCGGCTGATGCTGCAGGAAGACCACCACGGGCTCCAGCGACTGCTGAAGACTTTGACCTAAGAGGTCCGGGAGGAAGAGACGAAGGCCATGACTAGAATCAGAAAGAGTTGCTGCTAGTTGAAGAGTCCCAGAAGTACATTCCAGCTAAGCCAACTCACAGGCTACTGTCCTGATGAAAATGAGCCCTTTGACCCCTACTATTCTAACTAAGCCTCTACCCCCAGGGATCAAGACCTCCAATCTCCCGAAGTATGATGGAACTGGAGATCCCCAAGAATACTTGGATAAATTCTACGCAATAGCGAATCTCTACAATATGATGGACGCCTCCTACAACAAGGTGTTCCGCACTACTTTGACCAAGCGGACATTGACTTGGTTCAATCAGCTCCCGACATGATCAATCTTCGGGATGGAAAAGTTTACTGAAGGCTTCATGCAAAAGTTCTCCATCAACAGAAAGTGCCCCAAGACTATCGCTCACCTCTTTCAGGTGAGGCAGAATGTAACACTCCGATTTGCAAATATATTTGAAAGTTATTTTTCTTTTAGGTGATGCTATTTTAGAAAATTTACGAGTTGAAATGCAAATTATTTAATTTTTTTTAAAAAAAAAATTATTTTCTCAATAAGTCTCGATACTCGAAATCCCATTTTGTATAAAGTTTTTGACTTGCAAGACTGTAAAAAATACAAAACCTCATATCATGATCAGAACTACTACGAAACAAGTTTAAACGCACATAACTCCAAAAAATGGAATTTTATTTTGTACACGCTCTGCTAAATAATTTTGATACTAAAGTCTCTAAATAACAAAAGTCGAATCACACCTAAAATTATTCTTACGAAAATATTTTGACTCAAAATACTATCTGAAAATAATAAGTAATTTGACCCTGCGATTTTGGAATAAATGACCCAACTTTGTATTTTAAACCAAATAGTAAATAACAAGGTCCGAGACCTTACTCTGATACCACTCTGATACGCTCCGATTTGCAAATATATTGGAAAGTTATTTTTCTTTTAGGCGTTACTATTTTAGAAAATTTACGAGTTGAAATCCAAATTATTATTTTTATTTTTTATAACAAAATAGGAATTAAGTTTCTCCAAACCTATATTTAATATTCCTTTAAGATCTTAACACTAATAACCAGTAATTCACATAAACTCCGCGCTCACAGACGCAACTTTATCATAAGTAAGTAGTGAAAATAGTTTCAACACAAGTTTCGACTCACAACTCGACACATTAACTTTACAAAATGTAAATAAGTTTAATTTAAATATAAAAAATAACATCTTACATCATAAATAAAAAAAATGGGGATCTTGGATTTATTAAGAAATGGTAGAGCCCAGGTCGCCATATATACTTTACCCTGTATCTGAAAATGTTAAATAGTTGGGTGAGTGTTTTGCATAATATATCCTCGAAGCCAAAAATAGAAATATATTGTTTTATCGTAACTTAAATATACTAGGGAATGATATCCCTAAAATTTGGGGGCATTTGGATGTGAATTGAAGAAGTTATGAGCGAAATGTCTATTAAGGAGCGTTCGAAACTCGTTTCTTGAATTTACACGAACAGTAGGAAGGAGCAGGTAAGAGTGACAACGAATTGAGGGGAGAAAATCGTCAACTTCCAACTTTAATTCGAAAAAGAACATAACTCCAATCATAAAATTGATTGAGGGGTTTTGAAGTACATGAAAAGATGAACAAAAGGGTATATTACCCATCAATTTCTGACCAGTGGATCGTCGGGAATTGACCACCGAAGTTGGCCCCGCCGGCGAACTCGCGAAGGATATTGCAGAATTTTCTCCAACAATTTTTCGGAGATCTAGAGCTTTGATCTTGGCGTGGAAGGTGGCGTTAGAAACATCATGGAATGGGCTTCCTAAAACTGTAAGGTTTGTGAAAATCGATCGGCCGGATCTCAGTAGATCTAGAGTCAAAGATTTCGAATTTTCAATTTTATCGGCGATTTGCTGGCGAACGGGGATTCAAATAAAAAATCCGACTTCAGATTTGGAATGAGGGTGACGAAAAGGTTCGGATAATGTATGGTTTATTAATTTCCAGCGCCGATGGCCGGCGATTGGAGTTGGCCGGAAAGGCTAAGAGGGAGAGAGAAAATGGTTTACCACTTTTGGAAGTTTTCTATTTTTGGAAACTTCTTAATTTAGAAATGAACTATATATAAGAAAGATGGGTTGATTTTTTTGAATGAATTTACAGTTTAGGCCGAAAATACACTAAAATAAGGATCAATCATATTTTAATGTGGATTGAAATAAATAGGGAGCCCCGTAACTTAATCTTAGGTCTTCTATCCAGATTTATATTCTCGAGATAATAAATTCTTAACTTACTATAAAATTCCAAAAAATAAAATTAACAATCTAGATCCTTAAATTTGCGAAACATTTACTCTAAAATCCCGAGATTCAAAATTTAATGTCGGGTATTACACTATTTTTGGAGTAAACATGGCCCAAAGTCGACATGTTATACTAAGCCCTGAAAGACATGCATTGCATGAGTATGATTTCACATGCAAATTCACATGTTCTACAATCTCAAGCCATGTTACATATACAACTTATGATGGAGACTACGTCTCCCATGTTATGCCATGATATGCAACATTTCACCATGAACATGTGATATGTAAAGCTATGTTTCAAATGAGGATTTCATTCCACATTTTTACGATAATCTCAAAATTGCTATATATTTCACATATTCAAAATGTGATGAATGGACACGGTCGTGTCTTTGCAGACTCTCAGACTCTAATTCTGCTTGTTTGACATAACTTTGTCCGCGTTTGGCCAACGTGTGAGACATAATTTTATCGGCAAGGTGCGTGTCTGCTCACACCATGATATATTCAAATATGCTCATGATTGAACAATTATTATTTCATGACATTTTTCACACCAAGTACATGGATTTACTTTTCATAAAAAGGTTTTCAATGACATATGCATCATGAATTTACAAACTTCACTACACGCCATGACATATTAGCTCTAGAGAACTAGTGCTCTAAGATGTGATCACGATGAACTTTAGTCTAGTCTTTGGATTTTGTACTGTTACTTTGAGGACATTATTATGTATGTACTAGATGAAGTATGGACCATTCACCGCTAATGATGCCTTAGAAGAATTATCTTGATAATGTAACAATACTAGCTGTCGTATGAATATTATGTTATAATGTACTATGATAACATCTGATATTTTGATTTACTTACTCTTGTGCAACTTGACTTTTGGAGATATGAATGACCTAGATGTTATTTTAAGATCTTGTTGGATCAGGAATTTGATTTATATATTATTGGTGTTACTAACGATTAGGTTAGTAATTTATCTGTACGAGGTTATATGTATTTGAGATATACATGGGTTATTAGTTTCACATGATGATTGATGGGTGTTTGTACTCGAGTAGAGTAAGATTTGACGCTTGTATTTCTGTTTTGGGTATTGATCACGATATATGTGAGATATGTGCTAACTTATATTAATAAGACTTATAAAAAATATGGATTGGTCTTATTTGGGTTTTCCGGATTTTCTCACGTTACTTTGGCACTTGAGTAGTCTAAGATATCTGACCAATATATATAGGCGATATGCATAGTTTGAAAAGCTTATGATTTGTGGTTATTTGAGATAAATATTTGGTTGATATATGATTATAATGAGGGTGTGGAGTCTGGATAGCGACTACGAATTACTGTCAGAATTATTTGGATGATATATATTTTTAATGTTTGATCTTATTTGTGGTTTAAATGTTGGATTGTCAACGGACTACTTTATGTGATGTGATTTTGGGAGTAAGGATGTGTCAATAAAATTGGACATATACCATGAAAGTGAATGTACTATTTGAGGAGATTGTCAGAATTATTAAATGTGTCAAGTTATGGAGACAAAAATCGATGATAATTGCTTTGGTTGTTGGTTATATTTTAATGTAAGTCTTGATGAATTTTTGATTTACCTTTGCCTAAAGAGCAACGAACAATAATTAAATATCACGAACTAGTAGTAGTGCTTCAAATGCTTGATGAGGAAGATATTGTCTCCTAAGGCGAAATTTAGGCCATAACCACAAGAAGTATGGTGTTTACTGTGAAAGTTATGAGAATGATGAGCAATGAGGATTTCTGACTTATTTGAATAAGATGATGAACACTAAGCTAATCGATATTACCATTGATGACATATTCATATTACAAGATATAAGAATATTTTACCCAGAAGAAATGCCCAACATACCACCAAATAGACAAGTGAAATTTATAATAGGTCTGATATTGAAAAATAAGTTATTTAGACTAGTGTATCACCATGAACAACAAGGACTAGTTTGATTAGTGGAAAGACGCTGGCGTGTACGCGTTTGAAGGTTGATCACATGGTGACAATTAAGGACATTGACCTATCAAAAACGAAATTATTAAGCTAGTATATGCATCATATGTTTGTCGTGATGCTATCTAATTTTTGAGCAAACACCAACATTATCTATGGACCTGGTGAACGAAATGTGTCATTCTTACTTGGGTAAATTATAATGGTATGTGCATGCGATGTTTTATTTTATTTAATGATTGGGGAATGACACGAGGAAATATCTGATGATTTTATTGGAGGCACTCGATGGAGAGAAGTTTTGGGGTAGATTTAAGAAGTTTAAATTTTAACTAGACAATCAATGCGAGGAATCGAAGTTGGTCATATTAAGAGCATAGTGGTAAGTGAACAGAAAAGCCAACCAATAAGTTTTAATTAATGCACAAGAGCATGAAGTTTCTGTGGTCAAGTAAGTCACGTAATGAGATTTATCTGACTCCTGACTTAGAAATAATAAGGCCAGTACATGCCATAAAGTTTTAGTGACACTATTCGTATGGAGAGAAGTATGAGATATAAACTGATCATAAGGACTTGAAGTATGTCTTGGAGTTAGCGAGGAATTATAATTATTCAAATTATGTGTCACGCGAGGAGAATGAATACTATAAGTGGTGTTTTATACACAAACGGTTACGGAGAGCTAACTTGTATGATTTTGGTAATAAGGAAAAACCAATCATTGCCTTACTAAGTTAAGAACTAACGATAGTAGTGACAACATTATCTGTGTAATCCACCCAACGAAATATAGTAGTTTAAGACTTAAAATAATGATACATTTTTGGTAAAACTGAATTGAGAAAGACGTACACCAAGGAATTTGATATGATCAATGATGATGCACATAGATTTTAAACCATTTAAGTATTCAAATTTTGCGAAGACTGTCATGTTTGAATTTCGAGGATAAAATTTTTCTTAGTGGGGGAGAGTGTAATACCCGACATTAAATTTTGAATCTCGGAATTTTAGAGTAAATATTTTGCAAATTTAAGGATCTAGATTGTTAATTTTATTATTTGGGATTTTATAGTAAGTTAAGAATTTATTATCTCGAGAATATAAATCCAGATAGAAGACCTAAGATTAAGTTACGGGGCTCTCTATTTATTTCAAGCCACATTAAAATATAATTATCCTTATTTTAGTGTATTTTCAGCCCAAATTGTAAACCCATTCAAAAAACCCATCAACCCATCTTTCCTATATATAGTTCATTTCTAAATTAAGAAGTTTCCAAAGATAGAAAACTTCCAAAAGAGGTAAACCATTTTTTCTCTCCCTCTCAGCCTTTTCGGCCAGCTCCAATCGCCGGCATTCCCCGGCCATCGGTGGAGGAAATTAACAAACTATATATTATCCGAACTCTTTCGTCACCCTCGTTCCAAATCTGAAGTTGGATTTTCAATTTGAATCCCCGTTCGCCAGCAAATCGCCAATAAAGTTGAAAATTCGAAATCTTTGACTATATATCTACGGAGATCCGACCGTTCGATTTTTACAAACCTTATAGTTTTAGGAAACTCATTCCATGACGTTTCTAACGCCACCTACCACGCCAAGATCAGAGATCTAGATCTCCGGAAAATTGCCAGAAAAATTCTGCAAAATTCTTCACGAGCTCGCCGGCGGGGCCAACTTCGGCGGTCAATTCCTGACGATCCACTAGTAAGAAATTGATGGGTAATATACCATTTTGTTCATATTTTCATGTACTTCAAAACCCCTCAATCAATTTTATGATCGGAGTTATATTATTTTATGAATTGAAGTTGGAAGTTGACAAATTTCTCCCCGCAAATCGTTGTCACTCTTACCTGCTCATTCATATTGTTCGTGTGTGTTTGTAGGTGTGCGTATGTGTGCAGGTGTGTGTATGTGTATGTGCAGGTGTGTGTGCGTGTGTGTGTACGTGTGTGTGTGTGTTGGGGGTGAAGGGTGAGGGATAATGGAGTTTGGGGCAGGCTAAACAGAATTAGAATGAGTTTTAGGCTTGGTTGCAATTTCTGACAACTTCATTTTAGCCCTCAATTGTTTCAGTTTAGTCCACCTAAATTAACCCTTTCATAATTATAATTTGACCCCAACTCAGCTTATACGAATTTTCAGATTACCCCCCAGATTTTTTAATAAGAATCGAAATAATATATAAAGAAAGGAAAAATCCTGGTCACAAGCCGACCAGGTTGCGCAATGTTTGGGGTCTCGTTAAAAACTTTCCAAGGTAAAACCCACCCTTGTGGGGAAAACCCTTAATAGGAAAAGAGTACCCCGACGAGAGAAGATAAATTCATACAACCAAAACAAAAGAGCATAACACAATACTAGCTAACAAATCTATACTGCGTACGACCAACATAGTCATTAGTGAGAAGAGAGATAATATCCATTGGGGAGCGTCCCACCAAGCAGAGTCACACAAGTAATTGCTGAGACGATCCGCCACACGGTTACCTTCCCGATAAATATAAGAAACCACGAAGTTCATCTTGGAAATCAGAAATAGAGTAAAATGCCATTGACTAATCAGACGCCACGGGATGGAACCACTCTGAGCGCGAAGAAGGTCAACCACACACGTAGAATCCGATTCCAGCCAAATATTCGTCCAACCTTTGTGAAAAGCATAGGAAATTGCGCTCGTGGCTGCAATAATTTCTGCTTCGAATGCAAAGCCCGTACCACACTGCTCCATGAAACACCCACGAAAAAACCCGCGATACGTACGGTAAACGCCCGCTCCTGTAATACGTCCTGGAGCTCTGGTTGCACAACCATCTGTATTGACCTTAATCCATCCAGGAAGGGGAAGAGACCAAGACACTGGGATAATGCGAGGAACCTTAGGGGGGCGCCTCTTAACCTTAAGCCGGTGTAGATGAAGTAAATCCTCCTGAGTATTCTGCATGCACCCTTTATCCAACGAAGCAGACTCAATGATCATGGCTCTCAACTAAACCAACGTCGTGTCCATAGTCCATTACTTGTCATTGAAAATCACGTCGTTTCTGATATGCCAGAGAAGCCAAATGCAAGAAACAACTACCACCCTCCAGAGAAAAGCAATCCGCTCACTGAAATGAAATTCCATTAAGTGAACCAGAAATTCATTGAAGCTATAAACGTTACGAAAAGTCATAGCAAAAGAGTCCGCAATCCAGTCCCAGAGAGCTCCTGCAAAATGACAAGAGACAAAAATGTGATCAATCGATTCTGCCTGAGAGAAACAGAGACTGCAGGCAGTAGGAGCAATGAAGCCTCTCGGACGGCGAACATATAACTGCCAGATCATCCATAGATAGCCCTCCAGACCACAATCGTGCACCTATCAGGAATATGGGGAGAGCAGATCCATGATCCCCATTTAACCGCAGGGAAAGACAGCCATAACAATGTATATGCAGATTTAGAAGACACCGTCCAATCCCTAGAATGAATTCAAACTCTCTTATCCAAAGAATCCAGAGCAATTAGGCAACGAACAATATCTCGAACAATGTCCAAATAAGCCTCTACAAATGACATAGTGAGATGCCAAGTGTTGTCAAAAAAGAAGTCCGAGATAGTATTTTGAAAGTTGGCCCGAAATCATGCGGAATCCCAATCCGATCTGCAATGGTGTACCCAAGCCAGTTATCTGTCCAAAAGTTAATCGAAGAGTGCGACCCAGGAATCCATCTCGAATCAGTTTGGCAATCCTCTACAGTAACTTTTGGCTTAGTTCGTCCCATGTGCTTACACTGCCTTGCGTCAAAGTACCCAACCAATTTCTCGCCTTATCCCTTAAAGAGAATGGGAATAGCGCGATCTTATGGCGTCATCCGAGACTCCGTTCATTTTGATCGTATTGCATATTTGGATAAAATGCCAAGGTGCGAGTTAGGATCTTGATTGGAAATCCCCCAACCGATTCTCGTTGCACCATATTGATTAGTGCGGTTTGAGCTCGAAGTTGTTGGCATTGATAGGAATATGGGCAATAACACCGTAATTACGATTCGTTTGTGGTCGAAAGTAATCACGAATGGCTTGTTGTTGAACCGGTATCGGTAACTCGTTTCCACCATTGTTTGGTGGTATTGGTAACTCATTCAAATCCCCCATTATCGGATTGTGTTGTCTTTCAGCCCGTCTAGTGGTAGCACTGATTCTCCTCGCGAAAGCCTCAACTTCCGGTATGAGCGGTATTAAGTCCCCCCGCCTAGAGTGCGTGTTCATGCACTACCTGGACCAAACTAAAAGAAACAAGTCAAATAATGTGGAATTAAAGTCACACCAAAACGAAATAAATAAAAAAATAAAAAAAATGTCTAAATTAAGAATAATTCTATCTATCGCAATATTAGCACCAAAAATTGTATTAGTCCCCGGCAACGGCGCCAAAAACTTGTTCGCCTATAATTTTAGCTTCACCGCAAGTGTACGGTGTACGTTATCGAATAGGGTAGCAAGGTCGTATCCACGGAGACTAATAAATTAGTGCGCTAAATATTGAACTAAGAGAGTCTTATTTTTATTTAGACGATCAAAATTTGATGGTTGTTGTTTTGAGATTATGACAATTTAAATCACTAAAACACAAGAATAAGATAACACTAATGAAACAAGTATCAAGATGATGTAATGGATTTCCGAGTTAAGCTTGTTGTCCGGTTTAATCAAGCCACGTTATTATCAATATTCCTATAAGACGATCACAAAGCTATTTTATCCTCCCTCTCGAGATGCATATAAAATGTAGATTGAAATATCTATGCTAGCATCTCTACTCAACATAAGATATACAACTCCCAAATGCACAAAAGATCAAATGTCCTCACAAATATTCACAAACCTCTCGATTCATGCAAATATTCGTGTCAAGTACTCAAGATCTAATATTGAAACTCATCTCTCGAATTATGAATCAATATATCAAACATGTTAAATCATTGGCCAAGTGATAAAACAAGAATAAGCTCAAAGTACTCAAATAGGCTTCAAGATAATAACTTCAACCAAGATTAAAACATCCAACAAGAGTTCATTAATCTACTTCCAAAACCCGAAAATCACAAGAGTTTAGCTACACATAATTAAACAACTTATACACAAAGTGTTCAAAGTCATTACAAATGAAACTAAAAGATTGAGACTAAAAGAGAAGCAAGAAAACTTAGGAACGTCGACAATCTCTCGATATATCTCCGTTCTTCAAGCTCCGATGCAACCCGATTGTCTCCTTGATGTCTCCTTCCAAGAGTTGACTCTTGTCTTGTGTTGTAGATCCCAAAAATGCCAGAATATCCTTGTGTGCGCCCCCCAAAAAGCCTTTTTATACTTCCCATCATGTTTAGGGCTTAATGCTGCAGATTATGGGATTCAGTAAGCAGACGCGGGGTGGTGCGCCCACGCACGGGTTACCCGTGCGCCACCTTGCTGGAATACCCTAACTCTCTGTAGGGCGCACGGGTGGTGCGTCGGAGCACGGCCTACCCGTGCGCCACTCCGGTGAAATAATCTGACTCTCTGTAGGGCGCACGGGTGGTGCGCCCATGCATGGGCTACCCGTGCACCATGCTGCAGCTCTAATTATCCTTATACAGGGGTGCAGGGGTGGTGTCTTGAGGCACGCCCAACCCGTGTGCCCCACTGTCTTTTCCGTGAACGCTCAGCTTTCGCTCTTTTAGGCTTCACTTTTCGTATATCCATTCAATTCTCTGTGTTTCCACTTTGCTTTCCTCGTATTCTTATTCAATTAGCTTCAAATATCATGAAATTCCTACAAAATAAGCAAAGTGTAATATCTTTTCCACAAGGAGTGAATATGTAACATTTAACGCGAGTATATGCATGTTTACTTATCATTATAGCTCGAAATACGCCTCAAAATACATGCAAAACTCACGCCTATCAAAATCCCCCAAACTTAAACTGTTGACCGTCCCGATCAACAATATTTAAAATACGATAAAGCACAACAGGGAGATAAAGATAACAACGCACACCGAGAATCCACAAGAAAATCCAAATTGTTCGTCATGAATGCTGAGTACAACTCAATCAAGCCTCAAATATCTAATCAAAGAACACGCCTCAAATAAAACAAAGTGAAATGCTCTGAATCCAACTCTCAAAGTTAAGTGTATACTCTCATCTCACGAGGTTATAGGACGTGTTTACGCTCAAATCAATTCGATGTCGCAAAATTACCATAGGCTTGCAATTTGTCTCATATCTCCGCCACGAGAGTGTATGCAATTTGTGAATCATAAAGGACTTTCTCATTTGGTTGTAATGAAAGCTCTTTGGTTTAGGTAGGAAATTTTTGGATAAAGTGACTCAAACTCGAGTGTATAGACCGATGAGCATATCAATCATTTTCATTACAATCCCATATGCTACTCCAATCATCCCTCATTTTTATCAACTTCATTTATCTCCATTTCCTTCCTTTCTTTTGAGAATCACCTCCATTCACAATCCTTCGCCCCCCAAGTTTATCAACTTTTCAATCTTTTTCATTTGTGCATTTTCAACATCCTTCCTTCCTCTTTTTATTCCATTTAACCAAGTATGCCCAATTATCCTATTTTTCAAATCCCACCCATTCAACCTCGTTCATTCCCCTTTTACTCAACGTTATACATTCGAGTTTAAGGTGATGGAAATATATTAAGATCAAGGGTTAAATTTTGTGGTTATCAAAGAAATAGGCTATAGGCTCAACTTGGCTAACTAGGAGTTTTCACATTTTTAGGTAGGCAAAAGGCATGAAAGGCTAGCAAAGATGGCCTTTAATCACATTCACAATTCACATACAAGATCGCACAAGATATAAGTAAAGGCTCAAAGCTCACAGGCTTATCAAAATGTAATTCAAAGCATCACACCAAGTTTTTCATATCAACATGCTCAAAGTTATCTATTCAAGGCTCAATCAATCCATAACCAGCATCCAATCCCAACAATATGAATTTTCAATCAACATACAAACAACAAGTTGCAACATGCTCGGTCAACACACTCTCTAACCACTACTAAAGCAATAGACGTGCTAAATCTATAAACGTGCTTTAATGCAAATGCAACCTAGAATGCTCTAATGCTCTAATACATGAAAAATGCATGAAATTGTTTTTTTTTTTTTTTTTTTTTTTTTTTTTGTATCCACACTTTTCATGTATTAAATTGCTATCTCTCCCCCCAAACTTGAATAAAATTATAGTGTCCTAAGGGGAAAAATATAATTTCAATTACAAAAAGTGGGGATATACCTGAATCACTGCGGCGGCGGCGGTGGGAAGTGGCCTTGAGAAATATGCCACATTTGTAGCTGTTGGAGCACTTGCCACGTCTCCTCGGAACGCCGCTTAGATTTCTCGCTGAACGCGAGAAAATCAGCCCTATGTTGAAACACACAAAAATACAACAAAACACATAAATCACACTCATTAATAAAAACACGCAAACGCGTTGGGTTGCCTCCCAACAAGCGCTATATTTAACGTCTTTAGCTTGACACCTGTTTTGTTAAATTACGGGTCGAGCAGGGTGGTGGATGTCACTTTCTCTTGATTCCCTCGGTGGAAATAGTGCTTAATCCGTTGGCCATTTACCATGAAAGTCTCGCCTTCTTTTGTTAACAATTCTACAATCCCAGGTGGATTCAACACTTTCGGTGTATAGGAGCACCGGTTCTCCCGGTAAAAACTCTCTTTTCTTGATCATCTTATCATGCCACCTCTTGGTTCTCTCCTTGTAAATTCGGGAATTTTCGTAAGCTTCATCTCGGAATTCTTCCATCTGATTCAAATGAAGTAACCTTTCCTCACCGGCTTTCTGAAAATCCAGATTTAGTTTCTTAACCGCCCAAAATGCTTTGTGCTCTAATTCTACCGGCAAATGGCATGACTTACCAAAAACAAGTTGATATGGAGATGTGCCCAACGGTGTTTTATATGCAGTCCGGTATGCCCACAGAGCATCATCCAATTTTAACGCCCAATCCTTTTGGTTGATGTTCACCGTCTTTTCAAGGATTTGTTTGATCTCCCTGTTAGCCACTTCTGCTTGTCCATTGGCTTGTGGATGATATGCCAATGCAACTTTATGTTTGACTCCATATTTTGCCAACAAGTTGCTCATCAATTTGTTTACAAAATGCGACCCTCCATCACTAATTAAAGCTCGTGGAGTGCCGAATCTAGTAAAGATGTTTTTCTTAAGGAAGCGCATGACAACTTGAGCATCATTTGTTTTGGAAGGAATCGCGTCTACCCAACGGGATACATACTCCACTACAAGTAGAATATATGGATATCCCGAAGATGATGGAAACGGGCCCATAAAATCAATCCCCCACACATCGAACAACTCCACTTCAATTATGTTGGTCATTGGCATCTCGTGCTTCCGTGAAATGTTTCCCATTCGCTGACACCTGTCACATTGTTGCACAAACAAATAATGTCATTAAATAAAGTGGGGCCAATATAGCCCACTTTGCAATACCTTCATTGCGGTCTTGCGCGTGGGACCAAAATGTCCGCTTGAGATGGTGAAGAGTGACACTGTTGTAGGACTCCCTCCCATTCTTCTTGAGGTATGCATCTCCTTATGATTTTATCCGCGCACCTCTTAAAGAGTAGGGGGTCATCCCACATGTAGAACTTTACATCATGTAAGAATTTCTTCTTTTGATACGGTGATAGATCCGGAGGTAAAACTCCGGCAGCCAAATAGTTTACAAAGTCCGCATACCATGGGAACTTTGCCTCAAGCATGAGTAATCTTTCATCAGGAAACTCCTCTTTGATCAATCCCGTACCTCCTTTTGCTCCCTCTTGATTTTCTAATCGAGACAGATGGTCTGCTACCACGTTCTCGCATCCCTTCCGGTCCTTGATTTCCACATCAAACTCTTGCAATAATAAGATCCATCGAATCAACCTAGGTTTCGCATCCTTCTTGTTAAAAAGGTATTTGATAGCCGCATGGTCGGTGTGCACAATCGTCTTTGTCCTGATCAAGTAAGATCGGAATTTATCGAATGCGAAAACAATCGCCAACATTTCTTTTTCGATTGTGGTATAATTCTGTTGGGCACTGTCCAACGTTCGACTTGCATAGTAGATGGATCGGAACAATTTTTCTCTCTTTTGATCGAGAACAGCCCCAACCGCATAGTCACTTGCATCACACATTAGCTCAAATGGTTGACTCCAATCTGGGGCGACGAGTATAGGTGCGGTTACCAATGTTGTCTTCAACATTTCGAACGCCTGCACACATTCATTGGAAAAAATGAAAGCAGCATCTTTTTCTAGCAATTGGCTCAAGGGCTTAGAAGTTTTAGAAAAGTCACGGATAAACCTTCTGTAAAATCCGGCATGGCCTAAGAAGCTCCGAATGGCTTTCTCGTTTGTAGGAGGTGGTAACTTCTCAATTGCTACAATTTTTGCCCGATCAACTTCCAAACCTGCAGAAGAGACTCGATGACCAAGTACAATGCCATCGCGTACCATAAAATGGCACTTTTCCCAATTTAGTACTAGATTGGTCTCTTCACATCGCTGCAAAACTAGGGAAAGATTGTGTAGACAATTATCAAAAGAATCACCGAACACAGAGAAATCGTCCATAAACACCTCCATAACGTTTTCAATAAGATCATGAAATATAGCCATCATACAACGTTGGAAAGTAGCAGGTGCATTACATAAACCAAATGGCATGCGACGAAATGCAAATGTGCCATACGGACATGTGAATGTTGTTTTCTCTTGGTCTTCCGGCGCAATCATGATTTGATTGTACCCGGAATAACCATCTAAAAAGCAATAATAATCATAACCTGCAAGACGATCCAACATCATATCGATAATGGGGAGGGGGAAGTGATCTTTTCGAGTGGCATCATTAAGTTTTCTATAATCAATACATATTCGCCACCCTAAGAACAATTCTAGTAGCAATTTGTTCCTCATTTTCATTTTTCACCACTGTTACCCCCCCTTTTTTCGGTACCACTTGTACTGGACTCACCCATGAGCTGTCAGATATCGCATAAATGATACCGGCCTCCAACCATTTTAACACTTCCTTCCTAACCACATCTTGCATAATAGGGTTTAGTCGTCTTTGGTTTTGCACTGATGGTTTATAAACATCTTCCATCCGAATTTTATGCATCACAATGGATGGACTTATGCCTTTTAAATCAGTTATAGACCATCCTAGTGCCGACTTATGTTTTCGTAAAACCCTTAACAGTTTATCAAGTTGAGTAGGAGTGAGAAGAGCTGAAACGACACGGATTTGCGTTATTTGCTCCAAGGAATGCATATTTGAGGTGTTCGAGGTAATTGCTTGAGTTCCGGAGTCGGTGTTGATATTTCAAAGATCACGCACGGGCTGACCATGCGCTGCGACGGTCGTATGCGCTCTTCAGAGAGCTCAGCCCGTCTCTCGCATCACGCACGGCTGACCATGCGCTGCAAGACGGGTCGTGGCGCTCTCGAAGAGCTCGGCCCTTATTTCGATCCTTGCCTTCTCGCCTCGTGCACTATTAGGTAGTTTCCTGCATATGATCTAAGGCACAAACATAGTCGTACAAATCTTGGTTATCAAAATCAAGTACAACACTCGACATTGAGCAGTGAGTGGGTTAGACCAAATTCCAAATCATCTCGTAGACAATGTATGATCAACATAATCCTCAATGCATGAACTAACTATATCCAAAAATTTACAACTCTCTACCGAATCATGGAATTTCATTGCCTTATATATAGAAAATAAAACATGCTCATCATTAACACGTAATGTGAGCTCACCTTTTTGCACGTCTATTAAGGCCTTACCTGTTGCTAAGAAAGGACGTCCAAGTATCAGTGGAACGTCTCAATCTTCTTCCATATCTAATACCAAGAAATCCACGGGGAATATAAATTTATCAACTTTTACCAGTACGTCTTCAATAATTCCTCTTGGATACGTAAGTGATCGGTCTGCAAGTTGCAATGTCACCGTAGTTGGTTTCACGTCGCCTAATCCAAGTTTCCTGAAAATGGACAAAGGCATCAAATTAATACTTGCCCCTAAATCACATAACGCTTTATTAAATAAATTACCACCAATAGCACAAGGGATAGTGAAACTCCCCGGATCTTTAAGTTTTTGTGGTAGCTTCCTTTGGATAATTGCACTACATTCTTCCGTCAAATTCATCTTTGTTTCAAAGCTTGTCATCTTCCGCTTTTTGACATAACATCCTTAAGAAATTTCGCATAGTTTAAGCATCCTGTTCTAGTGTGTCCGCAAAAGGAATGTTAATGTGCAATTTCTTAAATATATCAAGGAATTTGGCAAATTGATCATCAAGCTTTTTCTTTTGAAATCTTTGAGGAAAGGGGAAGAGATATAGGCAACTTAGATATGTTTGAGCTAGATGATGATTTTTGCTTTTCAGCCATTTTGTTTGTTCTCGCCTCTTTGTTCTCTTCTTTCCTATTTTCTTCAATATCATCCTTCATCACGGATTCTCCCGCTCCGGCCTAGATGCTTCATCCGACGCGTTTCGGACTCCCGCAGTTTTCTTTAGGCCCCTCATATGCCGTACCGCTTCGTAAACGAATTGCTTTGCATTGTTCTAGGATTCATTTCCGTATTACTCGGAAATTGACCCTTTGATGTTGACCACCCACAATTGTAGCCAATTGACCCATTTGATTCTCCGATTCTTTATCGAGCTTGTCACTTGTTGTTCTAACTTATCCATCCGAAGATCTTGCTTAGCGAGGCGGCTCCTCGTGTCATTCATGAAATCATTAGATTGATTTATGAAAGAGGTGAGTGCATCTTCCAACGATGATTTGCCTTCTCCATTACCACCTCCACTTGACGCATTAAATCCCGGCGGAGGTTGTAACACATTCTTTGTATTTGCATAGGAGAAATTTTCATGATTTCTCAACCCTGGATGGTAGTGCGTTGGGTTTGAATTATTCCGGAAATTGTTGAAATTCGGTTGTTCACATAATTTACCTCTTCCATCGGATATAGAAGAGCTTCACTACCCGTGCTCGTGCCTGCTTACTCGCCCCTTCAAATACACTCAATTGAGTTGTCAAAGCCGCTACTTGTGCCGACAGTGTTTTTATAGGGTCTGAATCTGAGATTTCGGCTACTCGTTGTACATTGGATCTTTCAGATGGCCATTGGTAACTGTTCATGGCCATTTCCTCAAGAAGGTTCAAGGCATCTTGTGGAAACCTTGCCAACAATGCTCCTCCCGCTGCGGCATCAACAAAGGCCCTCGTTTGTCCCATTAAACCATTGTAGAAGAAGCATAAATGTTGATCCTCTGGAAATCCATGTTGTGGACATCTACGTAACAAATCACAGAACCTTTCCCAAGCCTCATACAAAGGCTCTGAGTCGAACTGTCGGAATTGAGTAATCTCGCTTTTGAGCTGCAAAGTTTTGCTTGGTGGAAAGAATTTAAACAAGAACTTTTGGCTTAGTTCGTCCCATGTGCTTACACTGCCTTGCATCAAAGTACCCAACCAATTTCTCGCCTTATCCCTTAAAGAGAATGGGAATAGGCGCAGTCTTATGGCGTCATCTGAGACTCCGTTCATTTTGATCGTATTGCATATTTGGATAAAATGCGCAAGGTGCGAGTTAGGATCTTCAGTTGGAAATCCCCCAAACTGATTCTGTTGCACCATATTGATTAGTGCCGGTTTGAGCTCGAAGTTGTTGGCATTGATAGGAATATGGGCAATACCACCGTAATTACGATTCGTTTGTGGTCGAAAGTAATCACGAATGGCTTGTTGTTGAACCGGTATCGGTAACTCGTTTCCACCATTGTTTGGTGGTATTGGTAACTCATTCAAATCCCCATTATCGGATTGTGTTGTCTTTCACCCGCCTAGTGGTAGCACCGATTCTCCTCGCGAAAGCCTCAACTTCCGGTGATGAGCGGTATTAAGTCCCCCCGCCTAGAGTGCGTGTTCATGCACTACCTGGACCAAACTAAAAGAAACAAGTCAAATAATGTGGAATTAAAGTCACACCAAAACGAAATAAATAAAAAAAAATAAAAAAAAATGTCTAAATTAAGAATAATTCTATCTATCGCAATATTAGCACCAAAAATTGTATTAGTCCCCGGCAACGGCGCCAAAAACTTGTTCGCCTATAATTTTAGCTTCACCGCAAGTGTACGGTGTACGTTATCGAATAGGGTAGCAAGGTCGTATCCACGGAGACTAATAAATTAGTGCGCTAAATATTGAACTAAGAGAGTCTTATTTTTATTTAGACGATCAAAATTTGATGGTTGTTGTTTTGAGATTATGACAATTTAAATCACTAAAACACAAGAATAAGATAACACTAATGAAACAAGTATCAAGATGATGTAATGGATTTCCGAGTTAAGCTTGTTGTCCGGTTTAATCAAGCCATGTTATTATCAATATTCCTATAAGACGATCACAAAGCTATTATATCCTCCCTCTCGAGATGCATATAAAATGTAGATTGAAATATCTATGCTAGCATCTCTACTCAACATAAGATATACAACTCCCAAATGCACAAAAGATCAAATGTCCTCACAAATATTCACAAACCTCTCGATTCATGCAAATATTCGTGTCAAATACTCAAGATCTAATATTGAAACTCATCTCTCGAATTATGAATCAATATATCAAACATGTTAAATCATTGGCCAAGTGATAAAACAAGAATAAGCTCAAAGTACTCAAATAGGCTTCAAGATAATAACTTCAACCAAGATTAAAACATCCAACAAGAGTTCATTAATCTACTTCCAAAACCCGGAAATCACAAGAGTTTAGCTACACATAATTAAACAACTTATACACAAATTGTTCAAAGTCATTACAAATGAAACTAAAAGATTGAGACTAAAAGAGAAGCAAGAAAACTTAGGAACGTCGACAATCTCTTGATATATCTCCGTTCTTCAAGCTCCGATGCAACCCGATTGTCTCCTTGATGTCTCCTTCCAAGAGTTGACTCTTGTCTTGTGTTGTAGATCCCAAAAATGCCAGAATATTCTTGTGTGCGCCCCCCCAAAAAGCCTTTTTATACTTCCCATCATGTTTAGGGCTTAATGCTGCAGATTATGGGATTCCAGCGCAGACGCACGGGTGGTGCGCCCACGCACGGGTTACCCGTGCGCCACCTTGCTGGAATACCCTAACTCTCTGTAGGGCGCACGGGTGGTGCGTCGGAGCACGGCCTACCCGTGCGCCACTCCGGTGAAATAATCCGACTCTTTGTAGGGCGCACGGGTGGGGCGCCCATGCATGGGCTACCCGTGCGCCATGCTGCAGCTCTAATTATCCTTATACAGGGGTGCACGGGTGGTGTCTTGAGGCACGCCCAACCCGTGTGCCCCCTGTCTTTTCCGTGAACGCTCAACTTTCGCTCTTTTAGGCTTCACTTTTCGTATATCCACTCAATTCTCCGTGTTTCCACTTTGCTTTCCTCGTATTCTTATTCAATTAGCTTCAAATATCATGAAATTCCTACAAAATAAGCAAAGTGTAATATCTTTTCCACAAGGAGTGAATATGTAACATTTAACGCGAGTATATGCATGTTTACTTATCATTATAGATCGAAATACACCTCAAAATACATGCAAAACTCACGCCTATCAAGAAGCTTCCAACCCATCTTCATAATAAACGCTCGGTTTGCCAAAATAATGGACCGAACGCGATAGGCCATTTGTAGATGAGCATATTGTGAACCAGGGAGCTGACAATGATAGAGTTAACCAAACAGACACGACCAACCAGGAAAAGCGAAGAACATTTCCAGCGTTTAAATTTAACCATGATCTTATCAAACAAAGGGCGCAACACACCCTGTTTAGGGGAACCTTTAAATATAAGAACGCCAAGATAAGTAGTTGGAAATGATCCAACTGGTAAACCCATGATCGTCTGAATGCGTTGCTTAATATACTGCGAAACTCGAGCCCCAAAAAATACCTTTGATTTGGCACAATTGAAAACCTGGCCTGAAAGAGAAACATAGTGGTCAAGTGTATCAAAGATATAACGTGCATTGCTAGAGGTTGCCGCACAAAGAATAACAATATCATCCGCATAAAGCATAGAGGACGGGAAGACAATATTACGCGGAGCCACGAAGGGAATGAGTGCTTGGGATGACACCAGGCAAGATATGAGCTTCCCTAGGACTTCTTCGGCAATACAAAAAAGAAGAGGTGAAAGAGGGTCACCCTGACAAACACCTCTCGTGCAAGCAAAATAACCGACTGGAGAGCCCTTAAGAAGCAATCGAGATACGAGCCGATTTAAAAATAACAGAGATCCACGTGACAAATTTCTCAGAGAAGCCAAATCTGCCCAACACATATAGAAGAAAATCCCAATTGAGAGTGTCAAAGGCTTTACGAATATCAATTTTCAGAATCATGTTGCTGTCATTCCGATTGTGAAGAACATTGAAACCCTCCGACACTAAAGCAATACAATCATGAATGTGTCGGCCCAGAATAAAACCAAACTAGATAGGAGACAAAATGCGCCCGACGATGCGGCCAAACCGAGTAGCCAGGATCTTAGTGATAATTTTGAAGATGAAATTGCTCATGACAATAGGCATGAAATTATCCACATTATTCACATCTTTGCATTTCAGAATGAGAACCATAAAGCTGGAATTGAGTCCAGCAGGGTGAGAACCAACGTGGAAGAAGTGCCGCACAACAATAGTGACACCAGTAGCAATAATATCCCAACAGTTCTGATAAAAAGAACCATTGAAGCCATCCGGACGGGGAACTATCAAGACCGAGATCAAAAATCGCATATCGAATCTCTAAATCTGATGGGAGGGAAGTTAAGCAGTCGTTCTCCACATCCAACACCACTGGATTAATTACTTGATCGATTGAAGAAAAAACTGGAATCGGACCAGAAGGAGCCGTGAATAAGTCCTCAAAGAACTGAATAATGTGACTACGAATGACAGACGGGTCTGTCGAAAGTATGCCATTAATCATCTGACTATGAATACCAGCCCGAGCGGCCTTAGTCTGACAACAACCGTGTAAAAATAAAGTGTTGCGGTCTCCATCAACCAATAAAGTAGCCCGAGATTTCTGGCAAATAAAATCAAATTCACGCTGGAGTGCCTGATTAAGAGAGCTCTATGCTTTAAGCTCCTGATCGTGTCGTGCAGGACTATACCCAAGAGTGTCAATATCTGATTGAATCTATCTCAACTTCTCTAACTTATCATCCACCCCACGATTAACATCCCCAAAAACCTCAGAGTTCCAAGAACGAAGCACAAGACGCAACCTTTTTAATTTAATCATCAATCGAATCAAGGGGTTGGTGCCCGCGCAGTTGGAATCCCATGAAGAAGCAATAACCGACTGGAAACCCGGTGATTAGTCCACATACATTGAAAACAAAATGGAGATGGACCCTTATGAGCCATGGTCACACAAGCCAACAAAAGAGGATGATGATCCCAGCAATTGCGAGGAAGAACAAAAACTTCAGCCCGTTGCCAAAGATTAGCAAAGCGGGGCCTGGCTATAACTCGATCAAGCCGAGCTTGGATGAGAGTCTGATGAGGATGGGTGCTGCACCAAGTAAATAATTTACCAACTGTGGGAATAGCCATCAACCTTGCATTATCATAGAAATCCCGAAAATCCTGGTAAGAAGTCATCGAGGCGCCCTCCTGATCTCTACGCTCATGATTCCCAAGAATAACATTAAAATCCCCCATCAAAACCAGATCATCACAACCCAGAGCGATAATATCCGACCAAAGCTGTCTACGAATTACATGATTACAAATCGCATGAACAAACCCCACATGAAAGATGTAATTAGAGAACTGAACCTTAAGGATAATGCACTGAACATAAATAAGAACCTGTTGAAGAACCGAGATGTCCGTGCATCCGAAAATCTAGATATCCGACCTCCTGTTTTCTAAAAATTTCTCGCGCCACAACAAATCGTAAACCAAGATCGCCCAAGAATAATCCGAGATAGACTGCAAATCAACTTTAGGTTCTACGATAGCAACCAAGGAAGGTTTGTGAAGATTACACAGCCTCTTAAAAATATTGCGGGACGCAACATTCCCTATCCCCCGAATATTCCAATAAAAGTAATTCATTGAGAAGATTCTGGGGGGTGCTCCGGGTAGGCTACCCGGAATGTGAGGGCACATAATTATCATCCCCAGAAATATTATCATCCTCTGCATAATCTTCCCACCGCTTCTAAGCAGCCATGTTTAAATTATTCGACCCAAAGTTATCCTCTTGGATTTTAAACTGATGCGCAACCAGCACGGAACCCTACGTAATCGATTGAAGTAATCTGTGTTTTGCTTCAATAGAATTTTCTCAGATAGCCCTGTACAACGGACACATTGGTTTTTCCAGCGGATACTGCACCGTGAGAGGCTTATGATGAATATCCGAGCCGGAGAAGGAATGATCACTCCAAAGCACCAGAGGTCTAGGGATGTGTGAACGAGTAACTACGGGAGGAGGCATATCTTCCGAAGTATGATTATTTGTATCCTCAAAATCCAACACATAAAAAGTATTATCCAGAACAATACCCGAGGAAAATGTGACGATGGCACAAGTTGGAGAACTCGGGTGCATAGGCAAGGACGTATTATCCACTAAGTTGTCAACAGCTTTGCCCTTGTCCGAAGAATTATTAGCCGGACGATAAACCTGATGGACCCGGGAATGACTCCATTGAGAAGAGGGACGTCCCTGTGGCTCCTGCAAATTGACATTATTTCCAAATCTTCGTCAGGTCGTTGTCAAATGTCCCGTAATACCACAGTTCCACGAGAATAAAGGGAGCTTTTCATACCCTATAGAAGCGAGCGAATAGTGACCCTTTCTTTCCACCATAATGTGATCCTGAAGAGGTTTAGCAAGGTCCACATCCACCAAAACACGGAAAAAATGTCCAAGAGATCCATCCCAAGACCGTTCATGCACTGGTGTGCCAATGGCCTTGGCCAATCCCATAATGTATTTGGAGTCCCAGTATTCGATACTCAACTCAAATATTCTCACCCAAACCAAAGCAGTCGAAGTATTAACCTTGTAGGGGTTGAAATCCAGGACCCAAGGAGATAATCAAATGGTGCCAGGATTTAGAGACCAAGTGACCCTAGCCTGAGCACGGGAGCAGTTCGAAGCGTTGGCAAATTTAACACAGAAATAACCTTTGCCCAACGATATCAAATTCCAAACTGTATTAACCCCCCCATAATTCAGAAAGCCTTTTGCGAAGGCATAAGAGGCCAATGTTTATTACCTTTGCTAAGCATAATATGACCAAAAAGAGCAAATTGAAATTCCGCAAGTCGTTGTTAGTACACATTTTAATCCATAATAACAGAATAATACTCACTTTCTTAATTGGTTCAGGGATAGGATTAGAAGGACCAGAAACAATAGTAGCAAAAGTTGGAGGGTTACCTGGAGTCCGTTTAGAGGGCTTCGTGAATGCCTGGGAAACACCATTGACCCAGGGGCCATCATCCCCCTGGAAGGAGGAGGCAGCAATGGAAGGCTGCCTCCTAGCCGGCCCCCCAACCACATCACACAAGGGGCCGGCCCCCCCATGGGCATGAACCATGGGGGTAATAGGAAGGGATGAGATAGGCTCTGCAGGGTAAGGACCCTCTGAGGCTGTCGTCGCTGATAAGGCCACTGAAGGAGGGCTTGAACTCGTTGAAGGAGACGGCATAGTAGGCTGCCGGGCGGACATGTAAGCTGCAACGGGCGCCAGTCCCAAACCAGGCACTAAGGACATTGATTTGGGGGGTTGTTGTTGATGTGGCAAGAAGTTAGGGGGCAAGTAATTACAACAACCCAATGGAATAGGTGCAGCGGTGGCGTGTAGTGCTTGTTCCGCCATGCGAAAGGAGTCCATCGACAAATCTGCATGAGACACAGCCATGGGTAGACACGAGTTAGAGGGCTGAAGCGGAGGACGTGAGTTTGGTTGGGCTGATCCAAGAAACTGAAGCTGATCGTGTCATTTGCCAGGTTGATCTTAGTTGGACGTCAATCCAGCGAAAGGGTCCGACATGACGATGCGGAGGAGCTTATCGGAGTTAGGAACGACCATTTGAAGTTGAGAGCATATTAGGTTTTTTTTCCTGATATTATCATTGTGAATTGAAATCTTTAATTAGCCCCCATATTTTTGAACTAAATTTTTGGATTTTACTAAAGTGCCCCAACCTTTTAAATTAAAATTCCTTAAGTCCCAACGTTCTCGTTTTCGATCCAAAAAGGGTCAAACAAACTCCGATTGAGCCCAAAGTCGAACCATAAGCTTATCACACCCTCCTTATATACAGGGTTATCTGAAATTCCAATATTACTCTTACATCACCTAAATTCAAGAAACGAGTTTCGAACGCCCCTTAATAGCCATTTCGCTCATAACTTCTTCAATTCACATCCAAATGCCCCCAAATTTTAGGGATATCTTTCCCTAATATATTTAAGTTACGATAAAACAATATATTTCTATTTTGGGCTTCTAAGATATATTATGCTATTTGTTAGGAAATTTATTGTTTAGATTTTGATGAATGCCATGTAAAACTTAGAATAGGAAGTTGGCACCCCATTCTTGTAAAATGCATTGTAATAAATAGGGCTGATCAAGCTGAGTTAAGTCAGCTACGCCCAAACATGCAAGAAGACAACCGGAGAACTAGAAGGAAGACTCGCCTGCGAGACAATTTGAGTATGGCAAAGAAGAGTAGACGGAACTCTATCAAGAAGCGGTGAGATGCGGTGAGTAGAGTATCAATCAAGTCAACTCAAGAAGAGCCAAGTCTCAAGATGAAGTGAGTGAGAAGAGTCATCCATGATTGGAAGTCGACTCTAAGTCACCTGGGAAAGCAAAGAAATGCAAATCAAGTCAAGATAACTGAAAAAGATCCGTTGCACAGAAATCAAGAGAATTACTTAAACAAGTAATATCTCCATACTACCTTTCTCGAAGTGCTCAGTCCCAGAAGCGTGCAAAAAGGAATTAACCAATGGGAAGCACTACACCGTGTCAGAACTCTAAAAAGCTGGAGAACAATTCATACGAGGAAATGACAATTCCAAGGACTGCAACAAGACAAGCCAACGACTGCAAGTGACTTTCAAAAATAAGCCTATCTCTTCAACGGGCAAATTTTTGAAAGATCAATATAAAAGGCTGAGGAGTTTATTTGAGAAGTAGGGGAATTAAGGAACTTAGAACAAACCAGAACCAAAAAACGTTCAAGCAATTATTAGAAAATCTGAAATATTCTCAATCCTCAAGCATACACTACGAAGAGCATCAATCCAACACTCACCTGTGAAGGAAAGATAACTTCAATCAGTTGAAGAGGAAAATACTGAAAAATTAATGGGTCCACACTCCACGAAGGATTGTAGGAAGGTTCAGGGTCGAACCAAGTCTTGAGCTTTTGGAGGGCTTCGTGATCAAATCCAAAGAGCTTGAGCAAGTGAGCTGTAGTAGCAAGGCAGCTGCCCTGTGAAGAAGCTAAGTCGCACGAGAAGCTAGCCGAGTGATCAAGGCGTCTCATCGAGTCCCAAAGGATCAAGTCATTTGTGTGATCAAGACTTGTATCCGGGATATTACCACTTTGTATCTTGATCAATACCTAGTGGATTCCTCCGGGAGTTGGAGAAGAGAGGAGTAGAAGAATTACCCCATCTTCGAACCTCTATAAAAATTTTATTGTGTCATTTACATTTCAAAGCATTTTAATTCCTCGCATCTTAATTGTTTAAATCACGATAAATTTGCTATCCACTTGATAATTTCTAAGTACTAAACCAAGCACTAAATCCTTGCTTAATCAAACTTAAGGGTGTTAAGTCTTCCGCTAAAAACAAACCACAGTTGAGTTAATTTAGACTTAACAAAATTTGAGTTATTCCATCAACAACTCGGTTGAGTCCGTTGAGAGACTAACTCTCGATTATCTAAATCAAGAAATCCACCAAGGACACAAATTGTGTAGTATCAACTCGAATTTTTAAAAGGACTAAATCGAAAATTTGGTAAGGTTTATTCAACCCCCTTCTAAACCTTACACTTACACCCCTTGGGACCTACAAGTGGTATCGAGCGGTTGGTTCATTGAGCCTTCCCGACCGGTTCTTGAAACTAGATCTCCAAACTTTTCAAAGTCCGCTTTAGCACTTAAACCTTCAAAACTCTTTTTATCATTAAAAGTTATTATCATGGAAGCAAATTTGACACGCATTCCTATGTTCACAATTGAATAATTTGATGATTGGAAAATTCGTATGCGTGCTCATCTATCAAAGATTACATGATGAGATGTGGATAGTGATAGAAGATGGGCCACCGCAAATCTTAAAGGTGAACACAAATTGTGAGAAAGAGCTGCGGTGAAGGAGAAGAGGATGTTGCTCCCTGCACGTCATGGTTGAAAACCAAGAACTCGAATGGACAAATGATGATGAAAAAGATACAACCTGGACAATGTAGCCAAGGACATCCTTTACAAAACCTTGACAAAGCCATGTTCAATAAAGTCAAATCATGCAAAACGGCTAAAGAAATCGGGACAAGCTAACATTGATTTGTGAAGGCTCGAGCAAATCAAAGAAAACAAATTATCGGTGGGTATGAAATTTGAGAACTTCAAAATGATCTCAGGAGAAAACCTGGATCAACTGGATGCTCGATTCACGTAAATCACCAATGAGCTATCCGCACTTGGAAAGGAATATACACGAGAAGGAAATGTGTATGAAGATCCTAAAAAGTCTTCGGTGAATGGGAAATGAAGGTCATGGCATCGAGACATTCCATGGACCTATCAAAGACATCCAATCATGAATTATTCTCGGATCTCAAAGCCTACGAGTTTGAGCCGAGAAGAAAAAACCAGGAAGAGACAACTGTACCCAAAACATTTTTGCTCTAATTGTTAAAGATGGGAAGAGAGCCGAGGTCAAAGAAGTCATTGATCCGTAAGAAATAGCCCCGATGGTTAAAAGGTTCAACAAGTTCTTCAATAAGAACTACAAGAGAAAGGGTGAATCTTCCGAAGACACTCAACTCCCTCCAAGTCAAAGGAAGATAGGCCAACCAAGAGAACATATTATCAAAAGGCTGAATATCAAAGGGTCGACAATCCAAGAATGGAAAGAGTCGATCAAAAGGTTGAATATCTATCTTTGGAATGTAGACAACCAGGTCACTATGCCATTGATTGCCCATATCCCGTAGTCAACAAATATGGGAATGAAGAAGAAAGAAAGGTCTTCAGAGAAAGAAGACAAGAAAAGAAAAAGGCAATGATGGTCTGCAGAGATGCCGAGACAAACTAAGTCAAGAGAGACAATTGATTGAGAGCAAAGAAGCCGACTACTCAAGTGACTCGAAGAAGAAGCCCCGATCGTTTAATGGCCAAGGAACAGGATCAACCCGACCAAGAAGATAAGGTACACTCTAACTCATCAAACTCGGACTCTAGTGATAGTGATCGTGACACACACACTTCATCACCCACTCGATCTTTATGATTCATTAGGCAAAACGATGAAAGATTTTGAACACATTAAATCCTCACACACACTATTGAATGAGGAAAACAGCCTACTCAAGAGCCAAAACTCAAAGCTGACTAAGGAGCTAAGTACTCTAAGTCAAATAGCTGATGAGAATGATAATTTAAAGGCTGAAAATGCTAAGTTAATAGCAGAAATTGCTGCCATAAAGAAGAGGGAGAATGACCTCAAAAATGTTATTGCCTCATTCACTAAGGCATCTAAATCATTGGATGATCTTATTATGAGTCAAAGAGAATGTGGAGACAAGACAGGCTTAGGATTTAATTCTTCTGTGCTATGTCAAACTCCAAAAGTGATTTTGGAAAAAGGATCTTCAAGCAATGAAGAGCCAAAAAAATCCAAAACTCTAAATGTTACACACACATTCACTCCAAAGCACAATTACAAGCAAACTGGCCTTGGTTATAAAGGAAAAGGAAAACAACCAGTTGAGTGCGCCGAAGGACAAAGTGAGAAGAGATTCAGGGAGTTCCTCAAAGAAACTCCAAAAGTAAAATACTCAGTAAAGAAGAAACAGAGCTACCAAAAACCCGGAAAATCTATAAAAGAAATACATATAATGGGAATGGTAGAATATATCCAAGCTAAGCCGATTGGAATAATGAAAACTATCAAAGATAGACTTATGGAATATAAGCCCAAATGGCAAAGGCTTAGAACTCAAAGAAAGGCCATTCCAAAAGTATAAGAGCTTTCATCAAAGACACATATGCACCTAGGCACTACACTCAGAGACACCACAATTACCCAAAGAAGGCGATTGCTAAAACATATACACAGCATACGACAAAAGAGAGACAATATTTATGAACCCAAAATCCCCAAGCAATTTGCCAAGATTAATTATGATTATGGCATTGATAGATGGCAACCCCTTAGAGTCAAATCATTTGGCTATAAGTTGGTTGGATCATCTTACAACTCTAACCCCTCGGGACCTGCATAAATATGGGTACCTAAAACTTAATTTCCTTGATTGCGGGTTCAAGGAACAATCGAGTGCCAAGGAACCTGGTACATGGATAGCGGCATTCCGGACATATGACAGGAAACAAGAAAAATCTGTCAAAATTCAAGGAAGTTAAAGGAGCAAAAGTCATATTTGGTGGAAATGAAGCTCCAGGTGAAATAAGAGGCATTGGATCTATCAAAAGGAACGGATTAGAAATCTCAGATGTTGCATATGTTGAAGGACTCAACTTCAACTTGTTAAGCATCAGCCAACTCTGTGACAAGGGTTATAATGTTGGATTTAACATGGGTATATGCCAAATCAAGGACACCGAAACGAATGAAGTTGTATTGCAAGGATGCAGACAAAAGAACATGTATGTAGTAGATTGGTCAACCGCTACACACATCACTTGTCTATTAGCAAAGAGCACAGCTGAATCAAGTTGGCTGTGGCACAAAAAGCTGAGTCACCTAAATTTCAAAACGATTAACAAGCTTGCACGAAGTAATCTTGTGGAAGGACTTCCAGACTCAGTATACAAGAAGGAGAGTGTATGTGATGCATGTCAGAAATGAAAACAAATCAAATCTTCATTCAAGGAAAAGACATGCCCATCTTCAACAAGAATATTGCATCTGCTACATATGGATCTATTTGGGCCAGTTGAACCAACTAGCATAAGTGGAAAGAAATACACCTTGGTGGTAGTAGATGACTACTCAAGATATACATGGACAATATTCATGTGCAAGAAGAAAGAAACTCTACGTAAACTACCACAATCGATGAAGAGGATTCAAAATGAGAAGAGTCAAACCATTATCAAAATAAGATCGAGATGCAGGAACCGAGTTTGTCAATGGAATAATAACTCGTATTGTATTGAAAATGGTATTGGTCATGAACTATCAGCAGCAAGGACTCCACAAAGTGAGAATGGAGTTGCGTAAAGAAAGAAGGAGCAGAACTCTCAAGGAAGCAAAGCAAGGACCATGTTAGTCAAGCAGATTACCAAAAAGATTTTGGGTCAAGCAATCAACACAACTTGCTACACTCAAAACAAATGTATGATAAACAGACGGTGACAAAGACTCCTATGAGATTTGGGTGGAAGAAAACCAAATGTTGCATGTTTGAGAATATTTGGATGTAAATGCTTCATCCACAACAATGGCAAGTACAATCTAAAGGCTTTCGACGCTAAAGTCGATGAAGGTATCTTCTTGGGATACTCGGTGAAAGCAAAGCCTACAGAGTACTCAACAAAAGGACTATGGTTGCGAGAAGAATCCATTCATATGGTATTCGATGAGCCAAATGTAAATGGAGAAGACATTGAAGAGTCGGTGACAAGTCAATCATCCAACCATACGTAAGAGTCCTATCTTTGTCAAGTCGTCGGCCGGAATTATAAACTCGAGAAGAAGATGAGATAGCTGAATCTCAAAAAAATTTTGGAAAATTTGCGGCTAAGTGATTACGAGAGAGTCGAACACAAAGAACACAAATTTGCAAGACGACTAAATCCAGCCTAACTTACTCCAACTCGATGTAAGATGGCCGAGAGACCATCCACCGTAACTAGTCATTGGAGATATAAGAGAAGGTGTCAAAACGAGATCCGTAACTCAACAAGAAGCTATGTTCACATGCTTTATCTCGCAAATAGAGCCCAAAGATGTGTTACAAGCATTGGACGACACACATTGGATTCAAGCTATGCAAGAAGAGTCAATCGAGTTTGAAAGAAATAAAGTATGGGAATTAGTTCAAAGACCCACACATCAAAATGTTATTGGTACTAAATGGGTGTTCATAAACAAGATGAACGAGGAAGGTTCTGTGGTAAGAAACAAAGCAAGACTAGTAGCCAAAGGATATTGCCAAGAAGAAGGAATAGATTTTGATGAAACATTTGCTCCTGTAGCAAGATTGGAAGCTATAAGGATGTTTGTTGCCTATGCAGCTCACAAGAATTTCATTGTATATCAAATGGATGTAAAAAGTGCATTCCTAAATGGTTTATTGGAAGAAGAAGTGTATGTTGAACAACCTCCAGGATTTGAGCAGAAGGCTCTTGGAGATAAGGTATACAAACTCAAGAAAGCCTTGTATGGATTGAAACAGGCACCGAGAGCATGGTATGATACCTTGTCACAATTCCTAATCGAAAATGGATTCACAAAAGGAAAAGTAGATAGAACACTTTTTAATTCAAGACAAAAAGAGTATCTCGCTTGCTCAAATATATGTCGATGACATCATTTTTGGATCCACAAACAAAGAGTCATGTGTGAAAAATTTTCAAACCTCATGCAAAGTAAATTTGAAATGAGCGGGATGGGAGAGTCGACATTCTTCCTTGGACTCCAAGTGAAACAATCAAGGATGGAACGTTTATAAGTCAAACAAAATACACCAGAGACTTAATGAAGAAATTTGGTATGGAGGAGAAGTCTTCGTGAAAATACCAATGAATACATCACCAAAATGGACATGGATGCAGATGGCAAGCACAGTAGATCAAATAAGATACATAGCACTTATTGGATCATTGCTCTATCTTACAAAGAAGCGGCACGGACATCACCTTTCTTTGTAGGTGTATGTGCAAGATTTCAATCTGCTCCAAAAGAGAGCCATATGACAAAGATCTAAGAGAATACCGAGATACTTGAAAGGAAGCCAAGAAGTTGGCTTATGGTATCCAAAGGAAGGTGGATTCAAGCTAATTGGCTATTGAGACTGACTATCTTTGGATGCGAGTTGACAGGAAGAGCACCTCAGGCACATGTCAAATGCTAGGAAACAGGTGATTTCTGGTTTAGCAAGAAGCAAAATTCAATTGCCACCTCTACTACGGTGAAGGAATACATAGTCGCTGCGGGCATTTGTTGTGCCCAAGTCCTATGGATGAGACAAAGAATGGTGAGAGACTATGAAGTTGAAGAAAAAGAGATTCCAATCATGTGTGATAACACAAGTGCAATTGCAATAACTCAAAATCCTGTGTTGCACTCAAGAACAAAGCATATCGATGTCGATATCACTTCATAAGAGATCATGTTGAAAAGAAGGACATCATCGTGGAATATATCTCAACCGATAAACAATTGGCCGACATCTTCACAAAACCGTTATGTGAGTCAAGATTTGAAGAACTCAAGCATGAGTTGGGGTTAATTGAATTTGAGTTAACATTGAGAAGACTCAAAGAAAAGAAATGGAAGAGAAAAAGGGAAAAGAGCCGAACTCACAAATCAGCCTAAGTACATGTTGTATTGGAAAGACAAACTATACTAAATCATTTATTGTTAGCTGAGTCACTAAGAGAACTGTGAGAAGAGGAGTTAAATCAGCTAAAGGATAAGCTGAGTCACTTATAAGCAAAGTGACAAAAACGCAGTCGTTTTTACTAAGCGGAAATGTTTTTACGAATGACGTCAAAGCATAATGATGATGTGTACTGGGACATAAAGCTGCACACCAAGCTTATGATTGGATATAAATGCTGCCGCATTAAATACGAGACATTAAATGCTAAATAGGCGTGCAAAATCTAAGCCGTTGATTTCGATCACATTTCAAAAACCACCGCACGTCCTTTCATAAACCATACTTAAACCATTTTCGCCCGTTTCTCTCACACACTATCAAAACTGTTCATCTCTCTCTCTCTCTCAGAAGCAAAAATTCTCTCAAAAACCCTATCTATCTTCAAATCAATCCCGAAGTTTTCTTCGATAAAATCCTGAAAAATGGCACCAACTTATGATTTTATCAAGTTAGGAAAGCAAATCCACACCGGGTCTACCGTGGATTTCGAGGGCATGGTCAAACAGGGGTCCAATGACGCCCTCATAAGGAAAATAGCTGAAAAACTCCAAACGACCGGGCTGAAATCGTTTCTGACGATGGAATTTTCGATGACCTATGTGGAGGAGGTCGCACAATTCTATGTGAACGCTGAGATTCACGATGAAGGAATAAAGTCATCTGTTCACGGAAAGGAGTTCACCATCTCTGCCAAGGATTTGGCTGAACACTGCTCATTACCAACGGAAGGAGCATCAGAAATTAACGGCCGATGTAAACTTGATCGCCGCTTGGAAGGAAATAGCCAAGCCCGACTATCTTTGATAAAATAGTTTACACAACAAACAAGAGGTCTTGAAGGAGGACTATCACAAGGTGTTGGACATAGTTGCCAAATGTATTGACATCAAATTTGGCGGACTTTGACCAATCATGTCAAGAGCAAAGTTGATCGTAATGGCTGCGATCATTGAAGAAAGGAAAATAAAGCCGAGTTTGTTACAAGCAGACTATGCCAAAATGTAGGGAACAAATCCTTCAAGGAAGATGGCACATTTGGAGGATCCCTAGGATATGGCACGGTGATTGGCCGGATGATGGAGGTGAAAGGAGTCCCTCTTAGACATGGAAAGGCGTTCCATGTTAACAAAAGGATGTTCAGATAAAACCTCTCTGGCGCACTGAGAAGAGAGCCTACGCCAAGAGAGCGACACGAGTGAGGGGGAATCGGTGACCACGAAGATACAGTTTGTTTCCTCTCCACCAAAGAAGAAAGTGCCCTCGCAGTGCTAAGAAGATCGCTTCTCCCGCAGCAAAGAAAGTCAAACTCGCTCCGCCCCTGCAGTAGTCAGTCACCGCCCCGCAGCCGTGTCTCCCCTCAAAGAAGAACGGTCGAGAAGGACTCTCAAATACCTTCTCCGATCGTCAAAAGGAGGAGAACTGATAAGCCAAGACGGCCAGCTCCTCAGAAGAAAACACTAGCACCGGCCCCCACCGCCCAAGACTCAGAAGAAACCGTCTCTGAACCAGAAATCCCTCTGGTACAAACTAGGAGACGAAGAAGAATCATCAAGCACTCCGAGCTTGAGAAACCGGCTGAGTCACCACTCACCGAGCAGATACGGAGGCTGCCGGGAGAAGTAGAGTCTCCGGATGTAATTGATGAAACAGCCAAGTCTGCTCAAGGCAATCAACAGAGGCCAACTGAAGAAATAGCTGTAGTCCGCGCAGCTGAGACACAAGACGAAGCTGATAGAGCTGATAGTGATGTGATGATCCTATCCCCACCTTACCCAGACATCCAAAATCGTCTGCGTGAGTGGAGGAAATGGAAATTAAGTAAATCAAGGGAACAGTTCCAACGGCCCGAGTTTATAGAAGAAGAAGAGGAATGTTAAACTTCCTTGGACTAACCACTGTGATCCCAAAGATGGATGAAGACAATCGCACGAGATATCCTGCAGATCCTCAAGGACAAGGAGAAGGAAAAGACAAGCGAGGAAGCCGAGGCACGTGAGAAGGCCAAAGATCCGCCCTATCTCTAGCACCACGTAACACACACATCCTCTCCTTGATGTCTTCTCTCCGACAGTGATGAGGATCCGAACTCTGCTTCTTTGCGCCGCCACGAAGAGTTGCAAATGCAGCAAGCATTGCACGAATCCGAATCCTTCACGAGCAAAGATTGATGGAGGGACCATGAGAGTCCTCCGAACACGGTGAAATTGATCCAATGGGAGTGGTTCAAACAAATCGCCATTGTTGTTGCTTTGCCACCACTTCTCCACTCACTTGGAAGAAGGCAATAAGGGAAATGGCGATGGCGGGATAGTGGGGACCCCAATTGAGCCAACCCCTATTGAAGGTGTCTTACCACCGCCCCAACGGCTGAACACTCAATAGAAATAGCCGGGAGTCCGGAGACGAGTGACCCCATTCCAAGTCACTCGGTGGTGCGCCACCGAGGGGAAAACTCCCTCCACTGCAGCAAGGTCGGAGAATGTGCAGATGACTCCACAACGAATCCAGGAGGCGAAGTGGAGAAAGTACAACCACCAAACGAACAGCAAGAAGTTGCCATCAACGAAGCTCGAGATAGTTGAGACTGTCTCGGTGAGGTGTCAACCGCTCTGAAGGCTAATGACGCGCGATGCAGTCGAGGCACAGGAAGGAATGTACGGGAGTTAACACTGGGCGATGAAAGTGCAATCCATGGGGTTGAGACTCCAATGGATGCCACCACGAAGACCCTAAGACGGTGACACTGTCGAAAGGGAAGCCCAAGGCCTCGCTGCGCATCGAGACCGCCGGAGGTAATGAAGGCCCACGGAGGTTGAGACTTCCCGGGGTAAAGCGGTGATGATGAAGAGAACATCCCTCCCGCAATCATTGATCCATCCGAAAAAGGAGATAAGCGCCCTTCATGATTCCCAAGATAATCCGATGTAACCTTTCGGGATCGAAGCGACGAAGAAGCTGAGTCATCCCCCGTAACCGATCCAAAAGACTTAGTTGCGGATGTTCCAAGCACGAGCAAGTCTGATCCCAAGACTACTCGTCAAACCTTTCATTTTAATGATGAGCCACCCATGGAAATCTCATCATCGTCCGATGACGCTCGATAATGCCGAGGACCGGACTACTCAATTGGAGAAACCGGTGAGACCAACGGTGTTAAGACAGTGAGGCTCAGCAAGTCGGGTCCACTTCACAACAGACCCCAATCGAAACAGAGTCCACTGCGCAGGTTCCCCAACATGCAGCAGGTTCGACTTCAAAAGGAACTTCCCGCGCACCGCTCATCATTGAACAAATCCCAGTTGGCGGTGATGAATCTTTTATAGAATCTTTTCCTTTTCCCTGGAGGTACCCGACCTCCATGAAGAGTCGAGAACGAACGCAAGACGCTACCATAGACCAGCTCCCGTCATTTCGTCGGTACCATCGTTCGGTGACTATGACTTTGACGTTGCGTGGCCATCGATGCAACGGAAGAATCAATCAAGTTCGCGAAGTGTTCAAGGCATTATTTGCCGAGATTGAACGAATGGAGAGGCACCAGCCTCTATGGACGCGGCGATCGACAATGAGATATGCAAATCTTACTGCGACTTGAGAGGCATCACGGTGAGGATCGGGGAATGGTGGCAACAACAAGCAAAACAATGCGTGTGGAACAAGTTAGATACTTCAGGACATTGTTCAACAAGCTGCTGGTATGGAGAGCCGAGAATGTCGATGCAAAAACGAAGTTGAGAGAACACATTGAGCACATGCATGAAGCTCACACTGCGAGAGATAAGGTCTGCTGCGTGAGCAAAATAAGAGCGATCTTGGCGTCCTGGAAGCAAATATGGACAGAAAATTCAGCCTTCTCATGGCTGAAATGAAGCTAATCTCAAGCAGAGTCCAACGCTACTCGATCCGATTTCAGATCGCATACTCCGCAGCAGACTCGAGACAAAACTCAACTATCGCCAGGTGGACTTCCCGCTTGCAAGTCTGCTTTCAGGCGTTCCTCTCTCCTTTGATGATGCCAAAAAGGGGGAAGAGGAATACCTAAAAAGGCGCAGGAGAGGATCCGAAGTTGAGAAGGAGGGAGCACTGCGAAGGAAAGTCACCGAGGAAGTGTTGAAACAAAAGAAAGGAAAGCTTGTTGAGGGGGAAGGATCGTGAGATGTGACCTTGATGATTGCACAAACCCCCAACAAGGTCTTGTCACGGTGACATTATCAAAGAAACTCCCTCAGTGACTCGCCACCCAACACTCTGCTATATCTATGGTCGAAAAGAGAAAAACAATTGAAGCGAGGGGATGAAGGAAGTGGAAGGAAGAATGGATGCCCGAGTTATGAACATCTTGAAAGAACATGGAGGCATTCCAAAGAGACAGAGACACTTATGCCATCTCGGATGTCGGGACAGAGCCACGATCGTTGATGAATTTAAAACGCCGCATCCGAAGGATACTTTGCAAATATGTCTATGGCTCAAGCTTGGGACTTGTCTTGGGAAAATGGTCTCACGTTATGTGAAGAAAGCCGACAGAAGCAGAGACTACCGCGATCGCTCTGCTGGTCACTCAACCGGAAAAAGAAGACCCCAAGACAATACACGCCGCAGGTAGAGGAAAAGGTAGTGGTGGAGGAAGAGGTTTCATACCTAGGCCTCTGGCCCAAAAATATTGAGTACATAGATCCAGGCAAGAAAGGAGGGATCTCTTGGGCCGGCCTTGACCAAATAGCAAATTTGCAAGTGGCTAAAAGTAATCCGAGTATGCGAAAAGAATAGAAGAAAAAAGAGACAAACTCGGCTATGGGAGGAAAGACAAGAGAGATTAAGAAGAGATGAAGCTGCCAGGAAGGCATATGAAAAGAAGAAGAAGGCAGCTGACGATGAGAAAAAGAGAAGAAGAGCAGAAGATGCTGAACAAGATGAAAGAAGGAGACAACGAAGAAGATGAAGTGTAGCTGTCCACCCCTTCATGTATTTTATCATGTAAATACATACTATGTAAGTCTTCTGTAATAAAGCTATAAATTCTTCATTTTTTTGTGTAGACAAATGTTTGCTCTGATACACTTTGTAAACAATGATTGTGTAAAAGAACAAGAATGTCATGATCAATAAAAGGATTGATTCTACGCATACATTCTATGTAAATACACTATCTGTATGTATCTTTGCTATTTGCATTTTTGAATGATTTAAGTTTTGGCATCATCAAAAAGGGGGAAATTGTTAGGAAATTTATTGTTTAGATTTTGATGAATGCCATGTAAAACTTAGAATAGGAAGTTGGCACCCCATTCTTGTTGTAAAATGCATTGTAATAAATAGGCTGATCAAGCCGAGTTAAGTCCAGCTACGCCCAAACATGCAAGAAGACAACTGGAGAACTAGAAGGAAGACTCATTGCGAGACAACCGAGTATGGCAAAGAAGAGTAGACGGAACTCTATCAAGAAGCGGTGAGATGCGGTGAGTAGAGTATCAATCAAGTCAACTCAAGAAGAGCCAAGTCTCAAGATGAAGTGACACAAGAGTCATCCAATGATTGGAAACTGACTCTAAGTCACCTGGGGAAAGCAAAGAAATGCAGTCAAGTCGAGATAACTGAAAAAGATCCGTTATACAGAAATCAAGAGAATTACTTAAACAAGTAATATCTCCATACTACCTTTCTCGAAGTGTACAGTCCCAGAAGCGTGCAAAAGGAATTAACCAATGGGAAGCACTACACCGTGTCAGAACTCTAAAAAGCTGGAGAACAATTCATACGAGGAAATGGCAATTCCAAGGACTGCAACAAGACAAGCCAACGACTGCAAGTGACTTTCAAAAATAAGCCTATCTCTTCAACGAGCAAATTTTTGAAAGATCAATATAAAAGGCTGAGGAGTTTATTTGAGAAGTAGGGGAATTAAGGAACTTAGAACGGACCAGAACCAAAAAACGTTCAAGCAATTATTAGAAAATCTGAAATATTCTCAATCCTCAAGCCTACACTACGAAGAACATCAATCCAACACTCACATGTGAAGGAAAGATAACTTCAATCAGTTGAAGAGGAAAATACTGAAAAATTAAGGGGTCCACACTCCACGAAGGATTGTAGGAAGGTTCAGGGTCGAACCAAGTCTTGAGCTTTTGGAGGGCTTCGTGATCAAATCCAAAGAGCTTGAGCAAGTGAGCTTGTGTAGCAAGGCAGCTGCCCTGTGAAGAAGCCGAGTCGCACGAGAAGCTAGCCGAGTGATCAAGGCGTCTCGATCGAGTCCCAAAGGATCAAGTCATTTGTGTGATCAAGACTTGTATCCGGACCTTACCACTTTGTATCTTGATCAATACCTAGTGGATTCCTCCAGGAGTTGCGAGAAGAGAGAGTAGAAGAATTACCCCATCTTCGAACCTCTATAAAAATTTTATTGTGTCATTTACATTTCAGCATTTTAATTCCCGCATCTTAATTGTTTAAATCTGCTGATAAATTTGCTATCCACTTGATAATTTCTAAGTACTAAACCAAGCACTAAATCCTTGCTTAATCAAACTTAAGGGTGTTAAGTCTTCCGCTGAAAACAAACCACAGTTGAGTTAATTTAGACTTAAAAAGTGAGTTATTCCATCAACGGCTCGTTGAGTCCGTTGAGAGACTAACTCTCACTGATTATCTAAATCGTGATCCACCAAGGACACAAATTGTATGTAGTATCAACTCTGAATTTTTAAAAGGACTAAATCGAAAATTTGGTAAGGTTTATTCAACCCCCCCTTCTAAACCTTACACTTACACCCCTTGGGACCTACACTATTTTTATGTAGGAGTCGAGATAGAGCCTGACAATTAGGATCTGCATCATGCACTATCATTCTGCACGTCATTCAGGTGGGGTTACCTTTACACTTAACCATGTACTATTGCTATTCAATGCAAGTTGACTATTTAATTAATCATGATTAGTATGTTTTGCATGAATCCCATGTTGCGGTTGTATCATACATGTTACATATTTATGTGTTGTGGTGATGATCACTTGACATTATGAGCTCGTACATATTACAAAGTTACGGCTTGTCCGTACAAATGCCACGTATGATGCATCACTGCTATTTATAATTAATTACGCAGTATCTTAAGTGTACCCCACTGAGTGTAGTGCAAAACACTCACCCCACTATTTAATATTTTTAGATACAGGGTAAAGTATATATGGCGACCTGGGCTCCACCATTTCTTAATAATTCCAAGATCCCCATTTTCTTTTATTTATAATGTAAGAAGTTAAGTTTTATGTTTAAATTAAATGTGGGCTTATTTACATTTTGTAAAAGTAATGTGTCGAGTTGTGAGTCGAAACTTGTGTTGAAACTATTTCCGCTGCTTACTTATGATAAAATTGCGTCTGTGATCGCAGAGTTTATGTGAATTACTGGTTGTTGGTGTTAAGATCTTAAAAGAATATTAAATGTCAGTTTGGAGAAACTTAAATCCTATTTTGTTATAGAAAATAATAATAATAATTTGGATTTCAACTCGTAAATTTTCTAAAATAGTAACGCCTAAAAGAAAAATAACTTTCCAATATATTTGCAAATCGGGGCGTTACACAGAAGGAAAGAGAGACGCTGCATGAATTTATGAAGCAATTCGTGGAAGCCGTCAATGAAGTCACCAACGTTTAACATGAGATGTTGGCCAAAATATTGCAGCAGAATCTCCGCCAGGGACGTTTGAAAGAATCCCTGGCCTGGAAACCTCTCTCTACCTTGGAAGAGCTATTGAGCTAAGCAGAAAGCATATCCGAGTGTAGGAGTCCACCAAGTCTGAACCCTGTACCAAGCTGATTGGAATAATGTGAAACATCAAGAAAGACCTATGGAATACAAGCCAAAATGGCAAAGACCTAAACCTCAACAAAGGTCATTCCAAAGGCAAAAGAGCTATTATCAGCACATATATGCACCTAAGCACTACACTCAGAGATTTCATAACTATCCCAAGAAAGCAATTGCAAAAACACACACACAAGCATACAGACAAAAGAGACAGTGTATGATCCTAAAACCCCCAAGCAATTTGCTAATGTGCATTATGATTATGGTACTGATAGATGGCAATCTCTTAGAGTCAGACCATCTGGCTATAGGTTGGTTGGAACATCGTATAACACTAACCTCCCAAGACCCAGGCAAATATGGGTACCTAAAAATTGATTTCCTTGATTGCAGGTTCAAGGAACAGCTAAGTGCCAAGGAACCTGGTACATGGATAATGGTTGTTCCAGACATATGACAGGAAACAAGAAAAATCTGTCAAGATTCATGGAGATTAGAGGTGCTAAAGTTATATTTGGAGGAAATGAAGCTCCAGGGGAGATCATAGGCATAGGATCCATCAAGAAAAATGGATTGGAAATCACAGATGTTGCTTTTGTTGAAGTCCTCAACTTCAACCTGTTAAGTATCAGCCAACTCTGTGACAAGGGCTACAATATAGGATTCAACATGGGAGTTTGCTAGATCAAAGATGCTGAATCCAATGAAATAGTGCTGCAAGGTACAAGGCAAAAGAATATGTATGTGGTAGATTGGTCTATTGCCACACCAAGCACATGTCTGCTTGCAAAGAGTACAACCGAATCAAGTTGGCTGTGGCACAAGAAGTTGAGTCACCTGAACTTCAAGACAATCAACAAGCTTGCAAGGATTCATCTTGTGGAAGGATTGCCAGACTCAGTGTACAAGAAAGAAAGTATATGTGATGCATGCCAGATGGGAATGCAAATCAAATCATCATTTAAGGATAAGCCAAGTCCTTCTTCAACAAGGATATTACATCTGTTGCATATGGATTTATTTGGTCCAGTTGAGCCAACTAGCATCAGTGGAAAGAAATACACCTTAGTGGTGGTGGATGATTATTCAAGATATACATGGACAATTTTCATGTGTAAAAAGAAGGAAACACTGCAGAAGTTACCCCAGCTGATGGAAGAGTTCAATGAGAAGAGTCAAACCATTATAAAGATAAGATCAGACAGGGGAACTGAGTTTGTCAATGGGGGTAATAACTCAGTATTGTGTTGAAAATGGTATTGCTCATGAGTTATCAACTGCAAGGACTCCACAGCAGAATGGAGTAGCTGAAAGAAGAAATAGAAATCTCAAGGAAGCTGCAAGGACCATGTTAACTGAAGCTGGATTGCCAAAGAGATTTTGGGTTGAAGCCATAAATACAACATGCTATACTCAGAATAGATGCATGATTAATAGGCAATTGACCAAGTTTCCTTATGAAATTTGGACAGGGAGAAAGCCAAATGTTGAACATTTCAAGATATTTGGATGTAAATGTTTCATCCATAGTAATGGAAAGGATAATTTAAAAGGCTTTTGATGCTAAAGCTGATGAACGTATCTTTTTGGGATACTCAGTCGAGAATAAAGCCTATATAGTGCTGAATAAGAGGACTATGGTCACAGAAGAGTCTATCCATGTGGTTTTTGTTGAACCTAATGTGATTGGAGAAGACATTGATGAATTAGATGATAAGCTGAATCAACCAACTATGCAGAAGAGTCCTTATGTTGAAGCTGAAGTGAGAGCACTCAACCCTGATGATGATGAGATAGCTGAATCTCAAAGATAGCTGGAAGGTCTACAGCTGAATGAAGATGAAAGAGCTATTCAAGACAACTTAGCTGCGAGACAGCTGAATCCAATAGACTTACACCATAGTTAGTCATTGGAGATTTTAGAGATGGCATAAGAACCAGATGCAGAGCACAACATGAAGCTATGTACCCTTGTTTTATTTCCCAAATAGAGCCTAAAGATGTGTCTCAAGCATTGGAAGACACACATTGGATTCAGGCCATTCAAGTAGAGCTGAATCAGTTTGAAAGGAACAAAGTATGGGAATTAGTTTAAAAGCCAACCCACCAAAATGTTATTGGTACTAAGTGGGTTTTCAGAAATAAGATGAATGAGGAAGGATCTGTTGTTATAAACAAAGCAAGATTGGTAGCCAAAGGGTATTGTCAAGAAGAAGGTATAGATGTTGATGAAACATTTGCTCCTGTTGCCAGATTGGAATCAATAAGGATGTTTCTTGTTTATGTTGCACATAAGAACTTCACTGTATATCAAATGGATGTGAAGAGTGCATTTCTAAATGGGCTGTTAAAAGAAGAAGTCGATGATGAATAACCTCCAGGTTTTGAGCAGAAAACTATTGGAGATAAGGTCTACAAGCTCAAGAAAGCATTATATGGATTGAAATAAGCACCAAGAGCATGGTATGATACATTGTCTCAATTTCTAACTGACAATGGATTCACCAAAGGTAAGGTTGATAGAACACTCTTCAGGATTCAAGATAGAGAGAGTATACTGCTTGTTCAAATTTATGTGGATGATATCATTTTTGGTTCCACAAACAAAGAGCTGTGTGACAAGTTCTCAAACCTCATGCAAGGAAAATTTGAGATGAGCATGATGGGAGAGCTGACTTTCTTCTTAGGACTTCAAGTCAAGCAATTTAAGGATGGAACCTTCATAAGCCAAACCAAGTATACCAGAGATTTGATGAAGAAATTTGGTATGGAAGAGAAGTCTTCTGTGAAGATTCCTATGAATACATCAGTCAAGATGGACATAGATGCAGATGGCAAAGCTATTGATCAAACCAGATATAGAGCCCTCATTGGACCTTTGCTCTATTTAACAGCCACCAGGCTAGACATCACATTTGCAGTAGGTGTATGTGCTAGATTTCAATCAGCACCAAAAGAGAGCCACATGACTGCAGCTAAGAGGATCCTAAGGTATTTGAAGGGATGCTAGGAAGTCAGCTTATGGTATCCAAAGGAAGGAGGATTCAAGATGGTAGGATACTCAGACTCAAACTATGCTGGATGTAGAGTTGACATGAAGAGTACTTCAGGTACATGTCAAATGCTTGGAAATAGATTGGTTTCTTGGTTCAGCAAGAAACAAAACTTAATAGCTACATCCACAGCTGAAGCAGAGTATATAGCTGCGGGCAGCTGTGGTGCCCAAGTCTTATGGATGAGACAATAGATGAGAGATTATGATATTGAAGAAAAAGAGATTCCAATTATATGTGATAACACTAGTGCTATTGCAATCACTCAGAATCCAGTGTTGCATTCAAGAACAAAGCACATTGATGTCAGATATCATTTTATAAGAGATCATGTTGAAAAGAAAGACATCATCTTGGAATACATCTCAACTGATAAGTATTTAGCTGATATATTCACAAAGTCGTTATGTGAATCAAGGTTTGAAGAGCTCAAGAATGAGTTGGGGTTAATTGGGCTGAGTTAGATTACTCAGAAGACTCAATCAGCAGAGAAAGAAGATGAGAAAATATAAAATAAGCAAGTTTCACATTTTATCCAAGTTAAACAGCACAGTTGGGAAGACAAATGTATCGAGTTAGCTGACAACTGAGTTGTGATATGAGAAGAGAGAAGAGAGCTAAGTCACTTTGGAAGAAAGCTGAATCATTTATGTGCTAAGTGATAAAAACGCAGTCGTTTTTAATTGAGCGAGAATGTTTTTAAGGATGACATAGGCGTAATTATGACTGTCAGTACAAAAGCTGCACAGTAAACCATATGATTGGATATAAATGTTGCTGCATTTAATGTGGGGAATTTAATGTGGTTTTGAAGGCTTAATCTTGAACGTTGATTTTGATCAAATTTTTTCAAATTCGAAAAACGTCCTTTCGTGTCCCATATATATGAAAATTTTACTTTCTCTCTCCTCACGCAAACTTACTCGTCTTCAGCAAGAAAGCATTTTTCTCTCTACAACCTAGTTCGAAACCCTAGTTCTTCAAGTTTAGTTTTTTGCATTTTCAATCGGTTAAAAGTTCTAGAAATGGCTGCAAAACACGATTTTGCATTGTTATCCGAGAAGATCCACTCTGGATCGTCCGTCGACTTTGCTGGTATGATCAAGCAGGGTGTTGATGGTGCCCTTGTGAAGAAGATAGCTTAAACGTTGGAAAAGTCCGGTCTGAAGGACTTTCTATCGATGCAGTTCATGCACACATATCTGGAAGAAGTGGCTATGTTTTACGTGAATGCTGAGGTGCACGACAATGAAATCCGTTCATCCGTGCACATCAAGGCCATTAAAATCACTGCAAAGGACCTTGCCGAAACCTTTGTTTCCTACCCTCGAAGGGTTGAAGGACATCGCTGAGAAGGATGTCAACCTGGCTGCAGCTTGGAAGGAAGTTGCAAAGCCGGAGTATGCTGCGAAGGCTGTGTATACAACCAAAAGGATTTTTTGAAGGAAGACTACCACAAACTGATGGACATCGTGTCCAAGTGCGTGGATATGAAATTTGGGAGTTTCAATTAGATGTCCAAAACTAAGCTGATTGTGATGGCTGTAATCATGCAAGAAAAGAAGGTGAACTGGGCTGAATTCGTCTTCAGTCGAGTCTGTCGGAATGTGATCAATCGGTCCTACAAGGAGGGCGGGACCTTTGGATGTTCACAGGGCTATGGCCTTATCCTTGGCCATTTGATGGAAATGAAGGGGATAGCATTGCGCCATGGAAAGTCGTTCCGTGTGAACAAGAGGATGTTCAAGTCGAACCTCTCTGGTGCGCAAAAGAAGGCCCATGCAAGAAATGCTGATACAAGTGAGGGGGAATTAGCTGACCCTACTAAAGACACAGCTGAGACCTCTCCAACTCTCTCTCCAAAGACAATATCTAAGAAGAGAGCTGCACCATCTAAGCCTGCCCCTGCCCCAGCAGCCAAGTCGAAGAAAATTCCTTCCCATGCAGCCGATGCTCCTGCCCAAGCAGCCCAAGCCCCTGCCCCCACAGCCGAGTTTGAGGAGGCACCCCGAATTTCCTCACCAGTCGTGAAGAAGAAGCGCACTGCCAAGTCGAGGAAGGCAGCTGCTAAGGCTTCTATTGAAACATAGGCCTTCACCAATGAAGAGCCTGAAGAAGATGTGGAACCACAAGTCCCTCTAGTTGCCACAAAGAGGAGAATGATGTTCAAGAAATCTGCACTGGAGAAGACAACCGAGTCTGGCACTCAGCCGGAGAAGAAAAAGGAGACTGCTGATGCTCAAGAGGAGCAGTCTCCATATATAGTAGATGTGCCCGAGACGACTACTGATGCTGATCAGCAGAGCATAGAAGACCCAGCTGTGCGGGAGACAGCTGCGGAGAAAGAAACAGATGAGACAACTAAGCCTATGGAAGAACAGGTTGTCTCACCCCCTCAGACAGATACAGGTGAGTCTGAGGAGGAGCAAGCCCCATTAGCCGCCATTCAAGAGACCGGAGAAGATGATGATGATGATCTTATAATGTACTCTCCATCTCCAGTCTACCCAGACATTCAGCGCATGCTGTGGGAATGGAGGGCATGGAAGCTGGACTATTCAAGGAAAGAGTTTGCTCGTCCTGAGTTAATTGAGGAGGAGGAAGAGCTTCTTAGATTCTTTGGACATGCAACTATCCAATTTGCTCTAAATGAAGAGAGATGCATGGAAACCCTTCGACTAATCAAGGAGGAAGAGAAGGAGAAAGCTGAGGAGCAAGCCAGGGCCTTGGAGAAATCCAAGATGTGTTTGCAAGCAGGGACACATGAGCATATCTATGAGTCCACTGATAGCGACGATGATGAGATGAATCCAGCTGCTGCAGTAGAGAAGTCTGAGATCATCAGGCTATCAGAGAATCAAGAGCCATGCACGAGCTGAATCTTTAAGAAGGTCAAAGAGAGTCCTCCAGTATCTCTCCTCGACATCGATCCATTGGGGAGCACGAGAAGATCGCTTCGTTATTGCTTTGAGAACACGTCCCCGTGCGGATCAAGATGGCTCCAAGGGAAATGGCGATGAAGCTGGGAATTTGGGCACCCAAGCCAAGCCTAACCCTAAAGAAGGTGTTGAGACACCTGCCCTTACGGCTGAACACTCAAAGGACACTATAGCCGTGTCTCAGGAGCAGATTGACCCCATCATCATTCACTCAGCTGGTGCGCCAGCTGAGGGGGAAACTCTTTCCACCACAATAGGGTCGGAGGATGTTGTGGGAGACCAAACAAAGCAGTTTGGAGGCGAAGGAGAGAATATCATTGAGCAGCAGAGTGAGATTAACGATGCTCAAACAGTTAAGTCTGTCTCAGCTGAGACATCAACTACTATGCAGGCCGATGAAGCTGTTGCTGCAGCTAAGGCAAAGGATGGAGAGACCCTGGGAGTTGAGACTCTGGGCCCTGAAAGTGTAATCCACAGAGTTGAGACTCCCGAGGATGCCAACGTCGAAGAACCTAAGACAACTCAGTCTGTCGAAGGGACTATAGAAGGCACTACAACAGTTGAGATTGCTGGGGGCAAAGAAGGCCTAAGGGAGGTTGAGACTTCCCTAGGTAAGGAGCAAGGTGAACATAACATTCCTCAAATAGAAGGAGCTGCTGCAGAATAGAAGATCAACGCTCTTTGTGATTCCCAAGAGAATATCAATACATCATTTTTGGGATCGAGGATGAAGCTGAGTCCGCCTATCCTGAAGATTCTTTGATGGACAAGGCTGAGGATGTTCTTAAATCTCGGAGTAATGTCAGTGATAAGACAGCTCCAATGAGATTGAATTTTGATGAAGAGCCAACTCCCCAGGCCTCATCATCTTCCGATGACGCTGATGATATAGCTGAGGACCATGTAACTCAACAGGACAAACCTACTGAGACCGAAGAAGCTGTTAAGACAGTTGAGGCTCAGTCAGCTGAGAAAACATTCTCAAATTCTCCGGTGAACAGAATCGATTCTTGTGAGCTTCCACAATCGCATTAGTTACGACTTCAACAATGACTCCGTTGTAGGCTCTCACAAGTGTGACATCCGCCGATGACGCCGCCACGGCCGAGAAGAAGAGAGTTGGTACTATGCATCAAGAACGGGGGAAGGCTCCCCAACAAGCAGACTCAGAGATTCCATTTAGTCGTGATGATGTTTATGAGGACATGTTTCCCTTCAATGTCGAATTGCCAGATTTGGGAGCTGAATCTGCCAGAAACCTAAATAAGTATTCCGTGGAGAAAGATCTGTCATTCCCTACGATATGATTGTGCCAATGGACTTTGATTTCGTCTGAGTGGGCAAAGAAATGAGTCGGGCTTAGCGGTGAGTTCGTAAAGCCTTCAAGACTATCTGTGAAGAGATTGAGAAGATGTAACGCCACCAGGCATATCTAGATCTTAGACTGGACAATCGGGATGCAACCCTCACAACTGATTTGAGAGGGATTGTTGTTTGTATAAGGGAATGGGCTGCACATCAGACATCCATGCGATCTGAGCAGGTCTGCCACTTCAAGGCCTTATTTGCTAAAATGTTGTTGTGGAGTGCGGACACTTCGATGTATCAGAAGAGGATGAAGGAATACATGGTTAGGATGGAAACTGCCCACAAGTCGGATATGGATCTGCTTTAGCAGTATCACCAGACCGAAATTAATCGCCTAGAGAACATCATGAATGAAAAGTTCATTCTTCTGATGGAAGAGATGAAATTGGTGATAGCTGAGTCAAAGGCTACTCGGTCCGAGTTCCGAAAAGCTCACTCCGCAGTAGACTAAAAACAGTATTCTACCATCAGCCGACTGGATTTTCTCCAGAGTGGTTTATTCCCTGGGCTAACCCTTTCATTTGGTGATGATGCCAAAAAGGGGGAAGATGAGGCCCTAAAGAGATTGAAAGAAGAGACGGAGAAAGGAGGTGACAAAGCTGAGGAGGAAGGAAGTTCGAAAAATCTTTCTTTGAAATTGATGTATGCTGAAACCCCGCAGCTAGGTGAAGTCACAGTTTCCATTCTTAGCAAGCTACCCCAGAATCTACTTAATGGGAAAAATGAGTTGGCCATGAAAGATAAAAGGAAGGCCAAGTTGCATTCGAGGAAGAAGCTGAGAAGCAGTCAACTCGCGTTCAGGAGATTATAAAGCAATATGGTGGTCCTCCAGCCGGAAAGGACTATGCTGCGATCAAACCCCCAAGAGACATTGCCATGCCTAATGATGGATCTAAGCCAGATCACTAGAGGAATTCCAAACTCTAGAATTAGAAGGTTACTTTCAAGGGATGACTCTGCCACAAGCCTGGGACATGTATTGGGAGAAAGGATTGGATTTGTGTCAATCAACTGATAAGCAACAGACTTCCAGTAGTCACTCGGCTGGAAAGTCAAAGGCTCCAATACAGTATACTCCCAGAGGAAGAGGAGATGAGTCAGGAAGAGGAAGACATGGTGGCAGTGGGAGAGGCTCTCAACCACGGCCAAAACCAAAAGATGAGGCATATGTAGATCCAAAGAAGAAGGGTCTTATATATTGGGCTGGATACGATCGCCTTGCTATCCTTGAGGTTGCGCGCAAGAACCCTGAAGCTGTTAGAAAGAAAGAAACCGAGAATGAGAGATCTAATTGCAACTGGCCTGAGAGGCAACGAAGGGATGAACCTGCTGTTAAGTGAGCTTATGAGAAGAAGAAGCGAGAGGAAGAAGAAAGGAAGAGGAGAAGACCAGAGGATGACATGAAGAGGTCTGAAGATGAAGAGAGAAGAAGGAAGCAACAAAGACGTTGAAGTGTGCTGCGAACCCCTTCATGTACATTACATTATTGTAAACACATAGATGTAAGTCTTCTGTAATAGCTATGTGAATTTCCCTGTAATATTCATTCTCAATGTATCTTAGCTTAGATATATGTTGTATTGTTATACTTGTATAAAGCTCTGATACTTATTGTAAATAGCTTTGTAAATGAAAAGAATGCTATGATCAATAAAATGATTATTCAAAGCATACATTCTTTGTTAATGCACTGCTTGTATTTTGATGTTTACTTATGTTATATGTTTTATGTTTTGGCATCATCAAAAAGGGGGAAATTGTTAGGAAATTTATTTGTTAGATTTTGATGATACCATGTAAAACTTAGACTAGGAAGTTGACACCCCATTTTCCTTATAATTATGTATTGAAATAGATAGGACTTGAAGAGCTGAGTTAAGTTAGCTAAGTCAAGATTACAAGAAGTCAACTGCGGACTGGAATGAAGACTCTGTTGTGTGTCAGCTGAGTATGGCCATGAAGTAAGTCAAGGACTCGACTGAAGGAGAGTCAACTTAGGAACAACTGAGAGGAGTGTCATTCAAGTCAACTTAAAGAGCCAAGTCTATCAGTTGAAGTGATAGTTGAGTCAATCCTATGATTGGAGCAGACTCAAGTCACCTGGGGTAAAGGCAGCAGTCAAGTGAAGACAACTGACTTAGATCCGTTGGAATAACGTCAAGAATATTACTCGATATAGTTATATGCCAAGCTGCCAGGTCTTAAAGTGTGTGGCCCAGAATTGTGCAATAGGAATGAGCCAATGGGAAACACTGCACTTTGTGTCAGAACCTGCAAAGCTGAAATGCCATTTAATACGAGGAAAGGTCAACATCACAATGGCTGCAGACCAAGACAAGACAAGCCAACGAACACAAGTGACATTTGAAACTAGCCTATCTCTTCAACGGGAAAATTTCAAATGTGCACTATAAAAGGCTGAGGAAACTATTGAGAAAAGGTTACGAATGACACAAACTTTTTAAGCAATATTCAAGCAATTAACTTGGAAATTCTCAAAGCTTATGAAGATATTCCTCAAGCCTAAAACTCGAAGAAACTCGATCCAACACAAGCTGTGAAGGAGAGATAACTTCAACCAGTTGAAGAGGAAACATTTGAAGAAACAAAAGGGGTCTACTTTCCAAGTTGAAGGATTGTAGAAAGGTTCAAGGTCGAACCAAGTATCAAGTTTGTTGGAGGGCTTCGTGGTCAAATCCAAGAACTTGAGAAGTGAGCTGAAGTAGTCAGGCAGCTGCCTCGTGAAGAAGCTTAGTTGCAGGAGAAGCCAACTGTGTGATCAAGGCTGTCTCCAGACTGATAACCACTTTGTAAACTGATCTGTTACTTAGTGGGTTCCTCCAGGAGTTGGAGAAGAGCGGACTAGAAGAATTACCCCATCTTTGAACCTCTATAAAAATACTTGTGTCAATTTACTTTCAGTATTTTCATTCCTGCAGATTTACTTTATATCTGCTATTAGTTTATATTTGCTATCCAACTGATAAATAACTAAGTGCTAAAACAAGTGTTTAAAAACAAGCTTTAAACCAATCAAAGGGTGTTAAGTCTTCCGCTGTTAAAAACCAAATCAGCCAATTTAAGTATTTGGCTTAAGCAGCTGAGTTATACTATCAACAGCTCTATCGAGACTGTTGAGTGGGTAACTTAATTTGAATAGCCAATTTAGATGTCCCCAAGGACACATCTCGACGGAGTCAACTCGTTGAATAATAAAAGGACTAAAACCGAAAATTTGGTAAGGTTTATTCAACCCCCCTTCTAAACCTTACACTACACCCCTTTGGACCTACACAAGCGGTGTGGTGTAAGGTTTAGAAGGAGAGGGGGTTTGAATAAACCTTACCAAATTTTCACTTTTAGTCTTTTTAAGAATTTCAATAGAGTTTACTCAAATGAGTTGTGTCCTTGAGGGACAACTAGGTTGGCTATCTTCAGCTAAGTTACCCCCTCAACAGACTCGACTGAGTTGTTGATAGTATAACTTGGCTGCGTCAACTAACACTTAACTTTAGTTGATTGGGTTTTTAGCAGCAGAAGACTTATCACCCTTTCTTTGATTAAAGCTAGTTTTTAACACTTGTTTTAGCACTTGTTATTTATCAGTTGGATAGCAAATAAACTTAACAACAAATATGAAAAATATAAACAAGAAAGTAAATGTTGAAAGTGAATGACACAAGTAACTTTATAGTGGTTCGAGGATGGGGTAATTCTTCTAATCCACACTTCTCCAACTCCTGGAGGAATCCACTAGGTAACAGATCAAGTTACAAAGTATTTCTCAATCTAGAGATAGTCTTGATCACACAGTTGTCTTCTCCTGCGACTCAGCTTCTTCACAAGACAGCCGCCTTGCTACTTCAGCTCCCTTCAAGTCTATGGATGTGATCACACAACCCTCCAATAAACTTGAATCTCCTGGTTCAACCTTGAACCGTTCTACAACTCCTTCAACTTGGAGAGTAGACCCCTTTTTGTTCTTTAAACATTTCCTCTTCAATTGGTTGAAGTAATCTTTCCTTCACAGCGTGTGTTGGATCGAGTTCCTTCGAATTTTAGGCTTGAGGAATTTTCTAGATAAGCTTGAGAATATTGTAGGTTATACTTGCTTGATAATAACTTAATTGGTTCATGCTTGGTTCAGGTTAAAAGGTCTGCTTTTCTCAAATGCTTCCTTAGCCTTTTATAGTGCTCATTTGAAAATTTGCCCGTTGAAGAGATAGGCTAATTTCAAATGACACTTCTTGTTCGTTGGCTTGTCTTTTCTTGGTCTGCAACACTTCTGATGTTGACCCTTCCTCGTATTAAATGACTCTGCAGCTTTACAGGGTCTGACACAAGCTTCAGTGTTTCCCATTGGATTATTCCTTTTGCATATTTCTGGGCCAAACACTTTAAGACCTGGCAGCTTGGGCATATTACTATTTAAGTAATATTCTTGACTTCCTTCCAACGGATCAATGTCAGTTGTCTTGACTTGACTGCTGCCTTTACCCCTTGTGACTTGAGTTTGCTCCAGTCATGAGAATGACTCAACTGTCATTTCAACTGTTAGACTTGGCTCCTTTCATTGACGTGACTGACACTTCCTCATACTTCACACAACTGTTCCTCAGCTGGCTCTCCTTCAGTCGAGTCCTTGTCTTCCTTCTTGGCCATACTCAGCTGACACACAACAGAGTCTTCACTCTAGTCTACAATTGACTTCTTGCATTCTTTGACTTAGCTAACTTCACTCAGCTCTTTCAGTCCTATCTATTACAACATAGAATTACAAGGAAAAAGGGGTGCCAACTTCCTTGTCTAAGTTTTACATGGTATCATCAAAATCTAACAAATAAATTTCCTAACAAATGGACTCCTAAGAAGAAAAGTACTACGTTTTCTCCATTCCCAAGCTCGATCTAGTGCAAGAAGCTGTCAAAAAAGTTCGAATAATCCGAGAATGAATCCATACACTTCAAAGCCGTCAGAAAAGCTACGCAGATCAAAGAAGAAAAGATTTAGAGTTTGCAACCGGAGATGAAGTATTTCTGAGATTGTCTCCACGAAAGGGTATGATTCATTCAAAGAAAGGTGAGAAATTAAGTCCCAGATACATTGACCCTTTTGAAATACTTGAAAAAATATGAATTGTAGCTTATCGTTTAGAGCTTCTGCCAAAACTTGCAGGAATGCACAACGTCTTTCACGTCTCAAGGCTAAAGAAATATCATCCTGATCCAGAGCAAATAATCAAGGACAACATTCCTCAAGTAATGGAGAATTTGATATACAAGGAGAAACCGTTGCGAATAATAGACATCAAGTTCGAGAGTTGAGAAACAAAAACATTCCCTTGGTAAAAGTAGTGTGGCAAAACCACAATAAGTTAGAAGAAGCCACTTGGAAAACATAAGAAGTTTTGCGAAAGCACTACCCCGAACTATTTCCACAAGAGAATTTGGAGACCAAATTCTTTTAAGGAGGGAAGGATGTAGAGACCCGAAATTTTGACTACTTGAAATATATATATATATATATATATATATAACTTTGTACATGAATTTATTTTGTATGGTATTTTCTTATAATATTTTGAGTACAACCCGAATTTTATTGTAAATTCATATTATGTGAATGTCGTGTAACCCGGCCTAAATTGTTGAAGTCATGACTATCCAAACACCTTAGTTGCAAACATATGTTTATCTAAAGCTTAATACATATTATATAACTAATGGCTTAGGGGAAGAGGAAAAGAATACTAAGTAGCTGCGTGAATAATTATTAATAAAGCCCAACCATGCATTCATTCTCAAACAACCATGTAATTCTTTTATTTAGGATGTGGCAAGCATGAAACTCTTGTTATCATATCAAGAAACAAATGCCTGCAGACTGATATGATTAACTATAGCAATATAATATAATATATATATATATATATATATATATATATATATAACACCACCACATCATGCTTTTGGTTGATAAATAATTACTATATATAGGTAGAAAGGTATACAGACAGAGGACAAAAGAAAAGGGAACATAGAGTGAGGGCAATAAGAAAAATAAATAGTAGAAAAGGAAAAGGAAGAAGGAGAACCAAATTCATGCAAAACCCACAATCCGTGAGTGATTTTCTTTCTTTATTTCATTATTGTGTATTATTTCATGTTTACTACTAAGGAAGAAGGGGTCTGATCCTTGTCCTTTCGAATTTAATATCTTCATTCAAGTAACATGTTAATCAGAAATGTAACAAGCACTCTCTGATTCAATTATTATAAATGTTAATCTAATATAGTAGCTTGATACTCTATCTCACTACATCATATAAGATTATATCTAGCTTCTGTATTTTCAAAACATAAAACAAAAAAAAAACCGATGTATAAGGTATCTCCTATTACATATGAGTGGTAGGAAATTTTGATATGCCCGAATAATTATCTTTGAACTTTTAAGAATTGCAAGTGATTTGTTATTATTTCTAAGTACTGACATGTTTATGACATAAAATAATAATAAATAATAATTAATCTTAGTTATCATTATAATGTGTTGTATTGTAGTATAGATGGTTAGTTGTAATCTATTTCATCTTTACATAATTAATTCATCTAATTATTGCTTGAATATCCAAATAATTCTTTCATGATAATCATATTCTATGAAATTGATAACTTAATCATCCCATATTTAAATCGTTTATACATATTCAGTACCTTAAGTTAACGCCTGGTTGAGAAATTTGTTCGAAGTAATTTATTGATTAGAACTAGTGGGATTTTTGATAGTTGCTTAATCGTGAATTTCTTTTACATGAAACTGAGATTATTGTGATGTTGACTTAATAAATGGTTGTGATTGGTTGAGTCGGGCCCTAGTGTGGTGTGGATAGGGCTGAGTTCGGCTGGACAGACTAGGGTCTGCGGTCTTAAAAGGTTCTTCGCTATCCACAACCAAATCCCACTGCCTAAGGACAGAGTGTTCCAAGGGTAGAAATGCGTCGTATGATCGGTATAATCCGGAATATGACTTCTCCGGGCTTTGGGGGCCCCAGTGTGGAGAGTCGAGCAATAGTGTGGTGCAATAAGGGGGTAAGACTTTACACCAATGCAATAAAGGAGTGATAAGGGAGAACGGGGGTCACTTACCGTTAATGAACGGTCCCCCCATTAATGTGACATTTGAATTAATTGTGTTACAGATTGATGTAGTGCATGTTGCTATTGAATTGAAAATGAAATCACTTATAAAGATTAACTGAATCTTTCTTAACATTAAACTTTTCTAAAAGGCCACACCTGCACAACTGTACCCACTTACGGAGGTTTTTCCCTCACGTATATATTTTCCTAAAAAACACATTCCAGGCGATAATCCAGGAGACAATGAAGTAGTTGAGGAATTTCCTTGATCTGACTAGCTAGTGCCAGTTACAGGAGTATGTTGCTAGATTTCTTGATGGCATCTCTATGTATATATGACGTGTTTTGGCAAGAACAATGATTGTAATAATAATTTTATTTATAGGAGTTTCGCAGATTGTGTCGGCCTTTCTTGTAATTTTGTTACGATGTACGTTTGCCTTGTAATAACTATATGAATATTCCGCTCTTTTTTTTAATAGAAATAGATTTGGTTATTATAGATTCGTGAGTGTGGGAGTGACAATTGAGACCTTATCAATTATTAAATAAGTCATTTCCAAAGTTGTAATCATATGAGTCGCTCCTACTAAAATCTTGATAGCAATCTATATTTCCCATATCTATAAGGACCTTGATTATTCCAGGTAAATGTGCACATCTCATATACTTTGTATAAAATACTAGTATCCATCCTCATAATCAATTCACACTTACTGACCAAAAATTAAGTCATAGTCGACCAAATTAATTAACAACTAATTCAAATCTTTGGATAAGTATCTAAGTTACAATAGTAGCCCGAATATTCCTAAATAATAATCATCATCCAATCTTAGTTCACGAGTTAGACATCACGATTTAGAAGGTACTTAGTGGTGACATCAAGTCGAGATCTTGAATTATTCACATCCTTAACGTATTTTAACCATGATACTGACGACAAGTAAAATTTCTTACTTAAGCTTGCACAAGCATTTGAGAATGAGTAACGCAATGGTACTATCATTGGTAAATCATACCTAGTGTTTCTCATACTATCATTTTCCGAAGTAATATCATTAAGTATTTCGATCCCATAATATATCACATAACCAATCCATTCTGGGATAATGTCATATTTAGATATGGTAGTAGTATCAAATTAGCACGAAAACACACATAGTAAGGTAAGCAGAAAAGTGCGAGTGTTATAATACGAAAGCTACTGTAATTGGATTACAAAATTTAGACCAATGTCGTATAATAGTGTCACGATCCATTGCAGATACACCTACATGATGGCATAAAAAAACTAGAAGTAGGCTACAATAGGCAAAGTCATCTAATCGGTAGCAGCGCCATGGGCATGATCGTCGCTATCGTCAACAATGGCAGCCACTTGGGCTGGATCTTCCTGCAATTCCTCTGGGTCTTGTAGGAAGTCTATTGGGTCCATCTGAGGATCCTTTTTCGGATCTTCTTCCGGATTCTCCTACGGTTCTTCCTCCACTTCTAGGGCTACCTCCAGAACAATATCAATAACTTGCAAAACCAGATTCCTAATTAGTTGGGCCTGCTGCTGAAAATCAGCCTGATTTAGTAACATATGTTCCGCCTGAGTCTCCACCTGCAGCTGTAGAGCCTCAATCTGTGTTTGCATTTGGGCGATCATTTAATGTGAGTGATTAATCGTGTCCTCATGTTGTTGAACATTGCGTTGAGGCCTTCTATGGTGTGGATGTGTTGAGTCATGAGGCCTTCGCTGTGTTCGACCCTCTCTTGTAGTTCCCGCATGGTGCTAGTCAAGGAGAGTTGTTTCAGGTTCGCATGATGGATGATCTCAATTAGTTGGTCCATTTGGTGTTCTTGGATTTGAATGGTCCTTTCTTGCTCTGCCACCTGATAAACTAGGGCGTTCTTCTCTTCCTGTCGTTGGGCTAATAGGTTATCTAAGTCGCATGTATGACTACGTTCCAGTTGTAATTGGGAGTTAGCCTTCACGAACTCGTTATGACAATATGTCTCCATCTCCTCGTAGTGGTCTCTCTCAGCGCGAATCACCCACACCATGGGCCATGTCGGAACTTTGGGTTCCATTCCTGCCCAAAACACAACTAGTGTTCGTCAAACAAGTATAGTGGATTAGACAATGAAGCATAAGTAGAACTAATCAAAAACCAAGTATTAATAACAATTAATGTTGTGTCTCCATATATTACAAAATTCTTAACCTAGTCTAAACATTAGTGATACGATTCTCACGATCCATTATCGAACTTAATATCGAGGGTCTATGGTCCTCTTTAGATCGGATTCTTAGCTTAGATTAGTCCATAGTGGTACTACCCAACACAGGTAGAGTGTCCTATCCTGGGTCAGCTCGATGTAAATTTCCATCTTATTAGCCGAGCTCTGATCCACATTTGTCATGCCCCAAATGGGACCACGACTTGATCAATAAAACAAGTTGGTACGACAAATGAATCAACCAATAAAAGATTTACACAACATTAATACCTAAATGGCCAACTGTGCATTAAAACATTCGAAATCAGAGTCTAACATAGCCACGAAAATTCTTAAGTTACAGTCTAAATAAAATTCAACATTCATTCACCCAAATGAATTGTTCAGCAACAAAACTAAATATGAAATCATCATTCTACTGGACGAGTAGGGCACGACATCACTCCGTCTCTTGATCATCCTCGTTCACGTCCTCAACGTGTAGTTCACCATCTGGTCGTTTGAAAAGGCGGGGGTGAGAAAAAAATTCTCAGTGGATGGGTGTTCATGTATAAGTGTGGCTTATATCAATGCAGGAAAATAGTTATATGCAGAATGCATGGTTCCTGATGCGTGCGTCACACACGATTCACAAGCAGCGTGATATATCAAAATAATATAGTAGTATATAACTTGTTGAAAATAGTTCGTGAACATTCAAGCACCATGAATGGTATTCGAGCGAGTCAAGTAGTGGTTGCATACGGAATTATAATACTAACCTTAACAAGCCATTCGGTCCGACTAACTCCAGAATCATGTGGATCAGACAACGATTCCTTTGTTCTTCCTTGTAACTCCCCGAGCTAGATGGCACATGGCCCAGTCACCTTATCGCTCCTAGGCACGACAAATCCACAGTGGGGCTAGCTAGGCGTGGATTGTCATAATCATGATTATACCTCAAGTCTACGACCCACTTCTCCCGTTAGACACTCCATCCTCCAGTGGTGGGATTAGGACAATGGGACCGGTAAATGGAATAGCAGTCGAGCTGTCAGGTTCCATTACGCGACTGGTCCATTCCGACCGTGAGCTCGACACACCAAGTTGACTCAAGCAAGTAGGTTTACAGAGTTATGATATGTCAACAAGGCAGTCGAATACAATATACGAATCATGCAAAAGCAATACAAAATGTAAGTACGTTAAAAATTATATACGCGAGTGTTTATTAGTATTGACGGTGTAAATATATTAAATGAAGCTAATTATCAGGAGGATAACCACGCTTCAATTGATTTGCTTTGGTATATTATGCTGGAGGTTCCAACCTCGTTGAAAGTTCAAATAGTTATAAGGCGAGGAAGTCGCCACGCGTAACCCGTAAAATTCGGTAAGGAGTCCGTTAAGGTTCGGAAAATTTTAAGAAAAACTAAAAATTATATAATTAAATATAAGTTTTGGTAAGGAGTCCATTAAGGTACGTGAAATTTGGTAAGGAGCCCATTAAGGTACGTAAATTTTGGTAAGAAGCCCGTTAAGGGCTGTAACATTGTTAAATAATTAATTTGAGGTCCTTGATAAAAGGAAAATTTCATAAGTAGCCCCGTTTTGGAAAAACTAGTATTTGTCGGGTTTGAAATCGAATAAGTTTTGGTCTTGATCTCGGAAAAATATAAGGTCAGTTCCTAAATTCTCCAAATTGTCCATAGAATCAGAGTTTAAGGATTTTGTGGTTGAGTTTTATAAAAATTCCGATTTGGTCCGCTTTTTGTCAAAATTGCCTTTTTGGCCCCAAACTTAAAATATTTGGATCTCACAAACCAGAAGCGTATTTAATATAATTAAAATTTTAAAATATCACTTATAACATAGATTTATTGGGACAAAAGCAATTTTGAAAAAGTCTTAATTTAAGTTTCTTAACTTTTGAAAATTCCGTTTCTAGTCCAATTTTTGAGTTTTTTGCCCTTAAGGCTTATTTGGGGTCTTATTTGTTATGATATTTGAAACATGGGTTCAAATATTATAAAGTTTAAAATTAAGTGATTTTTCCAGGTACATGGACTGTATTAATCCTGAAATTTCGTTTTTGGCCCTTGAGTTTGATATTTTACACTTTAGTCCTCAAAATCTAAAAAAAATGGGTTTCTTTACTCAAAACACTTTGATTTTTGGAAATTACTCAAAATATGAGTATTTCCATAAACAAAAGTTAAAAGTTTTAAAATTTACAAAAAAAATCTTGCACAGTTTGAAAATTCTAATTTTTAGCCCTCAAACTTTCAAAATTCCTCAATTAAATACTTAGACTTTCAAAGGTTGGTTATTATCATCTCAAAAGCTTTAAAATTTTGTTAATAACTTAAAATGTCATATTTAAATATATTACAGTCCCATTTTCGAATTTAACAGAGGCATCCCACAGTTTTTAAATTTTTGCAACTTAGTACTCCAATTTTGCATATAAGGTCCAATAGTGCAATTGTTCATATATTTTCATTTTTTACAGAATAAAAATCAAATAAAACATGAAATTTAAAGTACATAGGCATGAATTAACATATCATTCAAGAATTCATCAAGAAATTCATGGATTTGTACACGCATGCACCTATTTTTGCAAAATTGAAAGATCAAGCATACGTTTTCGAAATTGTTGGACATATATACTTGAAACATACACATGCAATAAATATTTATATATATCACGCAAGTTTCAAATTACTACATGCAAATTTTACGAAATTATTTGAGTTTTTATAAAGGATTTTCCACCCACCTTTGGTAGTCTTGTTGGTGAGTCTAGAAATGGCACTTTCTTTCAACCTCTTGGAATTTTGACCTCAACACCTCAAGGCATGCTCCTAAGTGTCAAATTTTCAAGAATTTGGAGTTATGAGTTGAAGGATTTGGGGTAAGAAAGAAGAGATTAGAGTAAGTATAAAAAAATCTACAATTACTTTGTGTAGTTTTGCAAGTTGGACCTAATATGGGGTATTTTCTTAGCACCTTAACACCTTTGGTTGAAGCTTCCAAGGTCAGCCCCTATTTCCACACTAAAACTATATTTGGTGTTAAAATTTGAAATCAAAAGGGGAAAGGAAAAGGTAGTACTAAACGATAATTTTTTCCTTGTTGTCTTGTTTCTACAAATGGCTTGAAGGTCCTCTTCAAGCTAATGACCAACTCTTGTTTTCCTTAAGTCCTACAAGGTGTGAGCTTCTAAGTGTACCTCAAAATAGAAAAAAAAATCATCAAGTTAGTAAATAAAGGAGATAGGCTTAGAGATTTTAAGGAATGGATTGAAGATGAAAGAAGAAATTTCTTACCTTGCTTGCAATGTGGTTTAAATTTAATGAGAAAAATGAGAGGAATTCTTTAGTTTTTGACTAAGTATTAAAAGAAGAAGAAAGTTGGAAGTGTAGAGAGTTGGGAGATTATGGAGAGAATGATGAATGATGAAGAATGAAGTTTTTGCTCCCCTACTTACCTAATGGCCGATTACAATAGAGAGGGAGGATGATTTTTTTTTTTTTTTGTGAAGTCTTGTAAGTTGTTGGTTGCATGGGGACAAGAGTGGGTCAAAGGTATGGGGTTAAGCTTAGTTTAATGGGAATCTTGTGGGGGAAATTTTAAAAGAATGTTTGCTTGAGTAGGATTTTAAGAAATTATAAATAATTTGAGGCTTCCATTTTGTCTAAATTGGTGATAATTTGTGTTAAATATCAAGTCCAAAAATCACTTATCAATCCCACAATCACTTATCAATTCCACGATCTCTTATCATAAGGCAAGCTCCTTATTCTATAGGTTATATATATCATTTATGTAATAAATCATCTAAGTTATAAGGTGTCTAATAATCCCCAAGTGTTGTATCATCACTTATCATCTAAGGTACTAAATAAAATTAAAATCAATGGTATAAGTCAAAAATATGAATCAAGCAATTAATTAAATTATAAAATTATTTCGAAATATATAAATATTAATTTCAAAAATTACAAAATCTATAAAATGATCTTTTACTAAAAGAAAATTAATAGCTAGTCATTAAATAAAGTAATCCAACCGGTAAATGTAACACGTTAAAAGTTGAAAGAAACTAGCAACCGCTAAAGAAGTGCAATTAGGCAATATTAGGCACCACATAAAATAAAGTTTTTCTAAATAAAAGTGATATATATCTACTAGTTAAATTAAGTAGTAAGTAATTTGACAAAATCAAGTATGAAACACTTGCTATTTCAATATAGAAGTTGATTTTTTAATAAAATAAACCTCAAGTGCTATTGTTTAGAAAAAAATAGAAATTTTACTAAATGCGTTTTCAAGACAAAGATATTGTATTTCTAAAATACTAATTTAGTAGTAGATAGTCTTCAATGATCATAAAGATGAAAATGTTTGTTCGTAAGGGACGAAATCATTCTTATTCGAAATAAGTTTTACGCACTACTATATTATTTGCTAAGAATTTTAAAATTTTATAATACAAGTTTGATAAATCAAAACGATCAGAGAAAACTGTCTACGTTGAAACTTGAATGGAATTCTGAGGTCCGATGGTGTCAATGTCATTCACGGTATCAACACCTTCTGACCTGCATTAGTTCCAGTGAGAATTTTAGCTTCTAGTACATGTCTGGAGAGCCTCGTAATCACCAATCTAGTTCTATTACACAATCCAGCTGAGTGGTCCATGTTCCTAAAGAGCATAATTGGAGTCCCAACCTTCAAATGCAACTCATGATTAAGAACACTAGAACATCTTATCCCATTCAATTTTTTTGGCATATGCAGATCATGCAAGAAGTCAATATTAGCATCAGATTTACACTTGCTATCTGAGCTCAAATAAGTCTACTCTTCCAATGAATTTAAAGACGTCATATATTGATTTATGGACTCTAACGACATCAATGATCATTGCCAGTATCGCCCTTTCTTTCAAGTAGGTAGGATCATCAATGACTTCTTTAAACATTGGATAAGTATTCTCTACAATTGTTACAACTGGATCACCAGAGGATTCGAGAAGAATATCTTCAGGTATATCAATAGTGGCCCAACCATCATTAGATTCTCTGATTGTTCCATCTCCGATGCTTGCTATCCATTCTGAGAATTTCACCAAATCTGCATAATCATCGACTTGACTGAGGGTTTGAAGGCGCATGTTCCTAATAAGTCTCAGTACTGTACAATCTTTCCACAAGTGCAATGAATTTATTGTGGCATTGACTACATCTTATCGACTTCCCTTAGGTATAACATGTCACGCCCCAAACGGGACGCGACGGCGATCCACAACTTAAATACGATAACCAAACAGTCCAGACAAATATCAACGAGAACCCAATGAGACAGAGTCTAAATAGCAGCGGAAATAAATAACAGATACAAGTACAACTTAAAGTCTACAATCTAACATCCAAATTACAACCCGAAAATCAACAAAATAGCAACTTAAATTCAAAGGGTCCTACGCCCTTCAATTACAAACCCGAATGGAACGAAATACAAAAGTCCGACAACAACATAAGAAAAGAGTCCAATCAACAACAAGAAATAGTAAATCCAACAAGCGTAGTACAAGGTCTCAATCCAGAGCCGGTTCAACATCTCCAACAAAATCCTCATCTAAGGTTAGAAAACAGGTGGGGATGAGACATAAATCTCAGTGGATGGGGTGATCGTGTGCAAGTGTGGCGCAATATATATTTAATGTGAGAAAACAGTTATGTGAAAACGCGTGAGTATGATGCATGAATTCACACACAGTTCGCAAGCGTCGTGATAAAATATTAAATAATATACTTATACAGTTCAAGAAAACAGTTCATGGTCACACAAGCACTATGTGATTGATCAAAGCGGTAGATTGCGTACGGAAGTGTAACGCCAATCCCATGCAAGGCAATTAATGGTTGCGTACGGATTTGTAGCGCCAACCAATGCAAAACAGGTAGCGGTTGCGTACGGAAATGTAACGCCAACCAAAATGGGTCCGATAACTCCGGAATCGTGTGGATCAGACAGCGATTCCTTCGTTCTTCCTTGTAACTCCCTAGTCAGTATGGTCCAAGACTGGCACCTTATCGCTCCGTAGGCAAAGACAAAATCCACAGTGGAGCTTGCAAGGCTCGGATCTGTCATAATCATGATTATACCTCAATACTACGACCCGCTTCCCTTGGACAAACTCCGTCCCTCAGTTGCGGGATTAGGACGATGGGGATGGAAGAGTGGAATAGCAGCCGAGCTGCCCGGTTCCATCCCCGATGTATCCATTCCGACTGTGAGCTCGACACACTAAGTTGACTCAGGCAGGAAAGTAATTACAATTACAGACAGTCAACCGGGCAGTCGAGTATTATGGATTCAGGGAAGCAGTTATAGGAAATTTTTTGAAAAGCGCGAGTGGCAATTATGGCGTTGGTGGAGTATTTGGATGAATATGATTATCGGAAGGATAAGCAACCTTCGATATCATGAAAGATTAGGTGGAACATGAGTCCCGTTATAGATTCAAATCGCAAGGCGAGGAAGTCGTTCCGCGATCGGGTATTAATCGGTCAAGCCGATCCGATAAGTCAAGGGTTTTTGGGAAAAATAAAATACTTTAATTAAATCTCTAAGTCAGAGGGTCGAGGGCTATTTTAGTAAAAGAGGAAATAATTTGAGTTAGGTCCTTTATAAAAGAAAATTTGTAATTTAGCCCGGTTTTGTAAAAACTAACACTTTTGGGGTTAAAAATTGAATAAATAAATATCCCGACCTTGAAAAATTATGAGGTCAGTTCCTAAATTCTCTAAATTGTCCAGAGATTCAGGTTTTTAAAGTTTTGAGGTCGAGTTTTTATAAAAATCTCACATTAGCCCCAAATTTGTAAAAATTGCCAATTCGGACCTCATAAACCGGTAGGGCTTTTAATGTAGTAGGATATTGGGACAAAAGCAGTTTTTAAAAGAAATATGTGTAGGTCCTTTAACTTTTGAAAATATCATTTTTGTCCCATTTTGAAATAATTGCCTTTAAGGCTTTTAGGGTCCAATTGTTATGAAATTTGAACTTTGGGTCCAAAATATAATTAAGTTATAGTTAAGTTAGTATTTCCAGGTGCATGGGCTGCATAAGTCCTGGGAATTTCATTTGGGTCCTCAAGTTTAGTATTTTACACATTAGTCCCTCGATTTTAGAAAAATTATTTTCCAAGCCCTAACCACTTGGATTTTTGGAATACTTTTAAAATATGTAATTCCCAGTACCTTAAGAGTAAAAATTTAAAATTTTAAAGTTAAGTTCTGGTGCAGTTTTAAAAATTGCAAAGTAGCCCTTAAACTTTCAAAATTTTACAATCTAGTCCTTGGGCTTTTAAAGGTTGATTTTATTTATCTTAAAACTCTTAAAACTTTATTAAAATGTCCAAAAGTCATTTTTGAACCTGAGTACAGTCCCAAATTTCGAAATTTGCAGAGGGGTCCTTTAACTTTTATTTTCTTGCAATTTAGTCCACCAACTTTCCTTTTTTACATTTTTAAGTCCAAAATTGAAATTTAATCAATTATGATCGACTTTTCCAGGTTATAAGGCATCCAAAACATAGATTTTAAAGATCATACACATGCATGTCCAATACATACAAGAATTCATCAATTAAAACATTAAAGTGTACATGCATGCACCTAAAATTCAATAAATAGTAATTTTGAGCAACTCTTGAGAATTTTCATGATTTGATATATACAATTGACATGCAATACATAGATTATATATATCTCAAGGCTCACGATCAAATTTTCTACATGCATTTAATCAAAACACCTAAAAGTTGGAAAATATTTTTCCACCCACCTTAAAATTGGAAATTGTGAAATAAAAGGATAATTTCACAATTTTTGGATGAGGCTTCTTAGGTCAGCCCCTAAGTCAAGAAAATATCAAAATTTGGAGTTAGAAAAATGAGAGAAAAATTAAGGAGAAAAAGAAGGAAATAAGGAAATGAAAAGGACTACACTTTACCTTGTGTAGTAGATGTTTGGAGACTAGTTGAAGCTCAAAAATTGGAAATTTTGGCTCAACTCCAAAATCTCCTAAGGTCAGCCCCTATTTCTCAAAAATGAAAAAGGGGTGTTAAAATTTGGAAAAATTAGAAGGAATAGGGAAGAATGGGTCTAGTACTCAATTCTTACCTTGTGGTCTAATTTCCTCTACTATTTCCTCTTCAAGCTTGAGGTCCTTCTTCAAAAATGTTGTCAAGCTCTAATTTTCAAGGTCTTCTAAATGTACCTCCAAACCAAATTCAAACTTAAGTTAAGAAGGTGGAAGAGATGAACAACGTGATATCCAAAAATGGATTGAAGCTAAAATTTCTTACCTTGTATTATGATGGTTCGATTTTTAGTGAAGAATAGGAGAAAAATGTTGAAATTTTTTCTAAGTATAGAAGAAGAAAGTGAAAGGAAGAATAGAGAGAAGTTGGGAGTTTTTAGAGAGAAGGAGGAGAATTGATTTGGAAGATCAAATGTGTTGGTGAAATTTGAGATGAAATTTTTGTGTAATTAGGCCATATGGCCGTCCAACATAGTGAGAGAGGGAGAGAAAATTTTGTTCAAATTGTGTCTTGAATTTGGTCTCTTGCATGGAGACAAAAGGTGAGTCAAGGTATGGGTCAAATTGGAATGTTGAGGGGAATAAGTAGAATGTTGGGAAGAATAGAATATGTTGGGGAATTTAATGATATAAAATTGATGTATAAGATGATGTGTATAATGTTTGAATTAATGATATAATTATACACAAGATGACTAATATATGGTGTAGGTGTACAAGAGTTGGATGATATTTTTACTCCAAAATACCATGTTGGTCGTCCACTTCAAAGGCATTATGGTAATTCCATATATATTTTTTTTTTGTCCCAAATTTGATGATAATAGATGAAATATATCAATCTCCAAAATATTTAGTAATTTCCTTGATCACTTGTAAGTCTCATGATCACTTAATCTAAATCAAAATCTTAATTATATAAGGTAAAAGTCTCCAAAACAAATAGTCTCTTAAAATTCTAAGGTGACTAATAAATACAAAAATAGTAATAATGATCAATCAAGTGATCATAAATGAGTAATAGAGTTAAATAAGATCATGATCACAAGTAATTAAATAAAATGAAATAAAATACAAAACGTATATATTATTAATAATTACTGGTCAAAATGACGCGGTAAAATAGTCGATCAAAAGTATAAACGACAATAAGGATCAATTAATAGCTCGGAAAAATCGGGGCTTCACATCCTCCCCTTCTTAAAAGAATTTGGTCCCCAAATTCTCTTCAGAATAGTTCTGGATATTGATTCCTCACGTCTTCTTCCATTTCCCATGTTGCGTCTTCGTCTCGGTTGTGGTTCGGCCACACCACTTTAACCATTGGGATTTATCTCTTACGCAACTGTCGTATCTGCTGATCAATGATCCGGATTGGCTTCTCGGTGTAGGATAGATTTTCCATTAGAGGAGGAGTATCTCGAGTGATGATATGCTCGGGGATCGGTTGATACTTCTTCAGTCTCGACACGTGGAATACATCGTGCATTCCCGCATATGGTGCTGGTAACTCGAGTCTGTAAGCTAACTTCCCGATCCTTTGTAAAATCTTGTATGGTCCAACATATCTCGGACTCAACTTGCCTCCTTTCTTCGGATTGATCAATCCTTTCCGTGGTGAGAGTCTGAGAAATACTTCATCTCCGTCTTCAAATTCCAAATCCTTTCTTCTCTTGTCCGCGTAACTCTTTTGGCGGCTCTGGGCTGTGCGAATCCGCTCCTTGATCAGCTTGACCTTCTCCATGGCCTCCTGAACTAAGTTGACCTTTGGAATCGAGGGCGACTTTCATTTCTCTTTTGAGTCCATTGGTCATCAATCTCTCCCAAAGTGTAGTGGGGATCTACATTTTCGCCCATACAATGCCTCGTAGGGTGCCATCCCAATCGTGGCTTGATAACTGTTATTGTAGGCGAACTCGGCTAATGGTAAGTGCGAATCCCAACTTCTTTGAAAATCCAAGGTGCAGACTCGCAGCATATCTTCAAGGGTTTGAATTGTTCGCTCAGACTATCCATCGGTTTGTGGATGTCTTTGTTGTCTTTGAAACTTAGCGAGGTACCCAATTCCTCGTGCAAGCACTTCCAAAACTGGAGACAAACCTCGGGTCTCTGCTCGATACTATGTCGACCGGTACTCCATGCAAATCGAATGATTTCTCGGATATAAGTTTGTGCAAGTTTCGCAAGCTATCGTTTTCTTGATGGGTAAAAAGTGTGCGATTTCGTGAGTCGGTCTACAACTACCCAAATAGCATCATGGCCTCCTCTCGGTCCTTGGTAGATCCGTCACGAAGTCCATCGTTATGTGTTCCCATTTCCACTCGGGAATTCTCAACGGTTGTAGTAAACCAGATGGTCGTTGGTGTTCTGCTTTTACTCGTTGACAAGTTAAACATCTCGCAACGAACTCTGCTACCTGGTTCTTCATGTTTACCAACCAATAACTCCGTTTCAAATCCTTATACATCTTGTTTCCTCCAGGATGTATAGTGTATTTCGAGCGGTGTGCCTCTACTAGGATTTTATTCCTAATCTGCTCGTCATTCGGTACACACACTTGATTCCGGAACCTGATAACTCCATCTTCAGGTACCGAGAATTCTGATCTTTGTCCTTTAAGTATCTTCTCCTTTAGTTTTTGAAGATGTGTATCTTTCTCTTGTGCTTCTTTGATCTCTTTCGGCAGATCGGGTTTGACTGAAATGTTGGCACATGAAATCTGAGTATTGGTTCTCGTCAGATTCCAATTGCTCAGCTCTTTTAATGATTCCCACTCTCGAATCATAAGTCTGGCTAAGCTCGCCTTTCTGCTTAGAGCGTCCGCTACGACGTTAGCTTTCCCGGGATGGTATTGAATATCAAAGTGATAGTCCTCAATCAACTCCATCCATCTCCGTTGCCTCAGATTGAGGTCTTTCTTGGAGAATAGATACTTCAAGCTCTTATGATCCGTGAAAACCGTGAATGTTGCTCCGTAGAGATAGTGTAACCATTTCTTCAACGCAAACACTATTGCTGCTAATTCCAAGTCATGCGTTGGATAATTGACCTCATATGGCTTGAGTTTTCATGATGCATAAGCGATAACCTTTCCTTCCTGCAAGAGCACTGCTCTTAGTCCTTCTTTTGATGCATCACTGTAGACGACAAAGTTTTCTGTTCCCTTTGGAAGGGCTAAGATCGAGTCGTAGTAAGTCGTTTCTTGACTCTTGAAACTCGCCTCGCATTTGTCATTCCACTCAAACTTGACTTGCTTCTGGGTTAGTCGAGTGAGTGGTCCGGCTATCTTGGTGAAGTCCTGGATAAATCTTCGATAATATCCAGCTAGTCCTAGAAACTCGATTTCCGTTTCTGGACTCGGGTTGTTTCCATTCAACCACCGTCGCACCTTCGAATGATCTCGCAATCCCGGTCTAGGATACTATATATCCCAAGAACGCGACTTCACTAAGCCAAAATTCGCACTTGCTGAATTTGGCATACAACTTATGCTCTCGTAGTGTCTCTAAAACAATTTTCAGATGACGTTCGTGCTCTTCTCTAGACTTAGAGTATACGAGTATGTCATCAATGAATATACTATGAATTGATCCAAATAAGGTCGGAAGACTCGATGCATCAGGTCCATAAATGCTGCTGGTTCATTCGTCAGATCGAAAGGCATTACTACAAACTCGTAGTGTCCATATCGAGTTTGAAATGCAGTTTTGGAAATGTCTCCTTCGCGGATCTTGATTGATAATATCCTTGTTTGTAAGTCAAACTCGAGTACACCGTTGCTCCTTGAAGTTGATCAAATAGTTCGTCTATCCTCGGGAGGGGGTATTTATTCTTGATGGTCACACTATTAAGACCACGATAATCTATGCATAGCCTTAATGTACCATCCTTCTTCTTGACGAACAACACAGGTGCTCCCCACGGAGACGTACTCGGTCGGATAAATCCCACATCCATCAGTTTTTGTAATTGCGTTTTCAACTCCTGTAACTCAAGAGGAGCCATTCTATACGATGTTCTGGCAATCGGGGCAGTCCCTGGCAACACCTCGATGGTGAACTCGACTTCCCTATCCGGAGGGACAGTGGTGAGTTCTTGTGGAAATACATCCGTGTATTCTGATACTACAGGTACCTGGTTGATTTGTGTCTCAACCTTAGCTTTGTTAATTACAAACGCCAAGTACCCTTGAGGTCCTCTAGTGATCGCCCTTCTCGCTTTCATTGCTGAAATAATTGGGGCAATCTTAACTCGTGCCCTTCCCGAAATTTCCACTTCGGGTTTTCCGGGTTCGCATAGCTTAATGGACTTGTTATGGCAGTCCATTTGTGCATGGTGTGCAGATAACCAGTTCATCCCCAATATCACGTCGTATTCGGATATGGGTAATAGGATTAAATCGGTAGGAAAGTTTATCTCAGCAATCATAATTAAGTAATCGGTAGGAAAGTTTATCTCCCCAATGTCACTAAGGTTAGTAGGATATTGGGACAAAAGCAGTTTTTAAAAGAAATATGTGTAGGTTCTTTAACTTTTGAAAATATCATTTTTGTCCCATTTTGAAATAATTGCCTTTAAGGCTTTTAGGGGTCCAATTGTTATGAAATTTGAACCTTGGGTCCAAAATATAATTAAGTTATAGTTAAGTTAGTATTTCCAGGTGCATGGGCTGCATAAGTCCTGGGAATTTCATTTGGGTCCTCAAGTTTAGTATTTTACACATTAGTCCCTCGATTTTAGAAAAATTATTTTCCAAGCCCTAACCACTTGGATTTTTGGAATACTTTTAAAATATGTAATTCCCAGTACCTTAAGAGTAAAAATTTCAAATTTTAAAGTTAAGTTCTGGTGCAGTTTTAAAAATTGCAAAGTAGCCCTTAAACTTTCAAAATTTTACAATCTAGTCCTTGGGCTTTTAAAGGTTGATTTTATTTATCTTAAAACTCTTAAAACTTTATTAAAATGTCCAAAAGTTATTTTGGAACCTGAGTAAAGTCCCAAATTTCGAAATTTGCAGAGGGGTCCTTTAACTTTTATTTTCTTGCAATTTAGTCCACCAACTTTCCATTTTTACATTTTTAAGTCCAAAATTGAAATTTAATCAATTATGCTCGACCTTTCCAGGTTATAAGGCATCCAAAACATAGATTTTAAAGATCATACACATGCATGTCCAATACATACAAGAATTCATCAATTAAAACATTAAAGTGTACATGCATGCACCTCAAATTCAATAAATAGTAATTTTGAGCAACTCTTGAGAATTTTCATAATTTGATATATAAAATTGGCATGCAATACATAGATCATATATATCTCAAGGCTCATGATCAAATTTTCTACATGCATTTAATCAACACCTAAAAGTTGGAAAATATTTTTCCACCCACCTTAAAATTGGAAATTGTGAAATAAAAGGATAATTTCACAATTTTTGGATGAGGCTTCTTAGGTCAGCCCCTAAGTCAAGAAAATATCAAAATTTGGAGTTCGAAAAATGAGAGAAAAATTAAGGAGAACAAGAAGGAAATAAGGAAATGAAAAGGACTACACTTTACCTTGTGTAGTAGATGTTTGGAGACTAGTTGAAGCTCAAAAATTGGAAATTTTGGCTCAACTCCAAAATCTCCTAAGGTCAGCCCCTATTTCTCAAAAATGAAAAAGGGGTGTTAAAATTTGGAAAAATTAGAAAGAATAGGGAAGAAGGGGTCTAGTACTCAATTCTTACCTTGTGGTCTAATTTCTCTACTATTTCTCTTCAAGCTTGAGGTCCTTCTTCAAAAATATTGTCAAGCTCTAATCTTCAAGGTCTTCTAAATGTACCTCCAAACCAAATTCAAAATTAAGTTAAGAAGGTGGAAGAGATGAACAATGTGATATCTAAAAATGGATTGAAGCTAAAATTTCTTACCTTGTATGATGATGGTTCGATTTTTAGTGAAGAATAGGAGGAAAATGTTGAAATTTTTTCTAAGTATAGAAGAAGAAAGTGAAAGGAAGAATAGAGAGAAGTTGGGAGTTTTTAGAAAGAAGGAGGAGAATTGATTTGGAAGATCAAATGTGTTGGTGAAATTTGAGATGAAATTTTTGTGTAATTAGGCCATATGGCCGTCCAACATAGTGAGAGAGGGAGAGAAAATTTTGTTCAAATTGTGTCTTGAATTTGGTCTCTTGCATGGAGACAAAAGGTGAGTCAAGGTATGGGTCAAATTGGAATGTTGGGGGGGAATAAGAAGAATGTTGGGAAGAATAGAATATGTTGGGGAATTTAATGATATAAAATTAATGTATAAGATGATGTGTATAATGTTTGAATTAATGATATAATTATACACAAGATGACTAATATATCGTGTAGGTGTACAACAGTTGGATGATATTTTTACTCCAAAATACCATGTTGGCCGTCCACTTCAAGGGCATTATGGTAATTCCATATATTTTTTTTTGGTCCCAAATTTGATGATAATAGATGAAATATATCAATCTCCAAAATATTTAGTGATTTCCTTGATCACTTGTAAGCCTCATGATCACTTAATCCAAATCAAAATCTTAATTCTATAAGGTAAAAGTCTCCAAAATAAATAGTCTCTTAAAATTCTAAGGTGACTAATAAATACAAAACTAGTAATAATGATCAATCAAGTGATCATAAATGAGGAATAGAATTAAATAAGATCATGATCACAAGTAATTAAATAAAATGAAATAAAATACAAAACGTATATATTATTAATAATTACCCGTCAAAATGACGCGGTAAAATAGTCGATCAAAAGTATAAACGACAATAAGGATCAATTAATAGCTCGGAAAAATCGGGGCTTCACATAACATGCAATATCTGTCTAAAGTCTTCACCAAACACAATAATTTTCCCCCAAATGATAGATGTTCATTCCATGGGTTGACTAATTTTAAAAGAGATCGTAAAGTTTCATCCAGTGCTTCAAAGCAATACTTGTGCATCAACGGTGCTTCCTCCGAAATTATAAGTTTAGAACGGATAATCAACTCAGCAAGCAGACTCCCCTGTTTGATATTGCAAGTTCAGTCTTGATTTGGGTGTAAAGGAATAACAAAATGGGAATGTGCAATCCTTCCACCAGGCAGCAAGAGGGACGCTATTCCACTCGATGCCACGTTCAACACAATTTCTCATTTCGATCTCAAACCCGCAGATAAAGCTCTCCACAAGAATGTTTTGCTGTGCCCCCATACCCGTATACAAAGAACATACCACCTTTATTTGATTTCACCGCAATAATAATTTTAGAGTAAACATTTTCTTGTTCGTCATTGTTCTTGTTCGTCATTGGTCTGGAACGGAGGTTCTTGTGCTCTACCAAAAGAACCTTACGATCATAATGCATCTCGTCGTATATCAATTGTTTCAGCTACTCCCAATATTGTCAGCATCCGAAAATGGCATCGTATCAAAATCACGTAACTCATGCCATGACTTCTCAAACAAATTTCAATTTCCATCAGAGCAAGATTTTTTATTTCATTTTCATTTAATACCAGCTCTGTAAGAGAAATAATATGGCATTGGATAAATAATACTAATTTAAAAAATACTACGATGTATAAAATGAAGTTATTAGAAAAAAAAATATATGATATTTAACATATAATAATACTTTAGTTAATACCTTGATGTTGGAGAAGACATTGTCGTCTATATAGAATATCATCAGAAAGATATTACCAACATTTATCATATACTGCTTCTGGTCTGCTTAAAGATTCGGATGAGAGCAATGATGCAAACAAACTTCTAAGGCTCTCTGCAGAAGCCCAGTGACTCGCTTCAGTGATGACTTCAATATATTCTCTATGAAGAGTGTTGAATACCATTCACCTTCTTGTAGTCATCATGACACGTAGCCCCATGGACAATATTGATAAGACACTGCAAATAGTACATATAACCAACACTTGGAGGGACGAAAAACACTCGACCTATTGATTTTCCTATTTTTCTTGGCATCCACTTTCTGAGTTTTGGTTTCCATGTGAATTTTGTTGGGGCTTCAACATAGGTTAACTCACGGGCTTCGGGATATATTTTGTTTGCTTCCATCTATGCTAAAAACATGCTCTCTTTAACTGAATTTTTCTTAAGCAAATCGTCTATTCGTTCATTATCATCGAAAATAACACTTTGCTCATTCAGAAGATGGAAGCTAAGTCGTTCAACTGAAGGATATTTATAATGAATCTCAAATCCCAATAACCTCCATGTCGCTTCACATGATGATATATACCTACAGTCATAATACATGCTCACTTCATCAATGGTTTTCCCCGAGTCCTCATCGTTGGTGCTTGTATAAAACGACCATGTACCGTGATCATTTCCTTTGTTGACATACTTGAATAAATATTTAATCGATCTGGCCTGGTTACACCATTCCACATTATGTGAGCTCCATATTTGAGTAACAAATGACGATTATGCGGCACGACATATATGTTATCCAGAGGCATCCCATGTTATTCAACTATTTGACCATAATTCATGCGTCTACAACCCGAATAACCTTTTTCATCAATAGTCGTTGCATCCACAATTTCTTTGGGAAAATATTTAGTGTAACGACCATCAACCATACACGGTGAGTTTTTCCTAACATCACCACATGGACATGAATCATATGATCCCTTATTACAACATAATAACACGGATCAATTCTCTCGTCAGGTATTTCGGCTGATATAATTCGATCTATATCATCAGTAGTTGGATATGTCTTCCTTCGCCAGAAACAACAACATATGGGCATGAGGCAAACCACACTTTTGAAATTATAAGTATAAATTAGGGGTGTGCACGGGACTTGGAGATCACCGAACCCGAACCGATACTCGAATCGAAAAATACCCGAACCAAAATATCCGTTGACTTTTTGTCTTTCTCCGAACCGAACCGTCCCAAAAATTTACATGGTACGGTTCTTAAGATTTTTTCAAATATCCGTAAAATAATTTTTATATATACATTTTATCTTATTTATATTTTGATATTGAATTTACTAAATATTCCTTTCAAATTCAATACTATATAATACTAAAAATTATCAAATTAGAAATTTGGCATATTTTATCAATATATCAAATGAATAATTGAATATATATTTAATTCACTAATAGTTACATCATATACTCATATTAGTTTATTTAAATGAACCAATAAATGAAATTATAAAATTATATTTTATTTGTAGAAAATATTTAAATTTGATGATATTTTACTTATTAAGGATCATAACTAGACTCATCCTCTAATCAAGAAAATTAATTGAATTAAAATTAGTTAAATGATTAGTACATTGCACATAAACTATAGTAATCATCTAACCAAGAAATTAAGATATTGAGAGTATAGATTTTTGTTTCATATTAGTTTATCAAAGTTATTAGTACTAATAGCTTGTATTTTTGAAATTGCACTAAAAAAAGATTGGAAGTATAATTGTTTAATGATTTTTACACTGGTTTTTCTTTTCACCTTTTTTGTGTGTTTTATTTGTGAAATATTTGAATCTCCATTTCTCCGAACCGTCCCAAACTATTCCGTACCGTCCCATTAGAATCGAATCTCCGTACCAAACCGTACCGAACTTTCGGGACGGTTCACGATGAAGATTTTTTTTATGGTTCGATTCTGGAGATTTAATTTTGGGATCTCCAAACTTTGGGACGGTTCTGGAGATTTCTAAATCTCCGGACCGGACCAGACCGTGCACACCCCTAATATGAATAACTGCAATATAATAATAAAATAATAAGAAAGGAGACAATATACTAAAATAAAGATATATTTAATATAGTAGTAAACATATATATCAAGTATTTAAAAAACAAATGTTAACCTGTTATTACTTTCCCAAACAGTTTATTTTGTCGAAGATCTTTGATCAAAGAATCTAGCTCCAGTTTAAATATTTTGCAAACAATATCGGGATGATCCTCGGGATTTAGATTCTTTTTTTGAAGAAAATGAATGATCTCTGGCCATTTGGGATTGCAAGTAAATATTATAAACAGATCCAGATAACCCGCCCATCGACATATAGCCATTGCATCTTGATAATTTTGCATCATATATCGAGCACCTCGGGTGAAAGTTGAAGGTAATATGATGCGTTTACCCTGAGTACTTGGATCAATGTCCCCACGTAAAACATCATCACTCAAGGCTTTATATATATCACAATGCAACTTTTTTCTAATTCAAACGGATATATTTGAATCGAGCGGACTCGACCATTGCATAGGCATCAACAACAAATTGTTGAAACAATCTCCGATATGACAAAATAGTCAATGATTCATGGTCTATGTAATGTATTATGTATGAGAATTATTCAAGCACACTAATTGTTCTTCTACCACCCGTATTTTTTGTCTTACGGCTTGAAAAAGGTATATCTTCTCTAAAACCATCCTCACCATAAGGTAATGATAATGGATACTGCAAGGCCAAATATGAGGCATTCAATTCATTTATCCATTGTAAAACTCCATATTTTGTTTCAACAACAATATCCCTATCGCCTAAAGCACGATCAAAATCAGTAACAATAAAAGTGGCAACTTCACGGCTTGTTGGCATATTATATCTCCTAGCATCGGAACTTTGTTTACCAATCAAACGTAATTTTACGTCCGAAAATCCATGTTTTCGAATCTTTTCTTTTGCCATTCTGAAAGATTTGGCCAAAATATTGTTCTCATCCAACATTCTCTTCAATTCAAACAGGATAACTTCGTGCAAATTATTGTGTCACTTACTTGCCTACAAATTAAAATATTATTTTTTCGAAATTAAACAAAATTGCGTTCAAATTTCTTAAGAAAATAATACTAAAGAGATACCAAATAGTAAAAAAAAAAGTGACAATTCAACCTATGAGTTTTTTCATTTTACGTATCTTATATGTATAGTTGAGCGAATTTGGGTGTCGATCCATCTGACGGCAAAAACTTCCAACTTGGTGGTAATTTTGTCCATACATTCGAAAAACAGGAGGACCTCTACCTTTGTTTACATCTGTGTCAATCTTGCCTTCCATAGATGTAAAACAAAACATATTGTTATGTGATCTTATATTCTCTTGAAAGTGTTTGCTCCTTATTTCCATCTCCAAACAATAGATCTTGAAGAACATTTGGTGGTTGTTTGATGAGAGAAAGTTGAATATTTCCGTGGCCACAACACAAAGAGTAGCGAGGCTTTGATTCTGGATAGGAGGATAGTCTTTCTTCATACAAAAATAATGTTCCACAGAATTCACATTTATAAATCGCATCCCCAATATCCCAATACTCTGAAAAAAATAACTCTTACACTAATTCATGAAACTATAAAATAATATTCATAAAATCATATATGCAATTTACAGTTATAAAAAATTTCACTCACCATCACTTGAAGAATTTAGTACGTCACTGAGCTCAATCTCAGTTGCGTTAACCGCAGAGCTTTCATAGGCTGTAGTATTGTTTGAAGTCATATGGACTTCATTCGGTTCATCTTCTTTGAGATCAAATATTATAGCTTCTTTCAAATTCATCGAAGAGGATGTCCTAGATGTACCATACTTAAATAAGCCATGATTAATGATATTTCTTCCAGAATAAATAAAATAAAAATAAATTATTATAAACTATGAAAAATACTTTGCAAATATAATACATTTGGATGATAATAAATTTCGTGTGTCACGCCCCAAACGGCACCATAACGTGGCCAATAACTTAAACTAGTTGGTACACCAAATGAATCAACCAATAAAGGATTTACACAATATTAATACCTAAATGGTCAACCGTGCATTAAAACATTCCAAATCAGAGTCTAACGTAGTAGCGGAATATTTGGATCGTTACAGTCCGAATAAAATTCAACATCCATTCACCTAAATGAATTGTTCAGCAACAACACTAAATAAGAAATTATCATTCTACTGGACGACTAGGACACGACGTCACTCCATCTCTTGATCATCCTCGTTCACGTCCTCAACGTGTACTTCACCATCTGGTCATTTGAAAAGACATAGATGAGATAAAAATTCTCAGTGGATTGTTGTTCGTGTGTAAATGTGGCTGATATCAATGCAGGAAAATAGTTATATGAAGAATACATGGTTCATGATGCGTGCGTCACGCACGATTGACAAGCAGCGTGATAAATCAAAATAATATAGTAGTATATAACTTGTTGAAAATAGTTCGTGAACATTCAAGCACCATGAATGGTATTCGAGCGAGTCAAGTAGTGGTTGCATACGGAATTGTAACGCCAACCAAAACAAGCAATTCGGTCCGAGTAACTCCAGAATCGTGTGGATCAAACACCGATTCATTAGTTCTTTCTTGTAACTCCCCGAGCTAGATGGCACAAGGCCCAGTCACCTTATCGCTCCTAGGCACGACAAATCCACAGTGGGGCTAGCTAGGCCCGGATTGTCATAATCATGATTAGACCTCAAGTCTACAACCCACTTTTCTCGTTGGACACTCCATCCTCTAGTGGTGGGATTATGACAATAGGGCCGGTAAATGGAATAGCAGTGGAGCTTCCCGGTTCCATTACGCGACTTGTCCACTCCGATTGTGAGCTCGACACACCAAGTTGACTCAAGCAAGTAGGTTCACAGAGTTATGATATGTCAACAAGGAAAGTCGAATACAATATATGAATCATACAAAAGCAATACAAAGTGTAAGTACGTTAAAATTATATGTGTGAGTTGTTTATTAGTATTGACGGTATAAATATATTAAATGAAGCTAATTATCGGAAGGATAATGCTTCGATTGATTTGGTGGATTCGGTATATTATGCGGGAGGTTACAACCTCGTTGAAAGTTCAAACAGTCTCTAACTTCTCTAAATTGTCCAGAGAATCAGTTTTTTCAAAGATTTTGGGGTCGAGTTTTATAGAAATTCCGATTTAGTCACCTTTCTGTCAAAATTGCCTTTTGGACCCGAACTTAAAATATTTGGATCTCACAAACCGGAATGGATTATGATGTGATTCAAATTTTAAAATATCACTTACAATAGAGGGTTATTGAGAGAAAAGCAGTTTTGAAAAAGTCTTAGTTTAAGTCCCTTAACTTTTGAACATTTCGTTTCTAGTCCAATTTTTTAGTTTTTGCCATTAAGGCTTATATGGGGTATATTTGTTATGGAATTTAAAACATGAGTTCAAAATATTATAAAGTTTAAAATTAAGTGATTTTTCCAGGTACATGGACTGTATTAATCCTGGAGTTTTGTTTTTGGCCCTTGAGTTTGGTATTTTACACTTTAGTCCTCAAAATCGAAAAAAATTGGTTTTCTTTACTCAAAACACTTTGATATTTGGAAATTACTCAAAATATGAGGATTTTAGTAAACACAAGTTAAAATTTCAAATTTTACAGAAAAGTCCTTGCATAGTTTGAAAAATCTCATTTTTAGCCCTTAAACTTTAAAAATTCCTCAATTAAATCCTTAGGCTTTCAAAGGTTTATTTTTATCATTTCAAAACCTTTAAAATTTTGTTAATAAATTAAAATAGTACAGTCCCATTTTTGAATATAACAGAGGCATCCCACAGTTTTTAAATTTTTGTAATTTAGTCCTCCAATTTTGCCAATTTTGCATATAAGGTCCAATAGTGCAATTGTTCATATATTTTCTTGTTTTACAGAATAAAATTAAATAAAACATGAAATTTCAAGTACATAGGCATGCATTAACATATCATTTAAGAATTCATCAAGTAATTCATGGATTTGTACATGCATGCACCTATTTTTGCAAAATTGAAACATCAAGCATACTTTTATGAAATTGTTGGACACATATACTTGAAACATACATGCAATACATATTTATATATATCATGCAAGTTTCAAATTACTACATGAAATTTTTACAAAATTATTTCAATTTTTATAAAGGATTTTCTACCCACTTTTGGTAGTCTTGTTGGTGAAATTTTAAAATGTTATGTTACCATATGTTAAAAATATTCAGTGAAAATTTCATATACATTTGAGTTGTATTATATTTTATATGAAATTCGCATTCACGCTTTCCAAATCTTGAATATACTCTGTTTCTGATATTTAAATTCTAGAAACCATGTATAAAGACCTTCAAAATATCTGAATTTTGGATATGTTATGTATTTTAATGATTTATTTAAGTATTAATTATTTTTCAAGATGTTATAGTTTTAGCAATGACAAAAGTTTCAGTTTATAAAATTCAAAACCTAAAGTTAACGAATTTAATATTTTATGATTTTTGGATATGTTATACATTGATGTGTATATTATATGTTGTTAAAGTTTAGAATCATATAGTACTATATATATTTAAATATGATTTTTCTCCTTTAGCTATACAGGTTTTAATGTTACAACAATTTCAGTTTCACAAATTCAAAATCCATAGCTAAATATTTCTAATATTCCTGAAATGTTTTATATGATATCTATTTTTGAGTTTATTACCTACTGTAAAAATACTAAATAATTCAAGTGTACGGTTTATGAGAAAATATTATTCGATCCCAACTACACAGTGATTTTTGTATTGTTCAAACCAACCAAGTTGAACCCTAAACCTTAGGAAAATACTGTGAGCTTCCACGAATGTTATTTTAGTGCTTCTGATATCGAAGTTAATACTTAAGTTTTGACTTCTAGGAACTAAGATGTATATATATTCATGTTAGGCGACGAGGACGGCGAGCTCTGAAGTTCAATAGGGATATTGCATCAAATCACTCTACTATTTTTTTCAAGCAAAGTTTCGAGGTGGGGTTTGTTTTCTAAACTTTATTGTCCTTGTTAAATGCTTAGATTATTTTGCATGAATGTGTAGTATAGTTTCTTAGGCCCTATTGAGCCAGGGACTCAAGAGGTCCGAGGTCGATGTATTTCTCAGGTGGAACCCCTGCAGTGCTACCTATTGTCTATGTCTACGGTTTTTCAAAAGATCTATGCTATGTCCTATTGGATTGTATTTGTATGTCTATGTGAGATATCTGTGTATTTAGCTTGGACAATTTTTACTCCACTGAGCTGTGTCGCTCACCCAATATATAATTAGATTTTTCAGCTTAAGGAGTCGGCGATGGTTATTGGCGGTGGATAATGGGTGGCCTATGAAACTACTGGAGTAATGTCTTTTTATTTTTAAATGTTGTTTTCAATTGAATAAGAAATCATTGTACGAATTATGATTTTCCTATGCAACTACTATAGTGATGTCTTTTTCTAAATGTTAATTTTCAATTGAATGAGGAATTGTTAAACAAATTATTATTTTCTAAGTATTTACCTACGATGCTAGACTCTGTGTGATAATTGATGGGTAATTAGAACAAATGTTCAGTTTCTACGAAATATTCGAATTGAGATAATAAATGATGAATTACTATGATTTTCTAAATTTATTTATGTAAATAGACCTAAAGGGATGTTTCTTTTATATAATATAATTTAGTAAATGTGCGAATTTCTTACTAATAAATGAATATATGAATTTTCTACACTTTATAATTGCTTCTGCTATTGCTATTGAATTTTGAATGAAAATATATCTACAGGCATAGTCACGCCCCAAACGGGATGCGACGACGATCCACAACTTAAATACAAATAACCAAACAGTCTTGACGAATATCATCGAGAACCCAATGAGACAGGGTCAAAATAGCAGCGGAAATAAAATAACAAGCAAAACTTACAGTCCACAATCCATAATCCAAATTACATCCTCGAAAATCAACCAACAATAACAACTTAAAAGTCAAGGGGTCCTACGCCCTTCAGTTACAAACCGGAATGAAAAGAAAATAAAATAATCCAACAGCAATCAAAAGAAATTAGTCCATCAATAACAACAAGAAGTAGTAAATCCAACAAGCGGAGTACAATGGCTCAATCCAAGGCCGATTCAGCATCTTCAATGAAGTCCTCATCTAAAGGTTAGAAAACAGGTGGGGATGAGACAGAAATCTCAGTGGATGGGGTGATCGTGTGCAAGTGTGGCGATATATAGTTAATGCGAAAATGATTATATGAAAACACGTGAGTATGATGCATGAATTCACACACATCCCACAACCGTCGTGATAAATATATTTAAGTAATATACTTATACAGTTCAAGAAAATAGTTCATGGTCACACAGGCACTATGTGATTCAGTCAAGACAGGTAGGATTGCGTACGTAACGTCAATCCCATGCAAAGCAAATAATGGTTGCGTACGGATTTGTAGCGCCAACCAATGCAAAACAAGTAGCGGTTGCGCACGGATTTGTAGCGCCAACCAAACGGGTCCGATAACTCGAATCGTGTGGATCGACAACGATTTCTTCATTCTTCCTTGTAACTCCCGAGGAAGATGGTCCAAGACTGTCACCTTATCGCTCCATAGGCAAAGACAAATCCACAAAGAGAGCTAGCTAGGCCCGGATTATCATAATCATGATTATACCTCAAGTACTACGACCGCTTCCCTTGGACAAACTCCGTCCCTCGATTGCGGGATTAGGACGATGGGGCCGGAAGAGTGGAATAGCGGCCGAGAGCCGGTTCCATCCCCGACGTATCCATTCTGACTGTGAGCTCGACACACCAAGTTGACTCAACAGGAAAGTAAATACAAGTAGAGGCAGTCAACCAGGCAGTCGAGTATTATTGATTCAGGGAAGCAGTTCAGGAAAATTTTGAAAACGCGAGTGACAATTATGGCGTTGGTGGAGTTTTTGGATGAAGATGATTATCGTAAGGATAAGCAACCTTTGATATCTTGAAATATTAGGTGGAACATAAGTCCCGTTATAGATTCAAAATCGCAAGGCGAGGAAGTTGCTCCGCAATCGGGTATTAATCGCTCAAATTGATCCGATAAGTCAGGGTTTTAGGGAAAATAAAATACTTTAATTGAATCTCTAAGTCAGAGGGTCCAGGGCTATTCTAGTAAAATAGAAAATAATTTGAGTTAGGTCCTTTATAAAAGAAAATTTTCAATTTAGCCCCGTTTTGTAAAAACCAACACTTTTGGGGTTAAAAATTGAATAAATAAATATCCCGACCTTGAAAAATTATGAGGTTAGTTCCTAAAGTCTCCAAATTGTCCAGAGATTCAGGTTTTTAAAGTTTTGAGGTTGAGTTTTTATAAAATATTCGGAACTCACAAACCGGATGGACTTTTAATGTGAGTCCAGTTGGAAAATGTCACTAAGGCTGGTAGGATATTGGATTTTTGGAATACATTTAAAATATGTCATTTCTAGTACCTTAAGGTCTGGTACAGTTTTAAAATTTGCAAAGTAGCCCTTAAACTTTCAAAATTTTACAATCTAGTCCTTGGACTTTTAAAGGTTGATTTTATTTATCTTAAAACTATTAAAACTTTATTAAAATGTCCAAAAGTCATTTTTGAACCTTAGTACAGTCCCAAAAATCGAAATTTGCAGAGGGGTCCTTTAACTTTCATTTTCTTGCAATTTAGTCCACCAACTTTTAATTTTTACATTTTTAAGTCCAAAATTGAAATTTAATCAATTATGCTCGACTTGTCCAGGTTATAAGTCATCCAAAACATGCATTTCAAAGATCATACACATGCATGTCCAATACATACAAGAATTCATCAAATAGAACATTAAATTGCACATGCATGCACCTAAAATTCAATAAATAGCAATTTTGAGCAACTTTTGAGAATTTTCATGATTTGATACATAAAATTGACATGCAATACATAGATTATATATCTCAAGGTTCATAATCAAAATTTCTACATGCATTTTAATAAAAACACCTAATAGTTGGAAAGTATTTTTCCACCCACCTCAAAATTGGAAATTGTGAAATAAAAGGATAAATTTCACAAGTTTTGGATGAGGCTTCTTAGGTCATCCCCTAAGTCAAGAAATATCAAAAAATTGAAGTTAGAAAAATGAGAGAAAAATTAAGGAGAAAAGAAGGAGATAAGAAAATGAGAAAGACTACACTTTACCTTGTGTAGTTGGTGATTGGAGACTAGTTGAAGCTTTAAAATTGGAAATTTTGGTTCAATTCCAAAATCACCTAAGGTCAGCCCCTATTTCTCAAAAATTAAAAAGGGGTGTCAAAATTTGACAAAAATTAGGAAGAAGAAGAAAAATACACTAGAGTCCATTATCTTACCTTATAGTCTAAATCTTCAAAATATCCTTCAAGTCTTGAAATTTTCTTCAAGGTGATGTCAAGCTCTAGTCTTCAAAGTCTTCTAAATGTACCTCCAAAATTAAAGTTTGAGCTTACGTTAAGAGGTGAAAAGAGGTAGCTATAGGATATCAAGATGAAGTAGAGAACAAAATTTCATACCTTATGAAAGGGGGGGTGTTCGACTTTTTTGGAGTATAAGGAGGAAAATCTTGAAATTTTTTCTAAGTGTTGAAGAAGAAGTAAGGAGAAAGAATAGAGAGAGGTAGGGGGTTTAGAGAGAAGGAGGAGAAATTTTCAAGGCTTGAATGTATTGGTGATAAAATGAAATGAATTCTTGGCACAAAAATGGCCTAATGGCCGTCCAAGTGAGAGAGAGGGAGAGGAATTTTTGTTCCATTTTTGTGTCTTGCATTTTGCCTCTTGCATGGGAGACATTTTGAAGGTCAAAGGTATGGGCATGAGAAGGTTTGAATGAAATGTTGGAAGACTTCCAACATGTTGGCAAAAATAATATTAAAGAAGTAATGTAAGAGATGATGTGTATAATGTTTGAATTAATGGTATAATTATACACAAGATGACTAATATAAGGTGTAGGTGTACAAGAGTTGGATGATATTTTTACTCCAAAAATATCATAATGGCCGTCCATACTAAGGGTATTATGGTAATTCCATATATTTTTTTGTCCCAAATTTGATGATAATAGATGAAATATATCAATCTCCAAAATAATTAGTGATTTCCTTGATCACTTATAAGTCTCATGATCACTTAATCTAAATCAAAATCTTAATTCTATAAGGTAAAAGTCTCTAAAATAAATAGTCTCTTAAAGTTCTAAGGTGACTAATAAATACAAAAATAGTAATAATGATCAATCAAGTGATCATAAATGCAAAATAGAATTAATGATGATCATGATCACAAGTAATTAAATAAAATGAAATAAAATACAAAATATATATATTATTAATAATTACCCGTCAAAGTGACGCGGTAAAATAGTCGATCAAATACATATGCGACAATAAGAATCAATTATAAGCTCGGAAAAATCGGGGCTTTACATCCTCCCCTCCTTAAAAGAATTTGGTCCCCAAATTCTCTTCAGAATAGTTCCGGATATCGATTCCTCATGTCTTCTTCCATCTCCCACATTGCGTCTTCGTCTCTGTTGTGGTTCTGCCACACCACTTTAACCATCGGAATTTCTCTTTTACGCAACTGTCGTATCTGTTGATCAATGATCCGGACCAGTCTCTCGGTGTAGGATAGATTTTCCATTAGAGGCGGAGTATCTCGAGTGATGATATGTTCGGGATCTGGTTGATACTTCTTCAATCTCGATACGTGGAATACATCGTGCATTCCCGCATATGGTGCTGGTAACTCGAGTCGGTAGGCTAACTTCCCGATCCTCTGTAAAATCTGGTAAGGTCCAACATATCTCGGACTCAACTTGCCTCCTTTCTTTGGATTGATTATTCCTTTCCGTGGTGAGAGTCTGAGAAATACTTCATCACCGACTTCAAATTCCAAATCATTTCTTCTCTTGTCCGCGTAACTCTTTTGGCGGCTTTGAGCTGTGCGAATCCACTCCTTGATCAGCTTGACCTTCTCCATGGCCTCCTGAACTAAGTCGACCTTTGGAATCGAGGGGGACCTTCGTTTCTCTTTCGGAGTCCATTGGTCATCAATCTCCCAGTGTAGTGGGGATCTACATTTTCGCCCATATAATGCCTCGTAGGGTGCCATCCCAATCGTGGCCACGATAATGTATTGTAGGCGAACTCGGCTAATGGTAAGTGCAAATCCCAACTTCCTTGAAAGTCCAATGTGCAGGCTCACAAAGATATCTTCAAGGATTTGAATTGTTCGCTCGATCGTCCATCGGTTTGTGGATGTCTTCTTTGTCTTTGAAACTTAGCGAGGTACCCAATTCCTCGTGCAAGCACTTCCAAAACTGGAGACAAACCTCGGGTCTCTGTCGGATACTATGTCAACTGGTACTCCATGGTCGAATGATTTCTCTGATATAAGTCTCAGGCAAGTTTTCGCAAGCTATCGTTTTCTTGATGGGTAAAAAGTGTGCGATTTCGTGAGTCGGTCTACAACTACCCAAATAGCATCATGGCCTCCTTTGGTCTTTGGTAGATCCATCACGAAGTCCATCGTTATGTGTTCCCATTTCCACGGGAATTCTCAATGGTTGTAGTAAACCGGATGGTCGTTGGTGTTCTCGCTTTACTCGTTGACAAGTCAACCATCTCGCAACGAACTCGCAACCTGGTTCTTCATGTTTACCCACCAATAACTCCGTTTCAAATCCTTATACATCTTGTTTCCTCCAGGATCTATAGTGTATTTTGAACGGTGTGCCTCTGCTAGATTCTATTCCTAATCGCTCGTCGTTCGGTCAGACACACACTCGATTCCAAAACTGTTAACTCCATCTTTAGGTACCGAGAATTCCGATCTTTCTCCTTTAAGTATCTTTTCCTTCGATTTTGAAGATGTGCATCTTTCTCTTGTGCTTCTTTGATCTCTTTCACAGATCGGGTTTAATCGAAATGTTAGCACACGAAATCGAGTATTGGTTCTCGTCGATTCCAATTGCTCACCTCTTCTAATGATTCCCACTCGAATCATAAGCCTGGCTAAGCTCGCCTTTCGCTTAGAGCGTCGCTACGACGTTAGCTTTCCCGGGATGGTATTGAATATCAAAGTGATAGTCCTCAATCAACTACATCCATCTCCGTTGCCTCAGATTGAGGTTTTTCTGAGAGAATAGATACTTCAAGCTCTTATGATCCGTGAAAACCGTGAATGTTGCTTCGTAGAGATAGTGTCTCCATTTCTTTAACGCGAAAACTATCGTTGTCAATTCCAAGTCATGCGTTGGATAATTGGCTTCATACGGCTTGAGCTTTCGTGATGCATAAGCGATAACTTTTCCTTCTTCCCGCATGAGCACGCTGCTCCTAGTCCTTCTTTTGATGCATCACCAGAGACGACAAAGTTTTCGGTCCCCTTTGGAAGGGCTAAGATCGAGCTGTAGTAAGTCGTTTCTTGACTCTTGAAACTCACTCGCATTTGTCATTCCACTCAAACTTGACTTGCTTCCGAGTTAGTCGAGTGAGTGGTCCGGCTATCTTGGAAAAATCCTGGATAAATCTTCGATAATATCCAGCTAGTCCTAGAAACTCCCCGATTTTCTACATGCACTCAAGTTGTTTCCATTCAACCATTATCCGCACCTTCGAGGATCTACCGCAATCCCGGTTGCCGGATACTATGTTTCCCAAGAACACGACTTCACTAAGCCAAAATCCGCACTTGCTGAATTTGGCATACAGCTTATGCTCTCGTAGTGTCTCCAAAACGATTTTCAGATGACGTTCATGCTCTTCTCTAGACTTAGAGTATACGAGTATGTCATCAATGAATATCACTACGAATTGATCCAAATAAGGTTGGAAGACTCGATGCATCAGGTCCATAAATGCTGCTGGTGCATTCGTCAGACCGAAAGGCATCACTACAAACTCGTAGTGTCCATATCGGGTTTGAAATGCAGTTTTGGAAATGTCTTCTTCGCGGATCTTCAGTTGGTAATATCCTTGTTGTAAATCAAACTTCGAGTACACCGTCGCTCCTTGAAGTTGATCAAATAGTTCGTCTCTCCTTGGGAGGGGATATTTGTTCTTGATGGTCACGCTATTAAGACCATGATAATCTATACACAGTCTTAAGGTGTCGTCCTTCTTCTTGACAAACAACACAGGTGCTCCCCACTGAGACGTACTCGGTCGGATAAATCCCACATCCATCGGCCAGTAATTGCGTCTTCAACTCTTGTAAGTCAAGAGGAGCCATTCTATATGGAGTTCTAGCGATCGGGGTAGTCCCTAGTAACACCTCGATGGTGAACTCGACTTCCCTATCTGGAGGGACAGTGGTGAGTTCTTGTGGAAATACATCAGTGTATTCTGATACTACGGTACTTGGTTGATTTGTGTCTCAACCTTGGGTTTGTTAATTACAAACACCAAGTACCCTCGAGCTCCTCTAGTGATCGCCTTCCTTGCTTTCATTCTTTGAAATGATTGGGGCAATCTTAACTCGTGCCCTTCCCGAAATTTCCATTTCGGGTTTTCCTGTTCACATAGCTTAATGGACTTGTTATGGTCCATTTGTGCATGGTCTGATAACATTCATTCCCAATATCACGTCGATTCGGATATAGGTAATAAGATCAAATCGGCAGGAAAATTTATCTCAAAGAATCTTAACTTCGCATGCATTATTGTTATCCGACTTGCACCCATAGGAGTTGACACTTCTGACATATAGGCATATGTTCCATGCATGCGGCGGTTTGTGTACAAAATGCGGTGCAACAAATTAATGCGTTGATCCGATGTCGAACAATATTTTAGCGTAGTGGTTAGACACTAGAAGCATACCTTCCACCACATCTGTTCCTGAGGAGCCTCATCCCGCTAGTGCAAATGCTCGAGCGGGCATCCTTGCCCGATTGCCATTTCTCGGCGGCGTTTGCGTTTGTTTGTTCGGTCCTGACTTGGGCAATCTTTCGGTGATCTCGACATTTACCACAACAAGCAAACACCTTTCTTTGATCATTGGCGGTATGTCCCGGTCGCAATATGCACACAATTCTTGATCGTCCTTTTCCTTATCTTATTAATCGGTCCTTCGAAACTTACCAGGTGGTTTAGATGGTCGTCCCATAGCTGCCCTCTTAAGATGATGGATAATCCCCGACTCAATGCGGAGAGTCGCTTTACGCTTGATCGAGTAATCAATATCAGCTTGTTTTCAAGTTCCAGTTTCAATCCTCGAGTGGGAAGTACTAATTGTCCCCGCAGCATACTTGGACAATCGGTGAAATTCGACTCGACTCATCGAGCCTCATGTTCCTTGCCTCAATCTGCAGGAATTCATCTCGGCGTGCCTCTTTCACAACCTGTGGAATATAGTGTTCATTGAACTCGGCCAAGAAATTCCCCATGTTCAGCTACCCGGTCATGTTCCCATCTTCTTTCAAGTTCAAAATCGATTCCGGACAAAATACGGCGAGTGTGACTTTGCTCATCCGAGTATTGGAGAGCATTGAAGATATTCTCCAATTTCTCTACCCATTCTTCTCCTTCAAATCGTCCGCTCTCCCAATAAGGCTGGTGGGTCGAACCGTAGAAATCGCTCCAACGTGCGATCGTTCGCCTCTCGGCGGGTTTGGGAGCACGGGGTTGAGGCTTTGCATGTTGCCTCATGAAAACTAGTAAATGCGGTCAAATTGTCTCCGCAAGCAGGTGGAGGTGGCAAATTCAGGGGAGGGTACGGTCCCTGGGTACGTCGTCATCCCTCGTGGAACGCGGTGAGGTCTCCCACGCCCTCGATGTTCGCCATTCTCAGTATCTTGAAGTGTTAGTTGTGATTCATGAGTAAATGAATACAATAATTATTCGCGCAAAGCAAGTTATATCGCAGAAAAGTAACAACAAACACAAGAATCGAATAAATAGCAAAAGACACATCCATTAATGTAAAACTGAATACACCCATAGTACAACAATAGAATAAAGTCAAGATACATCGTAACCAAAATACAAATCTAGTACAATAGAAAGTAAGGTCGAATACGCGACTACAACAATGTAAGTACAAACCGACAATCGCCTAACTAATAACTGAGATCGCCATCATCGTCACTCGCATCTATGTCCACAAACTTAGGTCGGGTGAGGTGGCGCCGACCTTATTATAATCAACAAAATCCAACCACCGCCGAAGAAAGCCTCATCGTGGAGAGCCTCAAGTGCCTCGGCTCTCCAATGTTGATGGATCCTCCTCGAGATCCTCCTCGGGATCCTCCTTGGCGTCAACGGGCTCCACCTCGGGTGGTGGCAATGTCGGGCGCCGGCAAAGCCTCTGTGTGGGCGTCTCGAGCTAGGGGCTGTAAGGTCCTATAACTCATTCGCTTGATGAGGGTCTCTCCATGCGCTCAAATCGCGGGATCGGGCGTCAATCTCCCATTTTTGGCGGCCATCACTTGCCCTCTTCATCTTCTCTCGCATGTTATCCAGCGTTAGATACTCAGATCTCGGTCTTCCCGCTTGTATGGTGTTGTCGCGGTCCTTGATGATAGTGGTCAACTCGCTCTTTTCATCTTGGCTCCTCGCCAAGCGATGGGGTCGTCCCTATTACATCGGGCGGCTAGCTCGAGGTCGCCGATCACTCTCCATGTGCGGTGAATCAAGCCGGTAGTACTCAAAGACGGGCATGGAAAACAAAACAAGAAAGGCGCGGCTCCATCCTCGATCAAACAAAACTAAGGCGGTCGGTCAAAGGTAGAGGAAAGATAAGGAGAGAGTAAGGAAAGAATGAATAAAGGAAATCAATCAAGAATCAACTAAGTCAAGACAAGTATGACTATGGAATCTCAAAATATGCGTTCTAACTTAGTTCAAACATCAACAAGACAGTTCTATGCCAATTTGAAATCGATTTCACACTTAATTGGTCAAGTCGCAGTACTACCCAAAACACAGCATCGAGGGTCCTATCTCGGGTCAACTCGGTATAAGTTTCCATCTTACTAGCCGAGCTCGATACCACTCTAATGTCACGCCCAAACGGGATGCGATTTACGATCCACAACTTAAATACAAATAACCAAACGATCAGACGAATATCATCGAGAACCCAATGAGACAGAGTCAAAATAGCAAATGGAAATAAAATAACAAGCAAAACTTACAGTCCACAATTCATAATCCAAATTACATCCTCGAAAATCAACCAACGATAACAACTTAAAAGTCAAAGGGTCCTACGCCCTTCAGTTACAAACCGGGATGAAAAGAAAATAAAATAGTCCAACAGCAATCAAAAGAAATGAGTCCATCCATAACAACAAGAAGTAGTAAATCCAACAAACGGAGTACAAGGGCTCAATCCAAGGCCGGTTCAGCATATTCAACGAAGTCCTCATCTAAAGGTTAGAAAACAGATGGGGATGAGACAGAAATCTCAGTGGATGGGGTGATCGTGTGCAAGTGTGGTGATATATAGTTAATGCGAGAAAACAGTTATATGAAAACGCGTGAGTATGATGCATGAATTCACACACAGTCCACAAGCGTCGTGATGAATATATTTAAGTAATAGACTTATACAAATGAAGAAAATAGTTCATGGTCACACAGGCACTATGTGATTCAGTCAAGACGGGTAGGATTGCTTACGGAAATGTAACGCCAATCCCATGCAAGGCAAATAATGGTTGCGTACACATTTGTAGCGCCAACCAATGCAAAACAAGTAGCGGTTGCGTACGGATTTGTAGCGCCAACGAAACGGGTCCGATAACTCTGGAATCGTGTGGATCAGACAGCGATTCCTTCGTTCTTCCTTGTAACTCCCCAAGCAAGATGGTCCAAGACCTGTCACCTTATCGCTCCATAGGCAAAGATAAATCCACAGTAGAGCTAGCTAGGCCCGGATTGTCATAATCATGATTATACCTCAAGTACTACGACCCGCTTCCCTTGGACAAACTCCGTCCCTCAGTTGCGGGATTAGGACGATGGGGCCGAAAGAGTGGAATAGCAGCCGAGCTGCCCGGTTCCATCCCCGACGTATCCATTCTGACTGTGAGCTCGACACACCAAGTTGACTCAACAGGAAAGTAAATACAAGTACAGGCAGTCAACCAGGCAGTCGAGTATTATTGATTCAGGGAAGCAGTTCAGGAAATTTTGAAAACGCGAGTGGCAATTATGGCGTTGGTGGAGTTTTTAGATGAAGATGATTATCGTAAGTATAAGCAACCTTCGATATCTTGAAAGATTAGGTGGAACATAAGTCCCGTTATATATTCAAAATCGCAAGGCGAGGAAGTCGCTCCGCGATCGTGCATTAATCGGTCAAATTGATCCGATAAGTCAAGGGTTTTAGGGAAAATAAATACTTTAATTGAATCTCCAAGTCAGAGGGTCAAGGGCTATTTTATTAAAATATAAAATAATTTGAGTTAGGTCCTTTATAAAAAAAAAAATTCAATTTAGCCCCGTTTTGTAAAAACCAACACTTTTGGGGTTAAAAATTGAATAAATAAATATCCCGACCTTGAAAATTTATGAGGTCAGTTCCTAAAGTCTCTAGATTGTCCAGAGATGCAGGTTTTTAAAGTTTTGAGGTCGAGGTTTTATAAAATTCTCATATTGGCCCCAAATTTGTAAAAATTGTCATTTCAGACCTTAAGTTTAAAATATTCGGAACTCACAAACCGGATGGGATTTTAATGTGAGTCAAGTTGAAAAATATCACTAAGGCTGGTAGGATATTGGGACAAAAGCAGTTTTTAAAAGAAATAAGTGTAGGTCCTTTAACTTTTGAAAATATCATTTTTGTCCCATTTTGAAATAATTGCCTTTAAGGCTTTTAGGGGTCCAATTGTTATGAAATTTGAACCTTGGGTCCAAAATATAATTAAGTTATAGTTAAGTTAGTATTTCCAGGTGCATGGGCTGCATAAGTCCTGGAAATTTCATTTGGGTCCTCAAGTTTAGTATTTTACACATTAGTCCCTCAATTTTGGAAAATTTACTTTCCAAGCCCTAAACACTTGGATTTTTGGAATACATTTAAAATATGTCATTTCCAGTACCTTAAGAATAAAATTTTCAAAATTTAAAGTTAAGGTCTGGTACAGTTTTAAAATTTGCAAAGTAGCCCTGAAACTTTCAAAATTTTACAATCTAGTCCTTGGGCTTTTAAAGGTTGATTTTATTTATCTTAAAACTCTTAAAACATTATTAAAATGTCCAAAAGTCATTTTTGAACCTGAGTACAGTCCCAAAATCGAAATTTGCAGAGGGGTTCTTTAACTTTCAGTTTCTTGCAATTTAGTCCACCAACTTTCCATTTTTACATTTTAAGTCCAAAATTGAAATTTAATCAATTATGCTCGACTTGTCCAGGTTATAAGTCATCCAAAACATGGATTTCAAAGATCATACACATGCATGTCCAATACATACAAGAATTCATCAAATAGAACATTAAATTGCACATGCATGCACCTAAAATTCAATAAATAGCAATTTTGAGCAACTCTTGAGAATTTTCATGATTTGATACATAAAATTGACATGCAATACATAGATTATATATCTCAAGGTTCATAATCAAAATTTCTACATGCATTTTAATAAAAACACCTAATAGTTGGAAAATATTTTTCCACCCACCTCAAAATTGGAAATTGTGAAATAAAAGGATAAATTTCACGATTTTTTGATGAGGCTTCTTAGGTCAGCCCCTAAGTCAAGAAATATCAAAAATTTGAAGTTAGAAAAATGAGATAAAAATTAAGGAGAAAAGAAGGAGATAAGAAAATGAGAAAGACTACACTTTACCTTGTGTAGTAGGTGATTGGAGACTAGTTGAAGCTTTAAAATTGGGAATTTTGGTTCAACTCCAAAATCACCTAAGGTCAGCCCCTATTTCTCAAAAATGAAAAAAGGGTGTCAAAATTTGACAAAAATTAGGAAGAAGAAGAAAAATACACTAGAGTCCATTATCTTACCTTATAGTCTAAATCTTCAAAATTTCCTTCATGTCTTCAAATCTTCTTCAAGGTGATGTCAAGCTCTAGTCTTCAAAGTCTTCTAAATGTACCTCCAAAATTAAAATTTGAGCTTAAGTTAAGAGTTGAAAAGAGGTAGCTAGAGTATATCAAGATGAAGTAGAGAACAAAATTTCATACCTTGTGAAGGGGGGGTGTTCGACTTTTTTTGGAGTATAAGGAGGAAAATCTTGAAATTTTTTCTAAGTGTTGATGAAGAAGTAAGGAGAAAGAGTAGAGAGAGGTAGGGGGTTTAGAGAGAAGGAGGAGAAATTTGCAAGGCTTGAATGTATTGGTGATAAAATGAAATGAATTTTTGGCACAAAAATGGCCTAATGGCCGTCCAAGTGAGAGAGAGGGAGAGGAATTTTTGTTCAATTTTTGTGTCTTGCATTTTGCCTCTTGCATGAGAGACATTTTGAAGGTCAAAGGTATGGGAATGAGAAGGTTTGAATGGAATGTTGGAAGACTTCCAGCATGTTGGCAAAAATAATATTAAAGAAGTAATGTAAGAGATGATGTGTATAATGTTTGAATTAATGGTATAATTATACACAAGATGACTAATATGAGGTGTAGGTGTACAAGAGTTGGATGATATTTTTACTCCAAAAATATCATCATGGCCGTCCATACTAAGGGTATTATGGTAATTCCATATATATTTTTTTTGTCCCAAATTTGATGATAATAGATGAAATATATCAATCTCCAAAATAATTAGTGATTTCCTTGATCACTTATAAGTCTCATGATCACTTAATCTAAATCAAAATCTTAATTCTATAAGGTAAAAGTCTCTAAAATAAATAGTCTCTTAAAGCTCTAAGGTGACTAATAAATACAAAAATAGTAATAATGATCAATCAAGTGATCATAAATACAAAATAGAATTAATGATGATCATGATCACAAGTAATTAAATAAAATGAAATAAAATACAAAATATATATATATATATATATATTATTAATAATTACCCGTCAAAGTGACGCGGTAAAATAGTCGATCAAATACATAGGCGACAATAAGAATCAATTATAAGCTCGGAAAAACGGGGCTTCACAGGCATATCTTCTCTTATAAATAAATGTATGTACGCGATTTCTTCAAAATCTTTCACTATCAAATGGTCTGTTAGAATTATATGTAGATGTCGAGTTTTATTCAAATTATTTTATGCGATTGTTCCCACTGTAATTATTGTTCTTTTAAAAATTAAGTGGCTTGCTATAACGAGTTGTCTTTCTCATGTTTCTTATGAAAAAAAAATATACGGTTAAATGAATATTTGCACACATTTTATAGTTCAAAATTTCAGGGCGTTACAGGTGGTATCAGAGCAGGTCTACCTTCCTGTAGACTTGCAATATATATATATATATATGTAATTTTCGTGTGTGTAATTCTAATAATGAGTAAATCAAAATTTCTAATGTGATGGAAAAGAATTATATATCCACCACCGATATGCCACGCCAACTCCAAAGCCAAGGTATGAATTCAAATTTCAAAAGTTCTATTGCTACTGCTACTGCTATTGACATGCTATTGCCATTGCTAATGCTACTGACAAATCACACGATTTCTATTGTGGAAAAAAATGATTTACTTTATTTATTGATGCAATACACATGTACCATAGAGCTATTGACTACGAGGTTTTGACACACTGTATGTGAATATGGAAAGGATAATATAAACTCTAAAGGACTTGGAAGAGGACCCTTGTGATAGAATACATGAGATTCATTACGAATTTATAAGCAATCGAGAATGTCAGGATTGACTATGAGTAGATTACTAGCAACATAGATTATGGATAGACTTTAGTGGCTTTCGAGTTGAATATTCATGATTTACGCTATGTTCAATTTTTTAGAGTTAATGATAATACATTGATGTAGTTATGGTGTTAGTATATCATTTGAAAAGACAATAATTCTTGTTCGGATGTCAATAGTCATGAAACTGAAGGTTAATGGAAAGGATTTACAATTGGATTTATATGTTCTAGGAATGAGAGATTTTGATGTGATCTTAAGCATGTACTAACTTCATAAGAGTCAATAAAATACATAAGGAGATAATATTTCAATGCATGAGTTTATTTTTCTATGGAACAAAGGCTAGTACAGTACCTCGAATTATGTCAGGAAAGAAGGGAAAGTTTAAGGAAAGAAATTGTCTGAGGTAATTGGATATTGATGTAAGCCACCAATATTTTGATTTGATAATGGTCAATGTGCTAATTATTCGAGACTATGAAATATATTTTTAGAAATGTTTATTTCGGAGTCCACTAGATAGACAAATAGAATCCATTATTGACTTTTACTTGGGGCATCACCGTATCAAATTCACCCATAGGATGATGTTGAAGGAATTAGAGTATGCAATTACAAGAATTATTGGTTAAAGGACTTATCCGACTTAGAGTATCTCCATGACGAGAGCCAATCACGTTTGTTAAGATACGATGGATATATGGAGTTACATGAAGGATTTATTGGATTACAAAATAAGTACCCGTTCCTAAGGATAAATTATTCATTTGATTATTTAAAGGAACTAATGTCTTATTAAGGATCAATTTGAGGTCACGTATCACCAACTAAAGTTCAATAAGAATTTAAATTATGGTTAGGCTATGTAATATAATTTGGTCAGATTGTTACCATATGAGGAATATATGTTGACCTGGTTAAAGTTGAAGTTATTAATCAATGAAGTATAGTTAAGAGTTCAACACCAAGGACTAGAGTGACAAGAAAATGTGAAGTTTCAGTGGATGGAGAAGTGTGCGGAGAATTTCTAAGAAGTTAAATAAGGAATGAACAGTTTACGAGTAGAATAAGAATACTTGGTGAGAGAGTTTGCTAAGTTGATAATCGAGTGTAACACCTTTTAGTGGATTGAAATCAATTACTGCAACAATGTTGAACGACTTGTACTTAGAGATAAGATTTATAAGGCACTAGTGACATATGAGTTTTAGGAAAGATGCGAAACCATGATCTAATTGAAGACCTCAATGGATTTTTATAGTTGCTAATGGTGTATTAGCTTACAATGGAATTTTGGTTGTACTTAAGGAAGAACTGTGATATTAGGTTAAGCACATTGTATATCGTACACCATGTACCTATGAGTTACAAAGATTTATCGAGATATAGGAAATGTATTTTTGGTGGAGGAAATGATAAGAAATATCAAGACTTTATGGATAGATGCATGACACGCCAACAAGTTAAGATCAAACACCAACGACTGTCAAGATATTTGTTAAGACACATGATATCCTCGAATGAATGTTGAAAGCATATATATATTGACTTTGTTGTAAGTTAGTCGTGACCAACTAAGAAAAATCACGAGATGGAATATTTTTTACCGATTGACCAAATCTACACATTTTTATAGATGACATATGGTTTAGAGCAATTCGTCCAATTGTACACAAGAGAAATAGCGAGACTATTAGGGAGATGCTAGTTAACTTTGAATGTTTGGAGAAACTTGCAACAATATAGGGTAATAAGATTAAATTTTAGTGGGCTACAACATCTATAGACGGATGGACAAACTGAAAGGACAATAGAATCCTAAGAGACATGTATTTCGGATTTTCTAAGTAATTTGGAGGCATATTTACTTTTAGCGGGTTTTTCGTATAACAATAGTTGAGATGGTCAGGACGAGGTAACTTGGGAATGAAAGGATGAGATTCTAGCAATATATTTAGACGTTATTAGAGTTTGAATTAAGTAGACTAAATTTTGAGGACGAATTTTTTTTAAAAGGGGAGTTTGTAACACCCGGGAAAAAAGGAAGTGTATTTAATTAGTTAGATGGCCCATTAGTGAATTATTATTATTATTGGGTTTATTATCCAATTACTTGGCCCATGAGGAATCCTAAGGTGTTTAGGAAACTAGCTAGGGTAATTATATTAGTACTCTTTTGTTATTAGGGTTTTACTATACCACATTAGAGGGGACCAAAAGAAAACACATTCCAGCTCTTTCTCTGCGCCACCACAGCCCCATCGTCTACCATACAACCTCGACGAAGTTTTTCTTCAACGTCATGATCCATCAATTGCCTTCCCTATTTCATCCTCAACTCCTAAGGTAATTCACTTACAAATTTCGACATCCAAGTTATACTATTCAGAATTTTCCTAATTTTAATATGTTATTCTTCGTAATGATGTTATCGCACAGTTAAAATTTCATATTAATCCGATGAGTACTTTTGTAGTTATATAATTTTCAAACTAAAATGCCAGAATTTATGTTATTCTCTGTTATCGTTTTAGAAATTTCAAAACCCTACTTACACATATCCAAAATTTGTGCAATTTTAATATGTTATGTTATCATATGTTAAAAATATTCAGTCAACATTTCATATACTGTTGAGTTGTATTTTATTTTATATGAAATTCGCATTCACGCTTTCCAAATCTTGAATATACTCTGTTTTTTATTTATAAATTCTAGAAACCATGTGTAAAGACCTTCAAAATATCTGAAATTTGTATATATTATGTATTATTATGTTTGTTAACGTGTGGTACAATATCAAATCATTCTAACTTATATTTATTTAAATATTAATTAGTTTCCAAGACATTACAGTTTTTGCAATGACAAAAGTTTCAGTTTATAAAATTCAAAACCTAAAGTTAAAGAATTTAATATTTTATTATTTTTTGGATATGTTATACTTTGACGTGTATATTATATGTTGTTAAAGTTTAAAATCATATAGTACTATATTTATTTAAATATGATATTTCTCCCTTACCTATACAGGTTTTAATGTTACAGCAATTTCAGTTTCACAAATTCAAAATCCATAGCTAAATATTTCTAATCTTCCTGAAATGTTTTATATGATATCTATATTTGATTTTATTACCTACTGTAAAAATACTAAATAATTCCAGTATACGGTTTATGAGAAAATATTATTCGATCCCAACTACGCAGTGATTTTAGTATTGTTCAAACCAACCAAGTTGAACCCTAAACCTTAGGAAAATACCGTGAGCTTCCACGAAAGTTATTTTAGTGCTTCCGATATCGAGGTTAATACTTAAGTTTTGACTTCTAAGAACTAAGATGTATATATATTCATGTTAGGTGACGAGGACGGCGAGCTCTGAAGTTCAATAGGGATATTGCATCAAATCATACTACTATTTTTTTCAAGCAAAGTTTCGAGGTGGGGTTTGTTTTCTAAACTTTATTGTCCTTGTTAATGCTTAGATTATTTTGCATGAATGTGTAGTAGAGTAGCTTAGGCCCTATTGAGCCAGGGACTCAAAAGGTCCGGGGTCGATGTATCCCTCAGGTGGAACCCCTGCAGTGCTACCTATTGTCTATGTCTATGATTTTTCAAAAGATCTATGCTATGTCCTATTGGATTATATTTGCATGTCTATGTGAGATATCTGTGTATTTAGCTTGGACAATTTTTACTCCACTGAGCTGTGTCGCTCACCCCATATATAATCAGATTTTTCAGGTTAAAGAGTCGGCGATGGTTATTGGCGGTGGATAATGGGTGGCCTATGAAACTACTGGAGTAATGTCTTTTTATTTTTAAATGGTTTTTTCAATTGAATAAGAAATCATTGTACGAATTATGATTTTCCTATGCAACTACTAGAGTGATGTCTTTTTCTAAATGTTAATTTTCAATTGAATGAGGAATTGTTAAACAAATTATTATTTTCTAAGTATTTACCTACGATGGTAGATTCTGTGTGATAATTGATTGGTAATTAGAACAAATGTTCAGTTTCTACGAAATTTTCGAATTGAGATAATAAATGATGAATTACTATGATTTTATAAATTTATTTATGTAAATAGACAAAAAGAGATATTTCTTTAATATAATATAATTTAGTAAATGTGGGAATTTGTTACTAATAAATGAATATATGAATTTTCTACACTTTATAATTGCTTCCGCTATTGCTATTGAATTTTGAATAAAAATATATCTACAGGCATATCTTCTCTTATAAATAAATGTATGTACGCGATTTCTTCAAAATCTTTCACTGTCAAATGGTTTGTTAGAATTATATGTAGATGTCAAGTTTTATTCAAATTATTTTATGCGATTGTTCCCACTGTAATTATTTTTCTTTTGAAAATTAAGTGGCTTGCTATAACGAACTGTCTTTCTCATGTTTCTTATGAAAAAAAAATATACGTTTAAATGAATATTTGCACACATTTTATAGTTCAAAATTTCGGGGCGTTACACTTTCGTTTCCCTTTTGGAGTCCATTAATCATCAATCTCTCAGTGTAGTGGGAATCTACAATTCCGCCCATAACGTGCCTAGTAGGGTGCCATCCCAATCGTGGCCTGAAAGCTGTTATTGTAGGCGAACTCAGCCAACGGTAAGTGTGAGTCCCAACTTCCTTGGAAGTCCAACATAAAGGCTCGCAACATATCTTCCAAAGTTTGAATTGTTCGCTCAGACTGTCCATCGGTTTGTGGGTGCGCCGCTGTGCTGAAACTCAGCGAGGTACCCAATTCCTCGTGCAGGCACTTCCAAAATCTTGAGACAAACCTTAGGTCTCTTCCGATACTATGTTGACTGGTACTCCATGCAGTCGAATGATCTCTTGGATATAAGTCTGTGCGAGTTTCTGCAAGCTATCAGTCTTCTTGATGGGTAAGAAGTGTGCGAATTTGGTGAGTCAGTCTACAACTACCTATATGGCATCATGACCTTCTCTGGTCCTCAGCAGGTCCGTCACGAAGTCCATTGTTATGTGTTCCCATTTTCACTTGGGAATCCTCAATGGCTGCAGTAAACTAGATGGTCGTTGGTGTTCTGCTTTTACTCGTTGACAAGTTAAATATCTCGCAATGAACTTTCCTACCTGGTTCTTCATGTTTACCCACCAATAATTCCGCTTCAAATCCTTATACATCTTGTTTCCTCCTGGATGTATAGTATATCTCGAACGTTGTGCTTCTGCCAAGATCTTGTTCCTTATCTGCTCATCATTCAGTACACACAATTGATTTTTGAATCTTATAATCCCGTCTTCGGCCACCGGAAGTTCCGGTCTCTTTCCCTTAAGTATCTTCTCCTTCAGCTTTTGAAGATGTATGTCCTTCTCTTATACAATTTTGATCTCATCCAGCAGATCGGGTTTAACTGAAATGTTAGCACATGTAATCTGAGTATTGGTTCTCGTCGGATTCCAAATGCTCAGTTCTTCTAATGATTTCCACTCACGAATCATTGGTCTAGCTAAACTCGCCTTTCTGCTTAAAGAGTCGGCTACTACATTAGCCTTCCCAGGATGGTATTGAATATCAAAATTATAGTCCTCAATTAACTCCATCCATCTCCGTTGCCTCAGATTGAGATCCTTCTGAGAGAATAAATACTTCAGGCTCTTATGATTTGTAAAAACTGTGAACGTTGCCCCGTAGAGATAGTGTATCCACTTTTTTAACGTGAATACTATCGCTGCCAATTCCAAGTCATGCGTAAGCAAGGACATTTCCTTCTTGCATGACTGTTGCTCTCAATCCTTCCTTTGATGCATCATTGTAAACGACAAAGCCCTATGTTCCCTTCGGAAGGGCTAAGACTGGAGCTGTAGTAAGTCATTTCTTCAGTTCTTGGAAACTAGCCTCGCACTTATCGTTCCACTCAAACTTGACTTGCTTCTGGGTTAGTCGAGTGAGTTGTCCGGCTATCTTGGAGAAATCCTTGATAAATCTTTGATAATATCCTGCTAATCCCAAGAAGCTTCTGATCTTTGTTACTGACTCGAGTTGTTTCCATTCAACAACTGTACATTCGAAGGATATACTGCGATTCCATTGCTGGATACTATGTGTCGCAAGAATGCGACTTCCTTAAGCCAAAATTCACACTTACTGAACTTATCATATAGTTTATGCTCTCGTATTGTCTCCAGGACGATCTTCAGATGACGCTCGTGATCTTCTCTATACTTGAAGGACACTAGTATGTCATCGATGAATATCACTACAAACTGATCCAAGTAAGGCCGAAAGACTCGATGCATTAGATCCATAATTGTTGCAGGTGCGTTCGTCAGACCGAGGGCATTACTACAAACTCGTAGTGTCCATACCTGGTTTGGAATGTTGTTTTAGAAATGTTTTCTTCAAGGATCTTCAACTGGTAGTATCCCTGTTGCAAATCAAACTTCGAGTACAGTGTCGCTCCTTGATGTTGGTAAAACAATTCGTCTATCCTTGGGAGGGGATATTTATTCTTGATGGTCACACTATTAATACTGTGGTAATCTATACACAGCCTTAATGTTCCATCCTTCTTCTTGACGAACAGTACCGGTGCTCCCCACGGAGACGTACTCGGTCGGATAAATCCCACTTCCATCAACTTATGCAATTGAGTCTTCAACTCTTGCAACTCTATAGGAGCCATTCTATAAGGCGTTCTGGCAATCAGGGCGGTTCCCAGTAATACCTCGATGGTGAACTCGACTTCCCTATCTGGAGCGACAGGGGTGAGTTCTTGTGAAAATACGTCTGTGTATTCCGATACTATAGGCACTTGGTGGATTTGTGTCTCTATCTTGGGCTTGTTGATTACAAACGCCAAGTACCCTTGTGCCCCTCTAGAGATTGTCTTTCTCACTTTAGTGGCAGAGTTGATAACCAAGACAGAGAGTCAACAACAAGAGGAAAGGCACATCGATTAATACAAAATATGAAGTACACGAATGGAAATAAAGATCGTACAATAATAATACAATGAAATCCGAAAATACAACATCCAGTACAACAGCAAATACAACACAAGGAATAAAATTCTAACTACTCTGTAACAATGATGTCATCATCACTATCGTCCTCGATTGGTTCTGGTTCATGCCACTCCTCAGCATATGACCAATTAGCAAAGTCGGGCCACTCATCGAGCGCTGGTGCGTCCTCCAGCTCTTTGGTCTCTTCTGGATCCTCCTCGGGATCCTCTTCATCATCTGCTTCCGGATCAGCTTTCGGTTCCACCTCGGGCGGTGGCGATGTTGGGGTGTTAGCTGCAATAGCAACTTCTAAGGCGGCGTCCCTCTGAACCAGGGCTTGTGTGAGGTCCTAAATAGCAGTCATCTTTTTGATGATGGTTTCCTCGAGGCGATCCATCGTGTCCCTTGACATATGCGCATCCATCTCCCACTTGTATCGGCCATCACTGGCAAGCTTCATCTTCTCTTGCATGCCATCCATGCATTGTTGGAGTAGCTGGATCTGGTCCTCGCGAGCGCGGATAGTGACCTTGCGATCATTGGCTAGCAAAACTAAGCCGTGTTTGTCCTCTTGGCGCTTTGCTAGGAGGTGTTCAAGTCCCCATGCGTGGTTGCGCTCTTCTTGTAGCTCTGAATTAGCCCGGATGAACTCCTATTGCCAGTGCATTGCCAATCCTTCGTGATAGTCTCGCACTGCGTGAGCCCCCCAAATCATCGACCAAGTTGGCACCTCCTGCACCATTCCTAGTCAAAACACAACTAAGGTTTGTTAGGCGAGTATAAACGGGAAGATAGAGAAGAACAAGCAAAACTAGTCAAGAATCAACTAAGTTAAGACAACTATTACTATGGAATCTCCAAGTATATAAATTCTTAACTCAGTCAAAACATTAGTGATACGGTTCTCAATATTGCATCATCAAACTTAATATCGGGTCTATGTCCTTATGAGATCGAATTCAAGCTTAAATAGTCAAGTTGCGGTACTACCCAACACAAATCGAGGGTCCTATCCTTGGTCAGCTTGGTGTAAGTTTCCATCTTACTAGCCGAGCTCTGACACCACTCTAACCTGTCACGCCCCAAATGGGAAAATGACGACAATCCACAACTTAAACGGAATTAAACCGAATAGTCTAGTCAAACATCAACATAAATCCAACTAAGACAGGATTAAACGCAGCAGAAAAAAACAAGTACAACTTACATCCTAACAACAATATCCAAAATACATCCCAAGTACATAAACTAAAGACATAACTTAATAGTCAAAGGGTCCTACGCCCTTAAATTACAACTTAAAACAGAAAGAGAATGTCCAAGAATAGTAATAAAAATCCCAAAGTCGAAACATGAAGAGATCACTCCGTGACTTGATCAACATCGTCCACAAACTCTTGATCTAGCCGTTTCAAAACAGGAGGGTGTGAGATGAAAATTCTCAGTGGATGGGTGATCGTGTGCGAGTGTGGCGATATATATAAATGCAAGAAAACTGTTGTATGAAAATTGCATGAGTTATGATGCGTGTTTCACACACAGTTCGCAAGAAACATGTTATATAATAATAATATACCTATACGGTTTTGATGAAAAAGTTCATGTACATACAAGCACTATGTGATTTCAAGCAAGATAGGTAGTGGTTGCGTACGGACTGTAGCGCCAACCCAAGCAAGTAATTGGATCCGAGTAACTCCAGAATCGTGTGGACCAGACAGCGATCTTTCGCTCTTCCTTGTAACTCCCCAAGCAGGATGGTCTAAGACCTGTCACCTTATCGCTCCATAGGCACGACAAATCCACAGTGGGGCTAGCTAAGCCCGGATTGTCATAATCGTGATTATACCTCAAGTACTATGACCCACTTTCCTTGGACACTTCGTCCGCAGTTATGGGATTAGGACGATGGGGCCGGAGAGTGGAATAGTAGCCGAGCTGCCCGGTTCCATCCCCGACAAGTCTATTCCGACTATGAGCTTGACACACTAAGCTGACTTAGACAAGAATATAATCACAAGTACGATATGTCAACAAGGCAGTCGAGTAAATCAATTCAGGGAAGCGGTTCAAGTAAATTATGTGAAAATTTGCACGTGGCATTAATCGGCATTGGTGGAGTAATTTTTGAATGAAGTTCATTATCAGAAAGATAACTAATCTTCGATGATTTGGTAATTTAAGTGTGACATAAGTCCCGTTATAAATTCAAGGTCACAAGGCGAGGAAGTCGCCCCGCGAACACGTATTAATCGATCAAGGCGATCCGTTAAGTCAAGGGATTTTTAAGAGACTAAATTTTATAAATAATAAGAATAAGTCATTATTACCAAGGCTGTAAGAAAAAAAAATAATTAAGGTGAGGTCCTTGTTAAAATAAAATTTTACAATTAGCCCCGTTTTGTAAAAACTAGTCATTTTGGGGTTTAAAATTGAATAAGTTTTTGTCTCGAGCTAGAAAAATTATAAGGTCAGTTCCTAAATTCTCCAAATTGTTCATAGATTCAGGTGTTTGAATGTTTGGGGTCGAGTTTTTGGAAAATTCTCATTTTGGCCCTAAATTTGTCAAAATTGTCATTTCAAGCCCCGAGTTTAAAATAATCGGATCTCACAAACCGGAAGGGCTTTTAATGTGATTATAATTGTAAAATGTCACGAAGGGAAGTAGGTTATTGGTACAAAAGATTTTTTAAAAGGGGTAAGTGTAGGTCCCTTAACATTAAAAAATTCCATTTTAGTCCAATTTTTAAGTTTTTGCCTTTAAGTCTTATTAGGGGTCCAATTGTTATGATTTGAACCATGGGTTCAAAATATCATAAAATTATAGTTGAAGGTGTATTTTCAGGTGCATGGACTGTATAAGTCCTGGAAATTTTATTTTGGTCCTCAAGTTTAGTATTTCACATTTTTGTCCCCCAATTTTTGTAAAATTGCATTCTTAGCTTAAAACACTTTGATTTGGAATAATTTTAAAATATGTATTTCCCAGTCCCTAAAAGTTAAAATTTTCAAAATTTAAAGGTAAAGCTGGTACAGTTTTGAATTTATATTTTAGCCCTTAAACTTTCAAAATTTTGCGACTAGTCATTGGGCTTTCAAGAGTTGGTTTTTATCATCTCAAAACCTTTAAAACTTTAATAAAAGGTCCAAATATCATTTTTGAACCTGAGTACAGTCCCAAAAATCCAAAAATACAGAGGGGTCCTATAAGTTTTATTTTCTTGCAATTAAGTCTATCAATTTGCCATTTTTGCATTTTAGGTCTAAAAATTGTAATTTAACCAATTATGCTCGAAATTTCCAGATTATAAGGCAATTAATACATGAATTGTAAAGTGCATGAACATGCACATACATATCATACAAGAATTTATCATATAAAGCAATAAATTGCACATGCATGAACCTAAATTGCAATAATTGGAAATTTGAACATAACTTGATAATTTTTTGAATTCACCTCTTGAAATGTACATGCATTTTCGAAATTTACTTAGGAGATTTAAAAGGATTTTCCACTCACCTTATATAATGGATTGAATTGGTGAAAAAGGAGGGTAAAATCGCCACTTGATAAAGAACTCACTTAGGTCAACCCCTAAGTCAAGAAATATCAAAAAAATGGAGTTAAAAAATGAAGGCGTAAAACAAGAAAAAAAGAAGAAGAAGAAGAAGAAGAAGAAGAGGTCAAATACTACACTTACCTTGTGTAGTCGAATTTGTGAGTCAAGTAGAGGTCTCAAAATGGATTTTCTTGCTCACCCTCAAATATATCCCTTAAGGTCAGCCCTTATTTCTCAAAAATAAAAAATAGTGGTAAAAAATTTGAAATTTAAGATGAAGAAGAAAGAAAATGTGCCACAACCCAATTTCTTACCTTGTAGTCCAATATCTCCAAAATATCTTGAGGTCCTCTTCAAGATGATCTGAAAACTCTAAGTTCTTCAAGTTGAGCTCCTAAGTGCCTCAAAAAAAATGAAACAATTAAAAGAAAATTAGAATAAATAAGAAGACTTGAAGAAAATGAGAAAGATTGAACAAGATGAAAATTTCTCACCTCGTTAGTGTAAGTTTCGAATTTTATGAAATAGAAGGAAGAGTTTCTTGTATTTTTGGCTAATTGTTAGAAGAAGTGAAAGAAGAAGATGAAGATGAGTGTAGAGAGAAGTTGGGGAATTTTTAGAGAGAAGAAGGAGGATTTTTGCAAGAGAGAAATAGGAGTTGGTGAAAAATGAATCAAATTTTTCTACAACAAGGCCATATGGCAGATTGCACTAAGGGAGGCGGAAAAAAATTCAAGTCTTGTGTTATGTTGCTTGCATGGAGACAACAAGATGGTCAAAGGTATGGGCAAGAATGATGAGTGGAAGAATGGTGAATTTTGAGGGGAATGTTGGAGTAGTAGGATTTTGTTGGGGAAAATATAATTTAAAAATGGGGTATACAAGAGTATGTAGAATACTTGTACAATACAAGTATTATCTTATTATGTGTAGGTATAAGGTGTGGTATAATGTGGTATGTGTACAAGAGTTGGGAGGCATTTCTATACCAAAATCACACATTGGCCGTCCACTATAGGTATAATTGTTGCATCCATATATTTTTTTTGTCCCAAATTTGATGATAATAGTTGTATAATATCAATCTCCAAAATTAATAGTGATTCCCTTAATCACTTATAAGTCTCAAGATCACTTACTCTAAATCAAATTCTTAGTTCTATAGAATTTTACTCACTAAAATAAATGGGTCTCTTAAAATTCCAAGGTGACTAATAAATACACAAATAACAATGATGATCAATGAAGTGATCATTAAACATAGAATAGAAAATAATAAATGATCAATAATTACACAAGTAGATGATCAAATAAATGTACATGATAAAATGCGAAATATTATTAAAATTTATCCGTCAAAGTGACGCGATAAAGTAGTCAAGAATAATACATAGTCGATAAATGAAAATAAATACGCTCAGAAAATCGAGGGCTTCACATTTAAAATACTAATTTAGTAGTAGATAGTCTTCAAAGATCATAAAGATGAAAAGGTTTTTTCATAAGGGACGAAATCATTCTTCTTTGAAATAGTTTTTAAGCACTACTACATTCTTTGCCAAGAATTTTAAAATTTTATAATACAAGTTTGATAAATCAATATAATAGATTTTTGAGTAAAGATATTGAGTTTATCGTATAGAATATTTTCAAATTGAAATTTTATCAAAAACTCTAAAAAATTTAAAAGTAATTTTTTTAAATCAAAATGGTAGTTTTGCATAAAGAATGGACTTTTAATAATACTTTTCCTTACGAAATTAAGATGAAATAGATAATAGTCATTGAATTTTAAGAATTAGGTAATATCATAAATCAAATAGTAATATCACGCTGTTAGGTAATAAATAACGCTAGAGCCGACAACATAACATGTTATGCAAAATAAATATAAAATGAGAATAAATTATTAGAATATTAAATATAATATCGGAAAAATATCCGCAATCGTGTCGTCTACGGTTGAAAAATCCGGGGCCTCACATCCTCTTCTTCTTAAAGGAACTGGTCCCCAAATTCTCTTCTGAACTAATCCCTTTCAAATTAAAGATGAGATTCATACTTAATGTGTGTATTCAATGAGGATCTATCATAACCTCAATATCAATCTTATGCAGCCTAGAGGCGCTTATTTCCGATCCAAGTTCACATCAGCCAACTTCAAATAATCATTCTTCAAAATATCTCCAATAACCTTAGTGTTATTCAAAATGCTCCTCCAATTATCACATAGTAGACAATATTCATAATACCTTATTCATGTGAATTCGTAAGGGTTACATCATTATTTAATTATCACTTAACCAATCATATTTACTCCACATATCTCTCTAATGTTCTTATTCACATAATTAATTAGCTCGAAACATACTACTTATAATCGAAATCCCGAATATATCTTTGCTTGTCGCAGTTAGTCAATATTTCATTCACTTAAGAAAGTGGTATTTATAGTAATAGTCTCGATTTAACTAAATAATTGACACTAATTCATATCGTTGTATCTTTTCTTGAACAATTGATAGTAGATTTCGATGCTAAAAATACAATGTCAACCCAAAATTTCCATCCATAAATATATGATAGTCGAGATCTTATCAATCATTAAATAAGTCATTTCCAAAGTTGTAATCATATGAGTCGTTCCTACTAAAATCTTGATAGCAATCTCTATTTCCCATATCCATAAGCACCTTGATTGTTCCAGGTAAATGTGCACATCTCATATACTTTGTATAAAATACTAGTATCCATCCTCATAATCAATTCACACTTACTGGCCAAAAATTAAGTCATAGTCGACCAAATTAACTAACAACTAACTCAAATATCGGATAAGTATCTAAGTTACAATAGTAGCTCGAATATTCCTAAATAATCATCATCCAATCTTAGTTCACAAGTTAGACATCACGATTTAGAAGGTACTTAGTGGTGACATCAAGTCGAGATCCTGAATTATTCACATCCTTAACGTATTTTAACCATGATACTGATGACAAGAAAAATTACTTACTTAAGCTTGCACAAACATTTGAGAATGAGTAACGCAATGGTACTATCATTGGTAAATCATACCTAGTGTTTCCCATATTATCATTTTCTGAAGTAATATCATTAGGTATTTCGATTCCATAATATATCACATAACCAATCCATTCCTGGGATAATGTCATATTCAGATATGGTAGTAGTATCAATTTAGCACGAAAACACACATAGTAAGGTAAGCAGAAAAGTGCGAGTGTTATAATACAAAAGGTACTGCAATTGGATTACCAAAGTTAGGTCGATGTCGTATAATAGTGTCCCAATCCGTTGCAGATAAACCTACACGATGGCATAATTAAATACAAGAAGTAGGCTGCAATTGGCAAAGTCATCTAATCGGTAGCAGCGCCATGGGCATCATCGTCACTATCGTCAACAATGGCAGCCACTTGGGCTGGATCCTCCTACAATTTCTCAGGGTCTTGTAGGAAGTCCATTGGGTCCATCTGAGGATCCTTTTTCAGATCTTCTTCTGGATTCTCCTCCGGTTCTTCCTCCACTTCCTGGGCGACCTCCGGAATGATATTGATAGCTTGAAGAACTCGATTCCTAATTAGTTGGGCCTGCTACTGGAAATCAGCCTGATTTAGTAACATATGTTCAACCTAAGTCTCCACCTGCAGCTGTAGAGCCTCAATCTATGTTTGCATTTGGGCGATCATTTGATGTGAGTGATTAATCTTGTCCTCATGTTGTTGAACCAGTGCGTTGAGGCCTTCTATGGTGTGGAGGTGTTGAGTCACGAGGCCTTCGCTGCGTCCGACCCTCTCTTGTAGTTCCCGCGTGGTGCTAGTCAAGGAGAGTTGTTTCAGGTTCGCATGATGGATGCTCTCAATTAGTTGGTCCATTTGGTGTTCTTGGATTCGGATGGTCCTTTCTTGCTCTGCCACCTGATAAACTAGGGCGTTCTTCTCTTCCTATCGTTGGGCTAATAGGTTATCCAAGTCGTGTGTATGGTTACGTTCCAGTTGTAGTTGGGAGTTAGCCTTCACGAACTCGTTATGATAATATGTCGCCATCTCCTCGTAGTGGTCTCTCTCAGCGCGAATCTTCCACACCATGGGCCACGTTGGAACTTTGGGATCCATTCCTGGTCAAAACACAACAAGTGTTCGTTAAACAAGTATAGTGGAAAAGACAATGAAGCATAAGTAGAACTAATCAAAAACCGTCTAAGTATAAATAACAATTAATTTTGTATCTCCAATTATTACAAAATTCTTAACATAGTCTAAACATTAGTGATACGAATATCATGATTCATTATCAAACTTAATATCGAGGGTCTATGGTCCTTTTTAGATCGGATTTTTAGCTTAGATTAGTCAATAGTGGTACTACCCAACATAGGCAGAAGGGTCTTATCCTGGTTCAGCTTGGTGTAAGTTTCCATCTTACTAGCCGAGCTCTGATACCACATCTGTCACGCCCCAAACGGGACCACGACATGATCAATAACTTAAACAAGTTGGTACGCCAAATGATTCAACCAATAAAAGATTTACACAACATTAATACCTAAATGGTCAACCGTTCATTAAAACATTCGAAATCCGAGTCTAACGTAGCCGCGGAAATTCTTAAGATACAGTCTAAATAAAATTCAACATTCATTCACCCAAATGAATTGTTCAGCAACAACACTAAATAGGAAATTATCATTCTACTGGACGACTAGGGCATAGTGTCACTCCGTCTCTTTATCATCCTCGTTCACGTCCTCAACGTGTAGTTCACCATCTGGTCATTTGAAAAGGCAGGGGTGAGATAAAAATTCTTAGTGGATGGGTGTTCATGTGTAAGTGTGGCTTATATCGATGCAGGAAAATATTTATATGAAGAATGCATGGTTCATGATGTGTGCGTCACACACGATTCACAAGCAGCGTAATATATCAAAATAATATAGTAGTATATAACTTGTTGAAAACAGTTCATGAACATTCAAGCACCATGAATGGTATTCGAGCGAGTCAAGTAGTGGTTGAGTACGGAATTATAACGCCAACCTAAACAAGCAATTCAGTCCGAGTAACTGTAGAATCGTGTGGATTAGATAGCAATTCATGTTCTTCCTTGTAACTTCCCAAGCTAGATGGCACATGTCCCAGTCACCTTATCGCTCCTAGGCACGACAAATCCATAAGTGTTCTTTTGATCATACATCTGTTTTGAGTATAGCAAATTGTATTGACAACTTCAACCCAAAATCTCTTTGGTAAACCAGCTTCAGCTAATATGATCAGTGCAACTTCATTGAGAATTTTGTTCCTTCCTTCAGCTACTCTAATATGTTGTACAGTTTTTGCAGCTTAGTGTTCATGAAAAATCCCATTTTCAATGAAGTAATGAGTTATTATCCATTGACAAACTCGGTTCCTCTATACGATCTGATCTTGATGATGGATTGACTCTTCTCATTTTGAAATTTCTTCAACAGTTGTGGTAGTTTTTCCAAGGTCTCCATTTTTTTACACATGAATATGGTTCATGTGTATCTTGAGTAGTCATCAACCACTACTAGAGTGTATTCATTTCCACTGGTACTTGTAGGATCAACAGGATCAAATCGATCCATTGGTAGTAGGTGCAAAATTCTTGTTAGTGGAGGATTAGAATTCTCTTTGAAATATGACTTGATCTACTTTCCTTTATTACAAGCATTAGGTGTGCTGTCTTTCTTATATACCAAATCCGAAAGACCTTGTATACTAGATGACTTCTTGCAAGCTTATTGATGGTCTTGAACTAGCATGTTTTTTTTTTTTGTGTGTTATGTTGTTATATTTCTGGAAATAAGATGACGTAAAAAAAATTCAGTTTTATTTCTGGAATTTTCGAAAAAAAATAAATAATAAAAAAATGATATGTATATGAAATTATGCTAAAAGTGATTCTGCATAGGAAAAATAGCTTATGTATGCTATTATGCTTTCTTTTGACATGAATGTATGTGATTCATTTTATTATATATTTCTGGAATTTTGTTTTTGTCTTTTTATATTTCTGGAAATTTCGAAATTTACATGTTTGTGTGTTGGAAATATGATACAATGTGTTTTTATGTTAGAAAATAGCTTTTATATGTCTATTATATTGGTATATCTTCAAGATGAATGAGATATATAAAAATATATATTTTAATGATATGTTAATATTCTGGACCCATGTATTTCTGAATAAAATCGTGTTGGGCCATTTTTGCAATTATAGCAAAATATAGGGCCAAAAATGATAAAAATCAAAAACTGTGAAACCCCGCTGAAAAATCCAAATTTTGTACTAAAATTACTGTAATATAAATAAAAATAATAATTGGGACCCTTCAGGTCAAACAAATACGAATATACGAGTTTTAAACATTTAAATGAAATTTTCCAACCTTTAAGGGGCTAAACTGTAAATTTTGAAAATCTGGAAGGTTACTATCCTGAAACTTTTATGATATTATTTTAATTAATATTCTGGACCTTTAGTCCAAATTTCACGAAAAAAGGGGCTTGAAACGAGCCCTTAACGGTAAAAATTGCTTTTGGGGCAAAAATGAAATTTTCACAAAATTGGTACTAAAACTGGAAATTTTTAAAACTATTTTTAATCTACATACTTACTACCCCAAAAACATTATTAGACTTGAAATCTCGTTAAAACCTTTTCCGGTTTAAGAGATATCCATTTTTAAAAGTATCGGGTCAAAATAATAAATTTGGAGAAAACTGGGACTGACCTGCAATTTTCAAAAATTTGACACCAAGACCAAGAAAATTTTATTCCTTAGAATATTTAGAAAAATTAGGGACTGACCTTGCCCTTTTCCGAGTCCGGGATCACAACTTATGGAATTTTTAAAACCCGGCATAAATCTTTCTCTTTAACTAAAATATTTTATTTTAAAAATAAGAAATTTATCAAGGTCATATGAATTATTTTATCTCAAAAATTCAGTTTATTTATAAAACATAAATATTTTAATTAATTAAAATTTCTATTTTTTAAATTATTATCCGAATATTATTCGGGATTTCATACCGACTAATTGTCATGATAATAAGGCGACTACCTCGCCGGCATAATCCGAACCTTATTAAGAACCTCGGCATAATACACTGAATCAAAGAATAAAACCGGCTAGATTACCCCTCCGATATCTATGCTGTGTCAATGACTGAATATTGGACACGGCGAGTCCTTGAACACGCCGGTCCTACTGACTGATTGACCGGGTTGGCGTCACACTTTCCGTGCGCAACCATCTGATATGAATTGACGGATTTGTGGAATGGATAAGTCGCGTATGGGATGGGTAGCTTGGCTACAGTCTCATACCGGCCTCCATCGTCCAACTCCCAACCTCGAGCCGGACAGAGAGTCTCGGCGGGTGATTGGGTCGTAGGATTCTGGGTATAATCATGATTATGACGTTCTCCGAGCTTAGTTGGCTCCACTGTGGAGACGTCGTGCCAACTGGGATAGCGGCTTCAGCCCTATCGACAAGAGGGATAAGGTGTACTGTTTGGGGAGATGATGTTTGATCGACACTTCTCTGCCGTATAAGGTGGTCTGGGTTGGCATCACACTTTCGTGCGCAATCAACAGATATGAATTGACGGACTGACTAGGTTGGTGTCACACTTTCGTGCACAACCAACTGATCTGAATTGACGGATTGACTGTTAAATAATATTAATAAAATTATTAAGTATATGAAAATGTCATTGCACGTTTCTTGCATCAAAACTCATGAAATGATTTTACTGCATAAAATAAAAGCCCAACTTGCACACACACCTACCACACCCACTGAGAATTTTTGTCTCACTCCCGCCTATTTTTTTCCAACCAGAGGATGAGACCCTGCCGGAAGAGGAAGGCGGCGAAGACTTTGATGCTACCGACTAATCTTATATCTTACCGGACTTGAGTCAATTGAATCTTATTTATGTTATTTTGATGAACGAACAATTATGAAATTTGTAATAGATGGGCGTAGGACCCGTGGAAATATTTATGAACAATGATGTACTTTATTATTTCCGCTGCGACATTTCAGACTTAGACTACATTGACATTATGTATTTTTTTGGGATTTTTCTGTTATGATTGAATTACTTTTATGAATGAATAATTGGTTTATTTCGGACCGGCTTAAGTAAACCAGCCTAAGTTCGTTTGACTGTGTCACGGCTCTGAGTTGGGGCGTGACAGATTGTGGTATCAGAGCTCGGCTAGTAAGAAGGAACTTACACCGAGCTAACCAGGATAGGACCCTTTGCCTGTATTGGGTGTTATCACTAAGATAAGAATCTGGACGATTGGGAATTATAGAACCTCTTAATTATTTATGGGATACTTAGCCGATTTCTTGACATAGATATATCTTATAGCACTTGATTTTTCTTCCTAAGTAATTATATGCCTATTTTGATATCATACTTGTGCTTGTTCAGGTATGGAGCACGAGACCGTTCCGTTGACGGAGTATGAAGAGTTACGCGCCGAGAAGGATTACCATGCCGACGCGGCTGGATACTGAGAGGGAAAGTACTCCCGCATTGCCACCCGACTCCATCTATCACAAAAGCATGCTCAGTCACTTGAAAGGGTGGTATGCGAGCGACATGAATCTACAGTGGACCTCAACTGTGAGATCAAGGTGCAAAAGATGAAAATGGAAGAACGCGACAACGAAATAAAAAAGTTGAAGGAAGAGAAAAACATGCTGCGTGAGGTTAATCACCAGGCGAACGAGAAACACCTGCATTTGACTCACGTTAATGCCTAGCTACGCGAGAGGGCTGAGGAAAGTGAGGGCCTTGTGGCTCAGCGTCTTCAGAATATCGAGCATCTTAACACAGTGGTGCACGAGAACGAGGAAGCATTAGATGGTGCGCTTGAAATGATGGCCCAGATGCACGGCCAGATTGAGGCTCTACAACAGCAGGTGGAGACTCAGGAAGGACAGATACTATTGAACCAGGCAAACTTCATACACCAGACCCAACTTCTCAGAAATAGGGTTCTGGAGGCCATTAACATTGGTCCAGTGGTAGCCCCGGAACCAGAAGTGGAGCCTGAAGTAGAATCGGAAGAGGATCCAGAGGAGCATCCGAAAGAGGATCCAGAAATGGACCCAATGGACTTCCTGTAGGATCTTAATGAAGAGTAGAAGGATCCGAACCAGATGATCGACATCGAGGGAGATAGCGATGACGATGCACGCGGCACCGTCACAGATTAGATTAGCTCATTTTATTTTCTCCATTTTCTGTATTTCGATTCTGTAATAGACCAGATTGTAATGGATAGCGTAACCATGGTTCAGTGATTGTTATCTGTAATTTGACTTAAGCTTTTCTTTTGTAATGGAACTCGTATTTTCCTTTAATTGCACTATGTGTTGCTCTTCTTATGTCTCTCGTACTTGTTTATTTAAATTGACATGTCGTGAATCTTGCATATCATGTCTATGATTTTCAAATACATAAAGTGGATGAACTCTAATCTTTCTATATACAGATGGCCGGAAGAAGAGAAGGCTTAAGGCCACGCGGTCTTGACAGGAAGGACCCCAATCCTTCCCTAGAGAGAACACCCTCACCTGAACTACCACCCTCGCCACCTCCTCCCCCAGTTGCGGGAGACAATTTAACCGCTCAAGCCTTGCAGCAGATCTTGTTGTTTATACAACAACAGGTTGGGCAAAACCAGAATGCGCCTGAGCCTGCACGGGATGCTCACGATCGGGTACTGGAGTGATTTCTGCGCTTCGACCCGCCAGTCTTTAGGGGGGAACCAGATGATGCAAAGGCCGAGGATTGGCTTGAGCGAATGGAGAACATATTTGCTGCCCTTCAGTACACAGAGGAGCAGCAGATAACATTGGTTGTTTACTGACTGGAATCCGCGGCCCGAGACTGGTGGAGGGCTGTGGAGAGGAAATGGGTTCAGGATAGAACCCGAAGGACATGGGAAAATTTCCTGTTGGAGTTCAATGACCAATATATCCAGCAGGTGGTCCGAGAGGCCCGAAGGGATGAGTTTCACTGGCTAAGGTAGGGTAGTATGACGGTTGCACAATATGAGTCCGAATTTCACCGCTTGTCCAAATACGCTCTTGGGTCCATAAGCACCGAGGCCGACAAGTTATACAAGTTTACCAGAGGTCTGAGGTTGGAACTATAGAAACAGTTGTTGACTGTTAAGATGGACACCTACTCGGCTGCGGTCAGGGCAGCTTCTCGAGTGGAGATGGGGCTTAGCCGGATTGGGCAGCTCGGGCAGGGCAGGGCAGGGCATCAGGCTCGAAGAGGCCAGTGGCAGAGAGGACATCCGGGTCGCCTGTAAAGTTCTAGAAAGGCGGAACTGGAGGGGCTAACAAGGGAAAACAACCCGCATAAGGCCAGACATGCTCTCACTGCATCAAACCGGAACACGTGCCAGACCACTGCTGGCGTAAATAAGGAAAATGCCTCCGATGCGGTAGTGCTCAGCATCAGGTCCGAGAGTGCCCGTTGTATACTACCCCGGCTAATAAACCAGCACCACCTCAAAAGCCGAGAAATAACAACCGAGCTAGGGCGCCTACCCATGTCTTTGCTCTGGCCGGGAAAGAGGGCCCGAATGCGACTGACATGGTGGAAGGTACGCTCTTGATATCTGATCAACACGCTAAGGTCTTATTTGACCCTGGCTCATCGCACTCCTTTGTTGCACAGCATTTTGCATCTAAACTGCATTCATGCATGGAACGCATGCCTATTTTTTTAGAGGTATCGGCTCCTTTGGGCGCGAGCCAGATAACTGATGCTATATATAATGCATGCGAGATTAAGATTGATGATACATGTTTTCCTGCTAACTTAGTGTTACTGCCTATATTTGAATACGATGTTATTTTGGGAATGGAGTGGTTAGCCGAACACTTTGCACAAATGGACTGTCATAATAAAACTGTTAGGCTATGTAAGCCTGGGAAACCTTTAGTCGAGCTATCTGGTAGTGCACGAATTCCATTAGCCCCGATCATTTCTGCCATTAAGGCTAGGAAAACAATCTCGAATGGGGCATAAGGGTACTTAGCGTTTGTAATTAACAAACCTAAGGATGAGATCCAGATTCACCAAGTACCAATAGTATCGGAATACCCAGACGTATTTCCGTAAGAACTCACTGCGTTGCCCCCGGATAGGGAGATTGAGTTCACAATCGAGACCTTACCAGGAGCACCGCCGGTGGCAAGGAAATCGTATAGAATGGCTCCAGTAGAGCTTCAGGAGCTGAAGGCTCAGCAACAAAAACTAATGGACGTGGGATTTATCAGACCAAACACATCCCCGTGGGGAGCTCCAGTGCTGTTCATCAAGAAGAAAGATGGATCATTGAGACTATGTATAGACTATCGTGGTCTTAACAGCGTGACCATCAAAAAAAAGTATCCCCTTCCAAGGATCGATGAGTTATTCGATCAACTTTAGGGAGCCACGGTGTACTTGAAATTTGATTTACAACAAGGATATTATCAATTGAAGATTAAGAGTGAAGACATACCCAAGACAGCTTTTCAGACTAGGTATTGCCACTACGAGTTTGTAGTTATGCCATTTGGACTGACAAATGCCCCAGCAGCATTTATGGATTTAATGCACAGAGTTTTCCGACCTTACCTTGACCAGTTCATAGTAATCTTCATTGACGACACACTCGTGTATTCCAAGATGAGAGAAGATCACGAGCGTCATTTGAAAATTGTACTTGAGACACTAAGACAACACCAATTGTACGCCAAGTTCAGCAAGTGCGAAGTTTGGCTGGGGAAAGTTACATTCTTAGGACATATCATATCTGGAGATGGGATCACGGTAGATCCATCAAAGGTTCAGACCGTGGTTGAATGGAAACAACCAGAAATAGTGACAGAAATTCAAAGCTTTTTGGGATTGGCCGGATACTATCAGAGATTTATAAAGGATTTTTCTAAGATTGCTGGACCACTTTCGCGATTGACTCAGAAGTAAGTCAAATTTGAGTAGAGCGATAAGTGCGAGTCCAGTTTTCAGGAGTTAAAGAAGCGACTTACCACTGCTCCCGTTCTGGCTCTTCCAAGTGGAAGTGAAGGATTTGTCGTCTATAGTGACGCCTCAAAGGAAGGGCTAGGAGCCGTACTCATGCAGGAAGGACGTGTAATTGCATACGCCTCGCGAAAAGTCAAACCATATGAGGCAAACTACCCAACGCATGATCTAGAGCTAGCAGCAATAGGGTTCGTATTGAAGAAGTGGCGACACTATTTGTAGGGAGCAATATTTACCGTATTCACAGATCACAAGAGTTTGAAGTATTTGTTCTCACAAAAGGATCTTAACTTGAGACAGAGAAGGTGGATGGAACTTATTGAAGATTATCACTTCGATATCCAGTACCACCCTGGGAAAACGAATGTAGTAGCAGACGCCTTGAGTAGAAAGGCCAGCATAGCGAGATTGATAATTAGGGAATGGAGATCTCTGGAAAAATTGAGTGCATGGAATCCGACAAGAACGGACACTCAAATATTCTGCCTTAATATCTCGCTAAGACCTGAGCTGCTAGACGAGATTAAGGCAGCACAGGAAGGAGATCCGAAATTTCGAGAACTTAAGGAAAAAATTCAGAAAAGAGAACGTTTGGAATTCACTATCGCAGAAGATGGGATTTTTAGGTTTAAGAATCGGGTATGTGTACTGAGTAATGAGGAATTAAGAAATAAGATTTTGGGATAAGCACATCGCTCAAGATACACCATACACCCCGGTGGTAATAAGATGTATAAGGATTTGAAATGGCACTTCTGGTGGGTCAATATGAAAAATCAGGTAGCAGAATATGTGGCTAGATGCTTGACCTGCCAACGAGTTAAAGCCGAACATCAACGCCGTCAGGGTTGCTACAGCCATTACAAATTCCCAAATGGAAATGGGAACTTATTACGATGGACTTCATAACGGATTTGCCGAGGACTAGAGGAGGTTATGATATCATGTGGGTTGTGGTGGACAGACTCACCAAATCAGCTCATTTCCTGCCAATGAAGAAAATAGATAGCCTACAGAAGCTGGCATAAATCTATATCTGAGAGATTGTAAGGCTGAACGGAGTACCAACCGACATCATTTCTGATCGAGATCCGAGGTTTGTCTCGAGATTTTGGAAGTGTTTGCATGGGGAACTAGGGACGATGCTAAGATTTAGTATGTTCGCTCACTCGCAAACCGACGGACAATCAGAATGTACGATTCAAACACTCAAGGATATGTTAAGAGCTTGTGCGTTAGATTTTCAGGGAAGTTGGGACATTCATTTGCCATTAGCAGAGTTCGCCTATAATAACAGCTATCAGGCGACGATTGGAATGGCGCATTACGAGGCACTATACGGGAGAAAGTGCAGATCCCCGCTACACTGGGAAATCGATGACCAGTGGACCCCGAAAAGAGAGAAGCAACCCCAGAAACCATTCCCCAGAGTAGATCTGATACAAGAAACTGTAGACAAGGTCAGATTAATAAAGGAGAGGATCCGGACAGCTCAAAGTCGGCAGAAGAGCTATGCGGATAAAAGGAGAAGGTATTTGGAGTTTGAGGTAGGAGATGAAGTGTTTCTTAGACTTTCACCACGAAAGGGACTGATTCACACAAAGAAAGGAGGAAAGTTAAGTCCGAGGTACATTGGTCTGTACAAGATACTCAAAAGAATCAGGAATTAGGCCTAACAGTTGGAACTACCACCTCCTATCGCCGGAATGCATGATGTGTTTCATGTCTCCAGATTGAGAAAATATCAACCCGACCCAGAACACGTTATCACAGGAGAAATCCCTCCAGTAATGGAGAACCTTTCATACACTGAGATTCCCGTACGAATCATTGATAGACAAGTACGGCATTTAAGGAAGAGAGAGATTCCGATCATAAAAGTTGTATGGAAAACCCACCGACCGGGGCGAGGATGCCACGTGGGAAATGGAGGAAGATATGAGAAGACAACATCCAGAACTATTCTGAGAGAAATTTGGGGACCAAATTCTCTTAAGGAGGGGAGGATGTGAGACCCCGGAATTTTGATTAATCAAATTGTAATAGTCCGGATATTGTATCGTGTGACTAAGTGTTACATTTTGATATTAATAAAATATAGTCTTAATTTTATAATTCTTGGTATCTAGATATTAATGTTATTTTATTTCCCTAACTTACTAATTGCTAATTTTAACTATCCCTAATGATATATTACTAACTTAACTTAAAAAAATGGATGGATGGATGAGGTGCACGGTCAACAAAGGAAGGGGAGATAACAATTTGTCTTCTTCCTAGCATGCTAAACCATCACATAACCCAATACACCCTTTTCCCCTACCCAAGACAAGCATGCCTCTAAACCAACTTCCAAGATGAGAAAAAAAAATGTAGACTAGCCTAACAAAGAGGAGAGGGTGGACGGCCATTAAGAGGAGAAGAGGGAGAAGGCTTCCATTTTCACTCTCTACACTTAGATAGTTTTTTTAAAAAAAAAAAAAAGACAAGCAAACACCTCCTCATCATTAAGCAAGAAAGGGCCAATTTTTGTGGAATATGTAAGGAAATCCTCCAAACTCTTTCTTCTAAACACAAGCTTAATTCCCCTACTACCTCATTTAAGAACTTCGACTTGTAGGAGGAAGAGAAGAGGGTCAAATTTCAGGAAGTTTTGGAATTGAAGGATAAAACCTTTGGAGCACTCAAGAAGCTATAGGTTAAGGTAAGCTTGTCCCAAAAATACTCTTGTTATCCCTTCTTTTATTCTTCCATTTTTCTTCAACTTTTGACACCCTAAATCACTACATAATGGTTGTTTTAAGGTCTTGAGGGGACCTAGAAGGGACTTACAAAAAACTAGAAGCAACCTTACAAGAACAAATAAGAGGTGGGTGAATTCTTTAAAAACTCAAGACTTTATTTGCATAAACTAGCATGTTTTTTTTGTGTATTATGTTGTTATATTTCTGGAAATAAGTTGATATAAAAAAAAATTCAGTTTTCTTTCTGGAATTTTCGAAAAAAAATAAATAATAAAAAAAATGATATGTATATGAAATTATGCTAAAAGTTATTTTGCATAGGAAAAATAGCTTATGTATGCTATTATGCTTTCTTTTGACATGAATGTATGTGAATTATTTTATTATATATTTCTGGAATTTTTTTTTGTCTTTTTATATTTCTGAAAATTTCGAAATTTACATGTTTGTGTGTTGGAAATATGATATAATGTGTTTTTATGTTAGAAAATAGCTTTTATATATCTCTTATATTGGTATATCTTCAATATGAATGAGATATACGAAAATATGTATTTTAATGATATTTTAATATTCTAGACCCATGTATTTGTGAATAAAATCGTGTTGGGCCATTTTGCAATTATAGCAAAATATATGGCCAAAAATGATAAAAATTAAAAACTGTGAAACCCGCTGAAAAATCCAATAATTTGTACTAAAATTACTGTAATATAAATAAAAATAATAAGTGGGACCCTCCGTGTCAAACAAATACGAATATACGAATTTTAGACATTTAAATGAAATTTTCCAACCTTTAAGGGGCTAAACTGTAAATTTTGAAAATCTGGAAGGTTACTGTCCCGAAAATTTTAATTAATATTCTGGACCTTTAGTCCAAATTTCACGAAAAACAGGCTTGAAACGAGCCCTTAACGGTAAAAATTGTCTTTGGGTTTAAAATAAAATTTTCAGAAAATTGGAACTAAAACTGGAAATTTTTAAAAATGTTTTTAATCTACATACTTACTACCCCAAAAAATTATTAGACTTGGAATCTCGTTAAAACCTTTTCCGGTTTAAGAGATATCCATTTTTAAAAGTATCGGGTCAAAATAATAAATTTGGAGAAAACTAGGTCTGACCTGCAATTTTCAAAAATTTGACCCCGAGACCCAGAAAATATGATTCCTTAGAATATTTAGAAAAATTAGGGACTGACCTTGCCTTTTTCTGATTTCGGAATCACAACTTATGGAATTTTTAAAACCCGGCATAAATCTTTCTCTTTAATTAAAATATTTTATTTTAAAAATAAGAAATTTATCAAGGTCATATGAATTATTTTATCTTCAAAAAATTCAGTTTATTTATAAAACATAAATATTTTTTTTTGAAAACGATAAAACATAAATATTTTATTTAATTAAAATTTCTATTTTTTAAATTATTATCCGAATATTATTCGGGATTTTATACCGACTAATTGTCATGATAATAAGGCGACTACCTTGCCAGTATAATCCGAACCTTATTAAGAACATCGGCATAATACACTGAATCAAAGAATAAAACCGGCTAGATTACCCCTCCGATATCTATGCCGTGTCAATGACTGAATATTGGACGCGTCGAGTCCTTGAACACGCCGGTCCTACTGATTGACTGACTGAGTTGGCGTCACACTTTCCGTGCGCAACCATCTGATATGAATTGACGGATTTGTGGAATGGATAAGTCGCATATGGGATGGGTAGCTTGGCTACAGTCTCATACTGGCCTCCATCGTCCAACTCCCAACCTCGAGCTGGACATGAGAGTCTGGCGGTTGATTGGGTCATAGGATTCTGGGTATAATCATTATTATGACGTTCTCCGAGCTTAGCTGGCTCCACTGTGGAGACGTCGTGCCAACTGGGATAGCGGCTTCAGCCCTATCGACAGGAGGGATAAGGTGTACTGTTTGGGGAGATGATATTTGATCGACACTTCTCTGCCGTATAAGGTGGTCTGGGTTGGCGTCATACTTTTGTGCGCAACCAACTGATATGAATTGACGGACTGACTAGATTAGCGTCACACTGTCGTGCGCAACCAACTGATCTGAATTGACGGATTGACTGTTAAATAACATTAATAAAATTATTGCACGTTTCTTGCATCAAAACTCATTAAATGATTTTACTGCATAAAATATAAGCCCAACTTGCACACACACCTACCACACCCACTGAGAATTTTTGTCTCACTCCCGCCTTTTATTTTCCAACCAGAGGATGAGACCCTGTCGGAAGAGGAAGGCGGCGAAGACTTTGATGCTACCGACTAATCCTATATCTTATCAGACTTGAGTCAACTGAATCTTATTTATGTTATTTTGATGAACGAACAATTATGAAATTTGTAATAGATGGGCATAGGTACCGTAGAAATATTTATGAACAATGATGTACTTTGTTATTTCCGCTGCGACATTTCAGACTTAGACTACATTGACATTATGTATTTTTTGGGATTTTTCTGTTATGATTGAATTACTTTTATGAATGAATAATTGGTTTATTTTGGACCGGCCTAAGTTCGTTTGACTGTGTCACGGCTCTGAGTTGGGGCGTGACATGGTCTGCTTGCTGTTAAGTAGAGCAATGATCAAATAAGTGCTCTATATCTGGTTTGATCTACAGCCTTGCCATCTGCATCCATGTCCATCTTAGCTGATGTGTTCATTGGTATTTTCACAGAAGACTTCTCTTCCCTACCAAATTTCTTCATTAAATCTCTGGTGTACTTTGTTTGACTTATGAAGGTTCCATCCTTCAATTGCTTGACTTGAAGTCCTAGAAAGAAAGTCAGCTCTCCCATCATGCTCATTTCAAATTTGCCTTGCATGAGATTTGAGAATTTATCACACAACTCTTTATTTGTGGATCCATCGATGATGTCATCCACAAATATTTGAACAAGCAGTATACTCTCTCCATCTTGAATTCTGAAGAGTGTTCTGTCCACTTTGCCTTTGGTGAATCCATTGTCAGTTAGAAATAGAGACAATGTATCATATCATGCTCTTGGTGCTTGCTTCAAACCATATAGTGCTTTCTTGAGCTTGTACACCTTATCTCCAATAGTCTTCTGCTCAAAACCTGGAGGTTGTTCAACATAGACTTCTTCCTCTAACAGTCAAGTTAGAAATGCACTCTTCACATCCATTTGATATACAGTGAAGTTCTTGTGTGCAGCATAGACAAGAAATATCCTTATTGCTTCTAATCTTGCAACAGGAGCAAATGTTTCATCAAAATCTATTCCCTCTTCTTGGCAATACCCTTTGGCTACCAATCTTTCTTTGTTTCTTACCACAGATCCTTTCTCATTCATCTTGTTTCTGAAAACCCATTTTGTGCCAATAACATTTTGATGGGTTGGTCTCTGCACCAATTCCCATACTTTGTTCCTTTCAAACTGATTGAGTTCTTCTTGCATGGCTTGAATCCAATGTGTGTCATCCAATGCTTGAGACACATCTTTTGGCTCTATTTGGGAAAAATAAAACAAGTGAACATTGCTTCTTGCTGAGCTCTGGATCTGGATCTAACACCATCTCTAACATCTCCAATGACTAACTCTGGTGGATGGTCTCTCAGCCATCTCACATCAGGTTGGAGCACGTTAGCTGGATTCAGCCGTCTCGCAGCTAAGTTGTCTTGAACGGCTTCTTCATCATCATTCAGCTGTAGACTTTCCAGCTGTCTTTGGGATTTAGCTATCTCATCTTCATCTAGGTTGATTGCTCTTACTTCAGCTTCTACATATGGACTCTTCTGCATAGTTGGCTGATTCAGCTTATCAACTAACTCTTCAATGTCTTCTCCACTCACATTAGGTTCATCAAAAACCACATGAATAGATTCTTCTGTGACCATAGTCCTTTTGTTCAACACTCTAAAGGCTTTGCTCTCAGATGAATATCCCAAAAAGATACCTTCATCAGCTTTAGCATCGGAAGCCGTCAAATTATCTTTGCCATTGTTGTGAATGAAGCATTTACATCTAAATATCCAGAAGTACCCAACATTTGGCTTTCTCCCTGTCCAGATTTCATAGGGAGTCTTGGTCAATTGCCTGTTAATCATGCATCTATTTTGAGTATAGCATGCTGTGTTAATGGCTTCAGCCCAAAATCTCTTAGGCAAGCCAACTTCAGCTAACATGGTTCTTGGAGCTTCCTTGAGAGTTTTATTCCTTCTTTCAGCTACTCCATTTTGCTGTGGAGTCCTTGCTGCTGATAATTCATGAGCAATACCATTTTCAACACAATACTGAGTTATTATCCCATTGACAAACTCAGTTCCTCTATCATATCTTATCTTTATGATGGTTTGACTCTTTTCATTTTGAACTCTTTTCATCAGCTGAGGTAACTTCTGCAAAGTTTCCTTCTTTTTGCACATGAAGATTGTCCATGTATATCTTGAGTAATCATCCACCACTACCAGGGTGTATTTCTTTCCACTTATGCTGGCTGGTTCAACTGGACCAAATAGATCCATATGCAACAGATGTAATGTCCTTGTTGAAGAAGGACTAGGCTTATCTTTGAATGAAGATTTGATTTGCTTTCCCATCTGGCATGCATCACATACACTTTTCTTCTTCTACACTGAGTCTGGCAATCCTTCCACAAGATGACTTCTTGCAAGCTTGTTGATTGTCTTGAAGTTCAGATGACTTAGATTTTCGTGCCACAACCAACTTTACTTGGCTGTGCTCTTTGCTAGCAGACAAGTGCTTGGTGTAGCAGTAGACCAATCTACCACATACATGTTCTTCTGTCTTGATCCTTGCAGCACTATTTCATTTGATTCAGCATCATTGATCTGGCACACTTCTATATTGAATCCAACATTGTAGCCCTTGTCACAGAGTTGGCTGATGCTTAACAGGTTGAAGTTGAGGCCTTCAACATAAGCAACATCTGTGATTTCCAATCCATTTTTCTTGATAGATCCTATGCCTTTGATTTCCCCTAGAGCTTCATTTCCTCTAAATATGACTTTTGCACCTCTAATCTCCTTGAATCTTGACAGGTTTTTCTTGTTCCCTTTCATGTGTCTGGAACAACCACTATCCATGTACCAGGTTCCTTAGCACTCAGTTGTTTCTTGAACCTGCAAACAAGGAAATTAGTTTTTAGGTACCCATACTTGCCTGGGTCCTGAGGGGTTAGTGCTGTAAGATGATCCAACCAACCTATAGCCAAATGACTTGACTCTAAGAGGTTGCCATCTATCTGTGCCATAATCATAGTGCACATTAGCGAATTGCTTGGGTGTTTTAGGTTCATACAACTGTCTCTTTTGTCTGTATGCATGTGTGTGTTTTAGCAATTGCCTTCTTTGGGTAGTTGTGATATTTCTGAGTGTAGTGCCTGGGTGCATATGTGTGCTGATAATAGCTCTTTTGCCTTTGGAATGACCTTTGTTGAGGTTTAGGTCTTTGCCATCTAGGCTTGTATTCCATTGGTCTTTGCTGATATTTCGCATTGTTCCAATCAGCTTGGCTTGGGTAGTTTCTACCATTCCCAATATGTGTGTTTCTCTGATGAAACTTCTGGGATTTTTGGTAGCTCTGTTTATTCTTCACAGAGTACTTTCTATTTGGAGTTTGCTGAGGAACTTTGCTGGATTTCTTCTCGAGTTGTCCTCTCAAAGATACTCAATCGGTCGTTTCCTTTTCCTTTATTTCCAAGGCCAGTTTGTTTGTGATTGTGCTTTGGGATGAATGTGGGTGCAACATTTGGTGTTTTGGATTTCTAAGATGTTTCATTGCTTGAAGATCCTTTTTCCAAAATCATTCTAGGAGTTTGACTGTGCACAAGGGAGTTGAATCCTATGCCTGTCTTATCTCCACATTATTTTTGACTCATGATTAGATCATCCGATGATTTGGATGCCTTTGTAAATGAGGCAATCACATTTTTTAGATCATTTTCTCTATTTTCTACAGAAGCTATCTCTGCTAATAGTTTAGCATTCTCAGCCTTTAGCTCAGTGTTCTCATCAGCTATGTGACTTAGAGTACTCAGCTCCTTAGTCAGCTGTGAGTTTTGGCTTTTGAGCTGGCTGTTTTCCTCATTTAGAAGTGTGTGTGAGGATTTAATGTGCTCAAAGTCTTTTATCATTTTGCCTAATGAATCATAAAGAATAGTGGGTGATGAAGTGTGTGTGTCACAATCACTGTCACCTAAATCTGAATGAGATGGGTTAGAGTGTACCTCATCATCTTGGTCTGGTTGATCTTGTTCTTTAGCCATAAGACAAATCAAGGCTTCTTCTTCAGAATCACTTGAGTAGTCAGCTTCACTACTCTCTGAGTCTGTTGCTTCTTTGGACTTGACTGTCTCAGTAGTCTCCGCAGCTAACATGGCCTTTTTCTTTTCCTGTCTTCTTTCTCTGGAGACCTTTCTTTCTTCTTCATTCCTGTATTTATTGACTGGTGGATAGGAACAATCAATTGCAAAATGTCCTGGTTGTCTGCAATTCCAACACAGGTTCTCAGCCATTTGATTAACTCTTTATGTCCTTCGGTTATCAGCTCTCTGATATTCAACCCTTTGATGCTCAGCTCTCTTGGGTGGCCTATCTTCCCTTGACTTAGAGGGTGTTGAATGTCTCCTGGAGGTTTCACCCTTGTTTCTTTTGTAGTTCTTATTGAAGAACTTGTTGAATCTTTTAACCATTAGAGCTATTTCCTCCTGGTCTATGACTTTCTTGGGTTCAGCTCTCTTTCCATCCTTGACTATCAATGCAACTGTCTTGGGTACAGCTGTCTCCTATTGATCTTTTCTTCTCAGCTCAAACTCATAGGCTTTGAGGTCTGAGAATAGCTCATGATTGGATGTTTTTGATATGTCCATTGAATGTCTTAGAGCCATAGTCTTCATTTCCCATCCAGTTGGGAGGCTCCTCAAGATCTTCATACGCATCTCCTTTTGTGTGTATTATTTCCCAAGAGCTGAAAGCTCATTTGTGATTTCAGTGAATCTTGCATCCAGCTGATCCATAGATTCTCCTGCAAAAATTTTGAAATTTTAAAATTTTTGAACGGCAACTGATAATTTATTTTCTTTAATTGCTCTGATCCTTCACAAATTAAAGTTAGTTTATCCCAGATTTCTTTTGCTGTTTTGCAGGATTTGACTTTATTGAACATTGCTTTGTCTAAAGTCTTGTAAAGTATGTCCTTGGCCACATTGTCCAAGTTGTATCTTTTTCTATCATCGTTTGTCCACTCAGTCCTTGGTTTTTCAACCAGGGCTGGTCTTTCTTCAGCAGCAACTTCTTCTCCTTTAACTGCAGCTGCTCTCCTTACAGTCGTGTTCACTTTTAATATTTGTAGTGGCCCATCCTCTATCACAAGCCACATTTCATCGTGTAATGCTGATAGATGAGCCTGCATACGAATTTGCAGTCATCAAATTCTTCAACAGTGAACATAGGAATGCGTGTCAAATTTGCTTCCATGATAATAACTTTCCTAAAAATGAAATATTTTTTAAAATACAAGTGTTTGAAACCTTTTTCGAAAAGATAGAGATCTAGTTCAGTAACTAGTGCGGAAGGCTCAATGAACCAACCGCTCTGATACCATTTGTAGGTCCCAAGGGGTGTGAGTAAGGTTTAGAAGGGGGGGTTGAATAAACCTTACCAACTTTTCGATTTTGGTCATTTTAAAATATAACAGAGTTAACACGAACAGCTAAGTCCTTGAGGGACAGTTAAGTTGATTATTCAGCAGAGTTAGCCACTCAACAGACTCGATAGAGCTGTTGATAGAATAACTCAACTGTTTAACCTGAACCTTAACTTGGCTGTGTTGGTTTTATCTGCGGAACACTTAACACCCTTGATTGGTTTTAAACTTGTTTTAACACTTGATTTTAGCACTTGGTTATTAATCAGTTGGATAGCAAATAAGTTTATCAGCAGATGTAAAGTAAATATGCAGAAATATAAAAGTGCTGAAAAATAAATGACACAGTTAATTTTTATAGAGGTTCGAAGATGGGGTAATTCTTCTAGTCCTCTCCAACTCCTGGAGGAATCCTCTATGTAAAATATCTATTTACAAAGTGGTCAACAGTCTAGAGACAGCCTTGATCACACAGCTGGCTTCTCTTCCGACTCAGCTTCTTCACAGGGCAGCTGCCTTGCTACTTCAGCTCACTTTGTCAAGCTCTTTGATTTGATCACGAAGCCCTCCAATAACTGTTAAGATAAAATGTTTTTATCATGATTTTGATGATTTTGTTTAAATGTGTTTTTATACCAAAACAATGTCCCTAAATGTTGTCCAAATACTTCCGATCGATTTAAAATATTTCTACCATTTTTTGGAATATTTCTTGGAGTTTATTTTCGATAAAAAAATTGGACAAAACTTTTGTTTCAGGCTCGACCGGTCGCCCTATAGGGCAACCTGTACCTGAGTTGAGTTTTGAAACAGAAAATGGGACGTTTGAAAAATAGGGGAGGGCGATCGGTCCACCCGGATATCGACCGATAGGGGCGACCGGTCGACCCTAGGGCGACCGGTACCTGGGAAGCCCTCCTCAAGAGCAGACTTCTCTGTTTTGATTTTTGACAACCCCCAACCGGTCAAGCATAAGGGCGACCGGTCGAACCCCCCTTCGACCGGTCCCCCTGTGTAAAAATTGCAGCAAACTCATTTCAAACTTATCTCTGTGCGACCGGTTGAACCCCTCTTTTATCAGCAAACTATCCGTTGCATTTTCAGACAGCTTTTCCCTAATTTGTGGGATTGATTTCTAACAGCTATAATCTTGATTTTAAATGGTTTCTTTTGCAGAAAATCACTCCCCAAGGAGGAGCCTATGTCTGGAAATTAAGCCAACACCTCTCCTATAAATAGAGGCTTCATTCAAACAACAAGATACAACACAACATACAAGCAAAGAGCATACAAGCAAATACTTTTATATCTTGTTGTTTTTTAGCCTAAGTACTTTCACTTGCACACTCTTGAGGTCTAGGCTTTTGATTCTTGATTACACTTGCACTCAATCTTTGTATTGGTATTATAGAGTTGTAATCTTGAATTTCGTCAATCATCCTAAACAAGATATCCTTGTTGTTGCTCTTGTGGTAAGAGTACACTTGGGTGATCTTTTAGGTGTTGAAGAGTGTGGTACTCTTCATAGGTGTTGAAGGAAGATTGTGGTAATCTCCTTGAAGGTGTTGTAAGAGGATTGTGGTAATCCTCAAGGTGGTGTTGTATTAATTTTGGTAATTAATAAAATTCTTTTTCTTTTTCGAAACCCATCTCGGATATACTGGGGTGGTAGAGCACGTAGTCCCTAGGTGGGGTGAAGCTCTTTAAATCGACGTGTGTTGTTTATTTTCCGCACTTTAGTTTTCATCCTTGCTTGATTATTCGAAAAAGAGGGCAAAATCTGAAAAACCGGGATAATCTATTCACCCCCCCTCTACATTATCGTAGCCACTTGGACTAACAAGTGGTATCAAAGCCAAACTCTTTGGCTAGCTCGTTCTGAGTAAAGAGGAAAGATCCATGGCTACGAATGACGCTAATCTCACCATCGGCGCCTCCACCAACAAGCCACCATTATTCGACGCCAGCAACTACGCATTTTGGTAGGACCGTATGGAGTGCTTCCTACAAGGGTGCGGGTTCGACATTTGGAATGTGGTTGTTGAAGGAGTTGATCAACCAACCAAGAAATTGGAGGATGGTACCTTGGCTCCAAAGCCTTTCAAGGAGTTTGATGAAAACGACAAGAAGGCCTTCTCTCTTAACGGTAAGGCCTTAAATATTTTGCATTGTTCTCTTATCGCCACCGAGTACAATTGCATAAGAGGCATAAGGTCGGCACATGAAGTTTGGGAAAAATTGGAGACAATTTATGAAGGAACTAAGAAGGTCAAGCAAGCAAGAAAGACCATGCTTGTTAAAGACTTTGAAAACTTTAACATGCATGATGGTGAAAGCATCTCTAAAATGGTGGAAAGGCTTGACAACATTGTCAATCCTCTTGTGGCCCTCGGTAAAGTCATCTCGGAGCAAGACAATGTGACTAAGGTCTTGAATGCACTTCCCGGCTCATGGTCCGAAAAGGTGACGGCAATCACGGAGGCACAAAATCTTGAGACACTCAAGTTCGATGAGCTCATCGGTAACCTCCTCATCTATGAAGTCTATCTCAAGGAGAGGAAAAATTCCAAACCATCCATAAATCAATCGGGTATGCAAATTATTCCTAAAGGTCTTGCATCTTCTTCAAATAATGCATATTATGATAACGATGATGATGATAAGGAGACGGCCGAACTTGTTCAAAAATTTGCAAAATTTGTGAATAAAAATAAAGCAAGAAAACCAAGAGATAATATTTGCTTTAAATGCGGAAAACCCGGGCACTTCATTGCCTATTGCCCAAAACTCGATGAGGAGGAACAAAAGAAAAAGAAGCCTTTTTCGAAAAAGAAGGCTCTAAATGCGGAGGTCAAAACTTGGGATGAACTACTCGAAACAACCGACGAGGAAGGAGAAACCGAACATGGTCTTATGGCCATAGATGATGATAATAATGAGGTACGCTCTAACTCTTCTACCTCCTCCTTAGTTGATTAATTGCAATGTGATTTTGATGAATTGCAAATTGAGTTTCAAAATTTGATTGTTAAATACAAGTCTTTGAAAAAGGTGCATAAAGAGCTTAAAATTGAAAAGGAAAAAATATTTACCTCTTATGAATCTCTTGACAAAGCTCATGCTCTTACTCTTACTAGAGTTCACTCTCTTGAAACCGAAAAAGAATCGCTCACCAAAAATCTTGAATGTTTGAAAAAGGATGTGCATCGTTTTAACATAAGCACGGATAAAGTTACAAAAATTTTAGATGCACAAAGAGGTAAGCATTCCAAATTAGGACTTGGTTATAAACCATTTCAAAATGTTTCTAAGAAAAATAACCAAGGTCCGACTTTCATACATGCTAGTAGCTCTTATACTCCTACTTGTTTTTATTGTGGCAAAGTTGGACATTATGCTAACAATTGCAAATTGAGAAACAACTCTAGTCATATTTGGAGACCCAAAGGTCTCAAGACTAACCCCCATGGACCCCAAAATTATAGGGTACCTAAAAGGAATTCTTTTGTAGGTAATAGATGCTATAACAACTATGGAAGATTCAAAATGGCTCGTGGACAGCGGATGTTCACGCCATATGACCAAGAGAAGAGAATGTTTTTCCAACATCAAGCTCCAAGAAGAGGGTATGGTCATGTTCGGCAATGGCAAAGGAAAAATCATTGGCAATGGAGACATTGGTAACTCTTTTTTCTCTCTTAGTAATGTTCTTTTAGTAGAAGGGCTTAAGTTTAATTTGATAAGTGCTAGCCAACTTTGTGATTCAAGTTATAATGTTATTTTTAATAAAGAAAAATGCCTTATTCTTAAAAATGATGAAATTATTTGTGAAGCAAATAGAAAAGGCAATCTTTACAAAATTTGTACAAGTGATTTGGTTAGTCAAAATGTTTCTTGTCTTGTCGCAAATAATGATTTAACGAGTTTATGGCATAGGCGACTTGGACATGTTGGATATAAGAATTTGAAAAATATTTACAAAAACCAACATGTAAAAGGCCTACCCAAATTGAATTTTGAAAATCTTGGCTTATGTGACACTTGTCAAAAGAACAAATTAGTTAAAAGTAGTTTTAAGCCCAAAAATGAAATTTCCACAACCAAGCCTCTACAACTACTCCATTTAGATTTGTATGGGGATATTGGTACAGCGAGTCTAAGTGGAAAACATTACACTTTCGTTATTGTCGATGATTTTTCTAGATATACTTGGGCTCTTTTTCTTACCAATAAAAGCGATGCCGTTAATGAGTTTGTTAAGTTGTGTAGACTTATTGATAATGAAAAGGAAGATACTATTAAGTCTATTCGAAGTGATCGAGGTGGAGAATTTGATGGTGAATTTAGAGTTTTTTGTGAAACCAAGGGATATGCACATAAATTTTCGGCTCCAAGGACACCTCAACAAAATGGAGTAGCCGAAAGGAAAAATCGGACACTACAAGAGATGAGTCGGTCCATGCTCAATGAATTCTCTCTTCCAAAATATTTTTGGGCCGAAGCCGTAAGTACCACTTGCTATGTCTTTAATCGAGTTTATATTCGTCCTAAAATGAATAAAACTCCATATGAGCTTTGGAAAGGAAGAACTCCTAATATTAGTTACTTCACAATATTTGGATGTAGGTGTTTCATTTTGAATACTAAGGATCAATTGGACAAACTTGATCCTAAAGCCGAAGAAGGAATATTTATGGGGTATTCAACGAAGAGCAAAGCATATCGGGTTTACAACAAAACTAGTGGGGTTGTTGAAAAATCTATTCATGTAAAATTCAATGAAGCCTCGGGTGTTGAAATAATACCCAATGATGAAAGTGATGAAGAGGATATTATTGAACCTATTGTTCAAAATGATGCTCAAAGTGATCAACCTTCTACATCAAATGATCAACCATCCACTTCAAATGTTCCTCAAGAAGATAGAGGTGATACTTTGGATCTTCCCGTAGCATTGAAATTTAAGGGAGATCACCCAAAAGATCTTATTATTGGTAATCCCCTTGATAAAGTGATGACCCAAAGAAAATTTGCCGAGAAAGCTCTTATATCTCAAAAAGAGCCTAAAAATGTCAAGGAGGCCATTGAGGATGAAGATTGGTTTTTGGAAATGCAATAAGAGTTGAATCAATTTGAAAGAAATGATGTATGGGAATTGGTACCTTGTCCTTCATCTCAAAGTAATATTGGTACTAAATGGGTATTCCGGAACAAACTTGATGATCAAGGCAAAATTGTTCGAAACAAGGCAAGGTTAGTAGCTCAAGGGTATTGTCAAGAAAAAGTTATTGACTATGATGAAACTTTTGCACCCGTAGCACGTTTAGAAGCTATTAGTATTTTACTTGCCTATTCTTGTTTCAAAAATTTCAAGCTTTACCAAATGGATGTTAAATCCGCCTTCTTAAATGGTTTCATTCAAGAAGAAGTCTATGTAAAACAACCTCCGGGTTTTGAAAATTTTTCTAGGCCTAATGATGTTTATAAACTTAAAAAGGCCTTGTATGGTTTAAAAAAAGCACCCCGTGCATGGTATGATAGACTTAGCTCTTTTCTTTTACAAAATGGTTTTACAAGAGGTAAAGTTGATACTACTCTCTTTGTTTTTGAAAAAGGGCAAGATTGTTTACTTGTGCAAATATATGTTGATGATATTATTTTTGGTGCTACTAATGAATCCTTGTGCAAGAAATTTTCTAAATTGATGCAAGGTGAATTTGAAATGAGCATGATGGGGGAGCTTAATTTCTTCCTTGGACTTCAAATTAAGCAATGTTGAGAGGGTATCTATATTTCGCAATCTAAATATACAAAAGAACTTTTGAAAAAGTTCGGCATTGAAGAAGGAAGAACCGTCTCTACCCCTATGGCGACTAATGTCAAAATTGACAAAGATGAAAAAGGCAAGTCCGTAGATGAATCAAAGTATCGAGGTATGATTGGTAGTTTACTTTATTTAACCGCAAGTAGACCCGACATTCTTCATGCCATATGCCTATGTGCTCGTTTTCAAAGCAATCCCAAAGAATCTCATATGAGTGTCGTTAAAAGGATTTTTCGATATTTGAAAGGCACCATTCAATATGGTCTATTAATAAAATTAATAAAATTCTTTTTCTTTTTCGAAACCCATCCCGGATATACTGGGGTGGTAGAGCACGTAGTCCCTAGGTGGGGTGAAGCTCTTTAAATCGATGTGTGTTGTTTATTTTCTGCACTTTAGTTTTCATCCTTGCTTGATTATTCGAAAAAGAGGGCAAAATCTGAAAAACCGGGATAATCTATTCACCCCCCCTCTAGATTATCGTAGCCACTTGCACTAACAATAACTTGATACTGGTTCGACCTTGAACCTTCCTACAATCCTCCTTGGATAGTAGACCCCTTTTGATTCTTCAAAAGTTTCCTCTTCAACAGTTTGAAGTTGTCTTTCCTTCACAGCTTGTGTTGGATCGATTTCCATCGAGTTTCAGGCTTGAGGATTTGCTTGAATATCTTTGAGAATATCTTCAGGTTAATAGTTCGCATAATGCTTGCTTGTTTGTGGTTCAAGTAACCTTTTCTCAATGAATTTCCTCAGCCTTTTATAGTGAACTTTCAAAAATCTGCCCGTTGAAGAGATAGATTGATTTTCAAAAGTCACTTGTATTCGTTGGCTTGTCTTTTCTTGGTCCTCAATCTTGAGATGTAGACCTTTCCTCGTATTAAATGAATGTGCAGCTTTTCAGGTTCTGACATGAGGTGCAGTGCTTCCCATTTGTTTATTCCTTTTGCACGCTTCTGGGACAGGCACTTTAAGACCTGGCAACATGGAAGTATTACTTATTTAAGTAATGTCCTTGACTTATGTGCAACAGATTCAATTCAGTTAACTCCTCTTGGCCGCTGCCTTTTTCCCCAGGTGACTTGAGTCTGCTCCAATCATTGGAAGACTCATCTGTCACTTCAACTTGAGACTTGGCTTCTTGAGTTGACTTTGACTGATTCTTTACACAGTTGTTCCTCAGCTGATACACCTTCATTGAGTTCTTGATCTTCTATCTTAGCCATACTCAGCTGTTCCACAGCGGAGTCTTCACTTCAGTCTTCAGTTGACTTCTTGTACTTCCAGGCATAACTGACTTGACTCAGCTTTTCCAGCCCTATCAATTTCAATGAAAATTACAAGGAAAATGGGGTGCCAACTTCCTAGTTTAAGTTTTACATGTCATTCATCAAAATCTATTAAATAAATTTCCCAACAACCATCTCCAGCACTCTGCACTACTTTGGTGCAGAATCTGCCCTACTTTAGCGCAAAATTTACATTTCATCCCCAGTTGTCTGCACTACTTTCTGCACTAAAAAAAATATTCCATAAGATTCTTTCTTTTATTTTGATTTTTATTATTTTACTTATATAAAATTTTATATAAGTAATTTATTTATTGTAAAATTTATTGATTTTTTTTTTTTCAAAATTAATCAAATTGAAAAAAATAAAATATTTAATGAAATTAATACAAACAATTAAAATAAAAATTCATAATAATACAGAAACAAAATTACTAGATGATAGTGACTAGTTCTCTGAATTAGAATATTCTTCCCACAAATGATCATTAATGAATTTCGAAGTGTAAAATGTGCCTCTGCATCTTTGATTTGTCTAAACCGAGCATGAAAATTTTGAAAATGAGTCTAAACAAAATTATGCTCGCAGTCATGATATCTTGAAAATCACTTTTGCTCCAAAAACGTGTTGGATTTGCCACAATTGCAAATCGGCTTTGGAGAACTCCAAATGCACGTTCCACGTCATTTCTACATGGTTCTTGTTTCTTTGCAAAATATGTTCTTTTGGGACCAGTTGGTGCATGGATTGTTGGCACAAGAGTTGCCCACTTAGGATATATGTTATCAGCTAAATAGTATCCCATATTGTACTCTTTTCCTTGAATAACGTAATGTGCGGGAGGAGCAACCCCTCTGGCAATGTCAGAGAATAGATGAGACGTCTCCAATACATTAATATCATTGTTAGATCCTGGCATCCCAAAATATGCATGCCATATCCATAGATCATAATCAACTACAACTTCAAGAATAATTGTTGGATGACCACTTCGGCCGGCATATTATCCTGCCCAAGTTATTGGACAAATTTTCCACCTCCAGTGCATACAATCCAAACTACCTAACATACCTGGGAAACCTCGTTTCTTGCCAATATAAAGTAATCTTGCAACGTCATTAGTAGTGGGCGATCTCAGATATCGCTCCGCAAATATCTCTCGGATAGCACGGCAAAATCTTTTGACGCATTCAATTGTTGTTGACTCTCCAATTTTGATAGACTCATCAGTTGCATCTGTCGGAACTGCATATGCTAATATTCGAAATGCAACAGGTTATTTTCTGAAGCGTAGACAAACCAAGTTTTCCTACTGCATTTCTTCGTTGTACAAAGTAACGATCATGATTTTTTACAGCATCAACGATACGCATGAATAAACTTCGTGACATCCCATAGCGTCTACGAAATTGTTCTTCAATGTTGGATTTTCAAAAAAATAATCGCTGAAGAGTTTGGCAGCAGCTACTTCTCGATCACGAAAAATTGTTCAACGACCGGGAACATAACCTCCATGAATTGGTTCGACATTTTGTTGCCTAAGAAATTCAGCTAGTATAAGATTGTTGTTGTATATTTGTTGAACAATCAAATGTTGTTCAATATCATAACTTTCTATCAATTGTTGAAACTCATCATCAGATGAGCTTGAAGAAGAAGATATGATAGAATGACCAGCAGAACTGAAATTCATTTTTCTTATGGGAGAACAAAGGTTGAAGTGAAAAAAATTGTTGGAGTATGTGCTCATTATATAATTATTTGGAATTACATTACTTTAGAAAAGTTATGATAGACAGAAAACACAATCCATGTGCTTTCAACCGTAACCGTTGGATATCACATCATCTTTAATCTGAACCCTACAATAGAAATCTAAAAAGCACAAAGAGACATTAAAAGCACAATCCATGTGCTTTCATTCTTAACCGTTGGATATCGCATCATCTTTAATCTGAGCCCTACAATAGAAATCTAAAAAGCACAATCCAAGTGCATTCATTCCTAACCGTTGGATATCACATCATCTTTAAATCTGAGCCCTACCATATAGATCTAAAAAGCACAATCCATGTGCTTTAATTCCTAGCCATTAGATCCTTACCATTAAATTTAGATCTCAACCCTACAATATTCTATAAATAGATGATATACCATATATTCTTCCACACACTTCTCCAACTTCTCCAAATTCATTAGTTTTATATTTTTTCTCCAATATATCTAAACCACCCGCTACTAATTATGCAGTTGCTGAAGATCGACACCTTTGTAATGTCTTTGTAGATATTTCACAAGATCCTATTGTGGGCAAAAACCAAACCAAAGAACAATTCTGGAAACGTATTGAAGATAAATACAACTCTGGAAAACTAAGCTCTAACATCAAAGATCGCAACCAAAGATCATTGCAAACACGGTCAAAGAAGAGAATGCAAAATTTCAAGAAATATTATTAAGTCCAGTTGCAAAAAAAGATCGCGTTGTTGAGTTGAAAATGAAAAAAATCGAAGCGCAAAATCAGAAATCTAAAATAAATGAATTGATGAGAGAAGATAATATTTTAATGATGAATTTGGATACCATTTCTGATCCTGAACGACGTGAAATCTTCCGATTGGAGCAACAACAAATTATGCAGAAGAGGAGGCAAGCACACCAACCAAACTCTAGCGATAAATTTGATGTGTTTGGAGATTTTTTTTCAGAGCTTAGAGGGTCTGGAAGTGGTCTTCCAGATTATTAGAAATAAAAAATAATGTATCTGTTTTTATTTGTATTTTCAATAATTTTACTTTTAGTTATTTTATGTAATTTTGCCGATTCTATGTCATTTTTATCGTTGTTGTAATTTTATATTTCAGTATTTTGTAATGTATTTTATGTAAAATTTTTAATTTTGTGTGTAGTATTTTAAATCTTATAGTATTATCCAAACATACCATATTTTAAAAAAATTATCACCTGTAATTGAATTGATTTTAATATTATTTTATATTAATTTCTAATTAATAAAAATTCATTTTAAAAGATATTAAATTCAAGGAAAAAAAAGAAAATGATAGCGCCAAAATAGCGCCAAGAATGGCGCTGTGTTGGAGTGATTTTGTGGCAACACTACTCTACTTTAGAGTAGTGCTGGAGTTGCTCTAAGGCTCTAGTTAGCAAAAAAAAAAGTAGTTTAGAAGATAGCAGAAAAGAAATATTATATTCTTTTGATTAGCTTTCAGACTATTTATAATTTCAGAAGACTAGAGAAATAGAAGATAGTAGAAATCATCCTTCCTGGTTTAAATGAAAAATCATGACTTTGTACAAGAACTAGATAAGTAATCATTTACGATAATGGATGTATTTCAATTGCTTTCACAACTATGAGAAATAATAACAAAGATAACAAAATAGTAAAAACCTATCGCTGGGTTGAAGGAAAGAAATACCAGGGTTTGTTTTCTCCTCTAATCTCCCACTATCAGGGCGGACGACCGACGATGAACGGACGAAGCCTCGCCTCTACTCTTCTCCTCTCTTTGGAGTTGTGGCCTTGCGGGTTCTAGGTTTATTGAATTTTTGCTGAGATTGAGTTTTCTCATCTCCTCTAATCTTGGCTGAGATTGGTCCTGAAGGTCAGGGATTTTCTAAGTGTAAGTTTTGAAGAAGTATAGTGTTAAGGGTTTGGGGAATTTTCTATTTAAAAAAAAGAAAACAAATGGAGAAAAATTAATTTTATTTTATTTTAAAGTGATAATAATTGAGTTATAACATCTAATTTAAGTAAATGATGTTAACAGTGATGTTATAAACTAACAATAGGTGGACAAAAATATCTATTGGAATAACCGATCTTAAACATGATGTTATAAAACAAGAAAGGGATGGTCAAAGACATCAGCTCTTAAAAACGATGTTTAATAGCGAACAAATTCTCTCATACACATTGCTTCACGTAAAACATGATGTTATATAGTATAAGACATCATGAAATTCATGAAACCGATGACTTTTAGGCGATGTCTTTGAGCGTTTTTCTTGTAGTGTAATATCCAGATGCAATACACAAGTTTTCGATTCAACGCATAATCCAAATATAACAACATTCAAATCACTAACATGTTCAAGTGAATAGACATTCAACGAGTTCAGAAAGAACAACACAAAAATCGAATAGCAAATACGCTAACCTCAGTCCAAGTTGATGCTATCTTTGATTTTTTTTGTTCCAAAAAAAATATCAAATAAGGAACAAAACAAAGAAGAAGAAAAAAGTTCACCTCGAAAGCAAAAATGAATGAAGAAACACATATTCTCCACTAGCGATGCATACCAGCTCCTTCGAAGTTGTGGGTCGTCTTTGGTCTAGGGTTTGTCTAATTTGTGGGTTGATTTGCTGAGAATGAGACTCTCTTCGGACAAGATGGCAGTGATTTGGGACAGCTGTCAAAAGTGAGGGTGTTTAGGTAATATCATCTCCCAACTTAATGGACTATATTGCTCATCCCACCATAGGGGTGGGATATGTAGTAACTAATTTGGAGTGATAATTTACCGGGCCAGAGCAATTTCCATGGCTCTCTTTGTAACGCCCCAATTTTAAAAATATATAAGTAGCTTAATCTAATAAGAAAGTGTATTTAAAGCGAACGAATAAGACGTATATCAAAAGTCAGCGGAACCATTTTATTATTAACCCAAATAACCCATCACACTTCCGATGCGCAACTATGATTTTGTAAAACATAGTTTAATTACAAAAATTCATAGCGCAACTTGTAACGGCTCAAAATTTCTAAAATCTCATGTAATTCAGTAAAAGAAAGTATTTTATGAAACATAGCCTTAAATTAAAATTCAGATTCAAGTAAACAAGGCACTTTGATTCCAAACACAACTTTTAAAAATAAAATACTAGTATTGAATAGAAAATTTATAAGCATTGACAATAGTAAAATATTTCTAAAAATCAAAGTCAACTAAAATTTATGATTTCACATCCACCGCCTCCAATCCTCGCTCGGGCTCCTTAACCTGAAAAGTGTTAATGAATATGGGGTGAGCTTTCAACACGCTCCGTGGGGACACGTTTGTCATAATTAAATACATCAATAGGCATAGTCATAAATATTCAACATGTAATTTACTCTGACTGGCCAGTTACTTTATAGCACTTCGGGTACAACCCGAGGATACTTTTTATCCCGGACCTTCTTACAACCCCACACTAATATAGCACCGCGGGTTCACCCCGAGGATACTTTTGATCCCTGCCTTCTTACGCCCCCAAGGTTTTTTGAATAAATTCGAATATATATATATAAGAAATGAAAATGAGAGTTATTCCGGTCACACCCTGATCAGGTAGCCAAACAAAGAAGCCTGAAAATAAGTTCGAAAGAAAATCAAAATGGTCATAAGCGGACCAGATGGCTGAATGGTTGGGGCCTTGTTAAAAACTACCAAGGTAAAACCCACTCTTGTGGGAAAAACCCTTGGCAGGAAAAAGAGTACCCCCCACAAAAGAAAGAAGGCGTCCAAAGGTACAGAAAGAGAAACCCGGATGCATTAACTAACAAACCTATAATTGGACTGACCAACATAGTCCTCAGTGAGAAAAGGCACGAGATCCTCAGGCGGGACGCCCCACCAAGTCCCAAAATCCGACTTCTTACTCAGAATGTCTGCCACTCGATTGCCTTCCCGATAAAGCAGATGAAGAGTGTAAAGAAACTTGCTAAGGTGATGCCAATGAACGTCAACGGTTGTCTAATGGAGCAGATTCACCACATAAACCGAATCCAACTCAAGCCAGAGTTGTGTCAAATGCATAGCCCGCACCATAATGGCTCACAAAATATCCCCGAAAGAAGCCTCTGCAATTTCGGAAGACCCCGAAAGCAGTAAGACTTCCCGGAGCCCCCGAAGCACTACCATCCGTATTCACCTTGATCCAGCCTGGAAGGGGTTTTTGCCAATTAACTTCCACAATCTTTGGGGCTTGTCGAGCCCGCCCAGGAACAGGCAGCCTACAAAGGATGAAGAGGTCTTGCTAATCATTGTTCATGCATCCCCGATCTAATGAAGATGATTCGACGATAAGAACCCGAAGATGGAGGATTGTCTTGTCCACCGTCCAAAGTTTATTGTTAAAAACCAACTCATTCTGGATATGCCAAATGAGCCAGATACATGACAGAACAACCAGAAGCCATGAGAAAGCAACCTGCTCACTAAAACGAAAATTCATTAAACTCACCATGAATTCATTAAAGCTATAAGCCATAAATAGGGAAACATCAAATGAACCAAAAATCCAACGCCAAAGAGCCCCTGCAAAGACACAAGAGACAAACAAATGGTCAACCGATTCAGCAGAGACACAACAAAGATCACAGACCGAGGGACCAATGAAACTCCCCCTGGTACGCAAAACATCCAAGACTGCCAACCGATTATTGATGGCTCTCCACGCCATAACCGAACGGTGTTCCGAAATGTGAGGAGACCAAATCTAAGATCCCCATTGTACTGCCGGAGAATGGGGACGAATATAAGAATATGCCACTTTCGAGGTAACATTCCCATCATCATAGTTCAACCAGACCCGCATATCCTGCGAGGAGGGTGCGATGGGGACCCGAACAATATCTCGGGCCATATCTAAGTAAGCCTTAACAAATGAGAAGGTGAAGTGCCAGGACTCATCGTAGAAGTACTCTGAAATGCGCTGCCCAAATAAATGTTTGTACTAATGCGGAATACCAATTCTGTCTGCTATAGAGTAACCCAACCAGTTGTTAAGCCAGAATAAAACCTCGGAATTACACCTAGGGATCCAACGAGAATCATCCAAGCAATCCGCAATGCAAGGCCTAATCCCAGTCCAAATAGAAGAAGGGATGAATGACCTATGGAGAGAACCATCCGATGTCATATAGCATTTCCTGGGAGTTTTGATAATCACAGAATCTGAATCCATAACTTTCCAACCTAGCTTCATCAAAAAACCAGTATTAGCCACAATAATAGACCGCACGCCCAAGCCCCCTTCAACCCGAGGCGTGCAACATCGATTCCAATTGACCACCACCAAACATTTAGAGTTAACATCTCCAGTCCAAATAAAATTCCGCATGGCCCTTTCCATTTGCTTGAGCAAGGATCTAGGCCAATTATATACCATCACCATGTGCACAAACGAACTAGTGATCAACGAATTAACCAGGCAGACACGACCAACAAGAGATAAAGAGGTCCCTTTCCATCTTCTAAATTTTAGAATCACCTTATCAAATACGGGATGTAAATCCGCAGCCTTAGGGGCGCCTTTAAAGATAAGAGCTCCTAAATAAACCATAGGGAAGGCCCCTAACTGGATACCCATGATTGTCTGAACTCGGCCATGCACATAATTTGAGACCCGGGTACCGAAGTACACTTTTGACTTATGAGGATTGAATGCTTGACCCGAGATATCGACATATAATCTGAGGATTTGAAGCAGGATGCGGGCGTTAGTAGAAGAGGCCCCACACATAATAACAATGCCATCAGCGTAAAGAATGGAAGATGTGAAAATAACATGTCTCGGCGCAATGAACGGCCCTAACTGATTCTGAGTTACCGCAACATCAATAAATTTGCTCAGGACCTCCTCCGCAATGCAAAAGATCAACGGAGATAGAGACCTCTAACACCTCAAAAACAAGAGAAGTATCCCACAGGCATCCCATTCAGTAAAATCAAAATTCTAGAAGACTGGAGAATAACCTCAATCCAATGAACAAAAATCGCCAAGAAACCAAACCGATCCAAGACGTGAGGCAGAAAACCCCATTTTAACGTGTCAAATGCTTTGCGGATATTGATCTTTAAGATCATATTATCATCATTTTGGCCATTCAAGACGTTAAACCCCTCTAAGACCAAAGTTATACAGTCGTGAATCTTTCTGCCCAGGATAAATCCAAGCTGCGTGGGTCGACAGATAGGCAGTGATGATATTGCCCAAACGAGTAGCTAAAATCTTAGTAATAATCTTGAAAAGAAAATTACTCATAATGATCGGACGAAAGTTGTCATTAGTGTTGGCATCCTTCATCTTCGGAATGAGAGCCATAAAACTAGTATTCAACCCCGAGGGGAGGGTCGATATAGTGAAGAAAAAGTGAACCGCTGCAGTAACATATGCCGATAGAATGTCCCAACAGTGACGATAAAAAGTCCCAGTGAGACCGTCCGGTCCTAGAGAGCTGTTCGATCCCATATCAAACATCGCTTCCTGAATCTCTGAGTCCGAAGGGATAGCCATTAAAAGAGCATTATCAGTGGCCCCCACCATCGAAGAAATCACCTGATCAACCATAGAGTAATCCGTGATGTTGCCCCCTAAATCCGAGAAAAGCTCTTTATAGAAGGACGTAATGTGATTCCCAAGAACAACTGGATCATCCAAATAGTTACCATCAATCATCAAACCCTGAATACCCGAACGACTACCCCGAATCTGACAACGGCGATGAAAAAAGGTTGTATTATGATACCTATCCTTAAGCCAAGCCGAACGAGCTTTCTGCTTTAGGAATTCGGATTGCAATAATAACATGTGGGACAAATCATTTTGAGCCTCAAATTCCATCTCGCGTTGGGCAGCAGAGAAACCCAAAGCCTCAATATCTGCCTGAATCTGACGAACTTTATCCATTTGACTATCCACCTTACGATTAACATCCCCAAAGACGTCTTTATTCCAAACCTTAATAGTCTGTCGTAACCTTTTAAGCTTCCACATGATGCGCAAGAGAGGGTTAGGCGATGCACATGAAAGGGCCCAAGAAGAAGTTACTAGATCCCGAAATGAGTCATGATAAACCCACACACGCTGGAAACAAAACGGAACTGGACCTTTGCTGACAGAAGATAAGCAAGACACCAAAATGGGATGGTGATCCGAGCCAATGCGAGGAAGAACAAAACCTTTGACAACTTGCCAAAGAGAGAAAAATCGACACGTTGCTAGGGCTCGATCCAATTTAGCCTGGAGAAGGGATAGAGGCATACGTGGAGAGCACCAAGTGAACGAGTTCCCCGTAGTTGGTACAGAAAACAACCGAACATCCTCCACAAAGTCCCTGAAGTCCTGACAAGAGGCCTGGGATAAAACACCACTACCCAGGCGCTCATGATGACCCTAAACAACATTAAAATCCACAAAAAGCAATAAATCATCAAGAACCAAATTTCTCAAATCCAGCCAAAGAGTGCGTCGAGCAATATGAGTACATAAACCATGGTCAAAGCCAATATGAAAAATCAGAGAACCCAACTGAACCTGCAGAACAATACACTGAGAAGAAGTCCAAACCTGTTGCAAAATAGAGATGCCAGGATCACAGAAAACCCATATATCAGCATGACCATTAGAACGAAAGTTTTGAGCCACGAAACTCAAACCCAGACTACTCCAATAGGAAGCCGATATCGAAGAAATGTGCACCTTAGGCTCATAGATAGCCAAAATAGAAGGTTTATGCTTCTTACATAACGCCTTAAGAACATTACGAGAAGCAATGTTCCCAATCCTCCAGATATTCCAGAAGATGCAATTCATTGAGCCGGAGGGGGGGAGCTGCCCGTGTCGTGCACAGAGTGTGGTGTGTCACTGAATCTGACGATTGAGCATTAGCAACTTCATCTGCATAATCCTCCCATCATTTTGAAGCCGCAAAATCTAATTCATTGGGCCCTAGGTGATCCGACTCAATCGTGAGGTCATGAATAGTCGTAGATGGTCACTGAGCAACATTCTGAAGTAATATGGATTTGGCCGAATCCAGGGAGTTGTCCCGGAAGGCGCGACTAAGAGCACGGATAGGCTACTCCAACGGATGTTGAATCATAAGAGGCAGATTTGTAGAAAAGAAACTGTGTTAGAGGATGGAGCCTTGGGAACCGGATGTCGCGTTGGTAGAACTAGAGGGGAATCCATGGAATGCGGTTTATGGGTGTCACCTGAAGCAAGCGCCTCAAAAGCATTACCAAGGTGTATGTTAATATGGCAAGTGACTATGGGGCAGGAAGGGGAGCCTGGCAGCTTAGTCGAACCTGTATTTTCCATTGAGTCATCAATGGCCTTGCCCTTGTCCTACTACACAGGATGATAAACCTTGGGAACTCTGGAACGACCTCTTTGAACTGAATTAGGACGTCCATCCGGAGCCCTGGAACGTCCTTGAGTAGGAATGATGCGTCTTTCCATAGCCGAGGTTCCCATAGAAGTAAGACAGCAAGAAGTAGTCGAATGTCCAGTAACATTAAACTTAGAGCAAAACTCAGGGAGTTTCTCATCGCTAACCGACACAAAGGAACACTGGCCAACCCGTTCCACCATAATGTGATCCTGCAACGGTTTAACGTGATAAATATCAACCAGCACACGAATCAAATGTCCCAGAGATACATCAAGCAATCGCTGGTCAATTTGAATCGGATTACCAATCGCACTGGCGATCCCCAAGATAGTATTGGGATCCCAATATTCCAAACTGAGCTCAAAGATGCGAACCCAAACACTGGCTACAGAAGTGTGAACCTTGTAGGGATTGAAATCCAGGACCCAGGGAGAAAGGGAAATAGTACCCAGATTAAGCGCCCAATTGATACGTAAATAAGCACGAGATCGATCCTGCGCATTATAAAATTTAACACAAGAATATACCTTAAAGGGAATTAGTGTTCAATCATTTTTAGTGCCCTATATCTCAGATAGGCGTTTATGTAAAAGCACAGTGGCCCATGGCTTGTTACCTTTTTCCAAAATCACCCTCCCAATCAAAGAATAAGAAAATTCGATAAGGCTTAAAGACTAACAGTTGCTTATCTGTCACCGCTTGACAATATTACTATTTTATCTTGTAATAGTTAGGCTTAAAGATGTTCGCTATGTAGGTCCCCAGAAGAAAGGGCTGATCTACTGGGCTAGGCTGGATGAACTATCCAACTTAGAGGTAGAAAGGAGGAACAAGGAAGCTAGAAGGAGGCATGAGGAAGAAAATGCTAGGCTAGATCAAGAATGGAAAGAAAGACAGTAGAGGGAGCACCTTGCTGCGAAAAGAGCTTACGAAAAGAAGAAGAGAGAAGAGGAAGATAGAAAAAGGAGAAGAGCTAAAGAAGATCGTAGAAGAGCATAGGAGCATGTTTAGAGAAGAAGGAAGAAGTCGGGCGTTGAAGACGGCTGAACCCCTTCAAGTTGTATTTTACTTAATTGTAAATACACACTTGTATGTACTCTGTATATACTATGTGTTACGTTATACCCTGATATGTTTGATGCTCTGATACCTTGTATAGTTTATACATTGTAAAAGCGTTGTAAAGTGCAGAGAATGGTATGTTCAATAAAATGACATATTATACACAATCATTGTTTATTTTTTACACTATTTACTTTGCTATTTATTTAAGTTTTGACATCATAAAAAATGGGAAAATTGTTGGGAAAATTTATGAGTTGGGACCCCATTGCAAATGTAATTCAACTTGTAATAGATAGAGTTCTATGAGCTGAGTCAAAGGTAGCCAAGTTGAAGACTACCAGACTCGACTGAAGATTGAAGAGTCTTACCCAACTGTGTGGCAGCTGAGTGAAGTGAAGTGAAGGTTTAGTCAAATGACAGAAAAGCTGTCTCAGTCAGCTGACTGACAACACAATAATTCCAAAATGATTATAATCGAATATCAAAGGGGTATGCAGTAGACATGACTCGAGAAAGCTGAAAGAGATCCGTTGTCAAGCAAAGTTAAGGTTTTGCTGGAAACAAGCATGTGTCAAGCTGCCAACAATAAAACTGTTTAGCTGAAAAAGTGCAAAAAGCAAGGAACCAATGAGATATACCTGAAATTCGGCAGAGTTAAAGGAAAGACTGCAGAGCATTAAATTCAATGTACGATCTCCATCAATGCTACAAGATAAGACAAGCCAACAACCTACAAAGTGTGGTTTGAAAAATGTGTCTATCTCTTCAATGGACATATTTTCAAATATGCACTATAAAAGGCTGAGGAGTCATTTGAGCGAAGGTTACGAACGATACAGACTATCAAGCATACAAGCATTCAAGCAATAACCTGCAATATATCTCTCAAGCTTACAAAGAATATCCTCAAGCCTAAATTCGAAGAAAATCGATCCAACACACTCAGTGAAGGAAAGACAACTTCATCAGTTGAAGAGAAAAACTTGTTATCAAGAACAAGTGGTCTACTCTCCAAGGTTGAAGGAGGTGTAGTAAGGTTACATCAAACCAAAGCTTTGAAACTGTTGGAGGGCTACGTGATCAAGTCTAAAGATTTGAAGGAAGCTCAAGTAATAGGGCAATCGTCTTGTGAAGAAGCCGAGTCCCAGGTGTAGCTAGTTGTGTGATCAAAGCTAACTCGGACTGATAACTACTTTGTAACCAAGTCACGTTACTTAGTGGATTCCTCCAAGGGTTGGAGAAAAGTGGATTAGAGGAATTACCCCATCCTCGAACCGCTATAATTGCTTGTGTCCATTTACTTTCAGCGTTGTTGGTTTCTTGCATTATATTCATATCTGCTAATAAATTAAATTGCTTAAGTCCACTACTAATAACTCTGTTAAAAACAAGTGTTGAAAAATGTACTCAAATCTAAGGGTGAAAGACTTCCGCTGTTAAAAACCAAGTCAACTGCTTTTGAAGTGTTAGCTGAAAACAAATAAGTTATACTATCAACAACTCAGTTGAGACTGTTGAGTGGGAAACTTTGTTGTGTAAGCCAACCTAGTTGTCCCTCAAGGACTTAGTTGTCTTGAGTGAATTCTGGAACTGTATAAAATGACTAAAATCGAAAAGTTGGTAAAGTTTATTCAAACACCCCCCCTCTCAACTTTACTTATCACCCCTTGGGACCTACACTTTGATAAGTTGGTGCAGTATGTGGTGTCTTAGTTTGTTTTCTTCCTTCGTTGCTTGAGGAATTAGTTTCTAAGATCACTCTCATTTTTGTGAGTTTACAAAGGAATTAAAGCCAAGTCCAACTTTATCTCCTATTTCCTTTTGAATCATCATCAACTCATTCAATGTTTTAATTGACTTGTTGAGTGATGCAATGACACTTTTTAATTCCAACTCTATTTTCTCTTTGGCAGAGCTTTCAGACTCACTTTTAGCCTTAGTTTTTCAACTTCAACAGCTATCACTTAGAACCTTTAGTTCTTTAGTTAGCTTTGAGTTTTCACTTTTACGTTGGTTGTTTTCCTCCATTAGAAGTGTGTGAGAGGTTTTCATTTGTTCAAAATCTTTCATCATTTTTCTAATGAATCATTAAGATCTACCAGTGAGAAAGTGTTAGTGTCACTAACATTGTTGCTAACACTTTCTAAGAGATTTATAATTACCTCATCGATGCATAAGACATATGAGTGCCTCATCTTTAGTGTTAGATGACTAGTCATCTTCACTGGTTTCAGACTCATCTACTTTCTTTTCTTTTGAGGCATATACTTCAGCAAGCATTGCCTTTCTTGTTTCTTTTCTTCTTTCTTGGAAAACTTTCTTTTCTTCATAAATTATGCACTTATTGATAAGTGGGTGTGGACAGCCAATTGCAAAATGTCTAGGTTGTCTATAGTGCCAGCAAAGATCATTTAACATCTTGATTGGCTTGCCTTCCTTGCTCTTTGTTGGTGGTGAGTGTCTTCTAGAGGTTTCCCTTTTTCTTTTCTAAAACTTCTTTTAATAGAACTTGTTGAATTTTTTATCATCCGGCCTAGTTCCTCATTTTCTAATGATTCATTTAACTAAGATGACTTTGAGTCTCCCGCAACCTAGGTAATTTTCTTTTTCAAATGATTCTAAACTCTAGGTTGGCTTCTGTCTTACCTGCCTTAATAACCCCTTTTCAAAGTGGTTTCATTGAGGGGAGGTTAATTAGTGACAATATTCTCCTTGCTCAAGAAATGATTCACTCTATTTCTAACCTTTATTCTGTTAAAAATGTTGCTTTTAAACTTGACAATGCCAAGGCTTACGACAGAGTTCAATGGTATTTTTTAAAATCTATGCTTGCTTGTATGGGCTTTCATGATAGATGGATTAGTTATATCGACGCTTGTGTTAAATTGCTGGTATTCTGACTTGGTCAATGGTCAATCTTCTGGTCTCTACAAATCTGAAAGAGGCTTAAGACAGGGAGACCATCTTTCTCCCACCCTTTTCCTCTCGGGTGTTGCATATCTCTCTAGGGGTCTTTCCAAATTACTTCAGGATAATCCTTCTATGTTTTATGACACTTAGGGTGGGTTGCATATCTCCCACCTAGCATATGTAGATGACATATTCATCTTATATATTGACAATGATTTTCTCTGTTAAAACTCACTGCTTTCCTTGGCCACTACTGCCTTGTATCTCGTCAGGCCATTAATTCTTCCAAAAGCACTTTTTTATGCATAAAGGGACTCCCCCTTAAAAAAATTCAAAAATTTACTTCTATTACTAGTTTTAGTAATCAGGATCTTCCAGTTACTTATTTAGGAGCTCCTCTATTTAAAGGGCATAAGAAAAGCTTATTTTTCCAAGATGTTATTTGTAAAATGCAAAACAAAGTGTAAGGATGGGCTTGGAGAGCTCTGTCATTTGGTGGGATACATATGTTGATTAAAAGTACCCTCGGTTCCATGTTCTTACACCTTATTCAGGTCATTAAACCTCCTAAATTTTTTATTCAAAAGTTAGAACAAATCATAGCCAAAGTTTTTTGGGTTCAACTGATTCCCAAAAGAGAATTTACTGGATTGCTTGGAAAAAAAATTGTCTTCTTATTTCTGAAGGAGGCTTAAGTATTAGAAGTATCCATGACATGGTTCAAGATTTTACTTTAAAATTGTGGTGGATATTTAGGGCCAAAGACTCTTTATGGCCCATATTATACATGCTAAGTATGTGGGGGGAAGGGGGTTACCTGCTATTACTGCTCCAGTTCTTCCTCTTCACAGTCATATTTGGAAAATAATGTGTAAAATGAGAACTTTTATGCAGCATAACACTTTTTTGTCCTTAGGGTCTGGTTCCTTGAGCTTTTGTTTTGATTGTTGGTATAATGAATCTACCATGTTTGAGTTGATTAACATTAATAAAGAGGGACTTGAAAAGATTGTTGTTGAGTATTTTTGGTGTGATAATTCCTGGGATCTTAATAGAGTAGTTCATGTACTTGGTGTCGATTGGACCTCCAAAATAAGCCAAATTCCTATTGCTAAAGATCATGCTTATTTTATGGTTTGGAAATTGTCCCCTAATGGCCACTTTTCTATGGTTGTTGCTTGGCAAGCCATCAGATTCTCTTCCCCCCAATAGGTTTTCTTTTCTTATCTTTGGATCCCAATTCTCACACCTTCTATTTCCATCTTTTTATGGAGATTGCTCCTATCTAGAATCCCAGTTTACAACCAAATGCAAGCTAAAGGTTTCTTTGTGGCCTCTAAATGTTGGTGTGGTGGGCTGACTCCTCCTCTCTCCTCTGGTTACCATGTTGAGACCATTTATCATTTATTCCTTCTTAAGCATCAGGTGCAAAGGGTTTGGAGCTATTTTCAAAACTGGTTAGGAATTTAAATTCCGCACAATGTGCACATAAACATTTTTCTTTCTGCTTGGAAAAATCTAACACCTTTTGAACACACAATGCACATTACTTTCCTTCTTCCTTGCCTGATTTTATGGTACATATGTAGAGAAAGAAATGCTTGAAAACATGAGAATGTGAAATTTAGCCATATAAGTATCATTAAGAAATTTGAAGCTCATATTCAGCTTTTATTTCAAAGAAAGTGCTTCAAGAAGAAGAATTGTAGTGGTTTCATGCATAAATTGAATTCATCTCACTTGACTTTTGGCTTATCTAGAAATCTACACGTTGTTCTTATATGTTGGCATAAACCCCCTATACAGTTTTTCAAATTGATCATTGATGGAGCTTTTAATATACATTCTCAGTTAGCTGGTGCATGAGGGATTATTAGAGATTGGGAGGGAAAGGTTCATTAGGCATTTAGTGCCCCATGCCACTATTGTCCTAATGCTCTCTATGTAGAATGTAAAGCTTTGGAGATGGCCCTGCTTCTCCTTCCTCCTCAGTTCATATGTCATTTTATCATTGTATCGATTCAACGGTCTTGATGTTTATCTTGTTGAGAAAGTGCCCAAGGAATTGGTAAGTTTGTCCATCTATTGTGCAAAGCCAGAATAAGCTGCTTGCATTCACATATTTCTAGCTTCAATCTATAGTCAGAGAAATGAATTATTCTGCTGATAGATTAGCAAAACTATGAGATCATAATCTTTCTCGTTTTATAAAGAGTTTTACTAGAATAGATCAATTACAAATTCCAGCTTTTCATAGACGTTTTGCATAGATGTTTTCATACATTTATATGTACTATATTCCTTGTACTCTATCAAATTCTTGTAATAATTTTCTAGTTCAATACCCGAGTTGGGGATATTTGCCTTAATCCCCACCCAGTTTGGTGTTTTCACAAAAAAAATGCCTTTTCTACCTTGCTTGAATTTTAGTGCGCAAAAATAGGTAATCAAAATAGAATCTCTTTTAAAAAAACATAAAAAGACGGACTTAAAAAATTAAAATTTACATTGTTCAAAACGTTTATAGCAGAATAAATACTATTAATTGAAACAACTAATAATCTAGAAACATTTATTAAAAAATAAACTCAACCCAAATAGGGATTATCATAAGAGAACTTGAAGGGCATGAAAATCATGAAACGTGTGGGTTCCCGAGTCACTGTGCCCATCCATCTCCTTCCTCTTCGGCATGAATGCATGCCTAATGCAATATCTTAACATTTATAATCTTAAAAAACTTCACATTTTCTTTACTTAAAGTCATTTTGTATTAATACTTAAAATATTGTCTTTTATTCCGTAAATCATTCTTAGGACGCGAGCTCACTCAGTGAAACATTGTTCTAATCAAGGACACATTGGGTCTTATTATTTGGAACCCGATTAACATTTTCCCGAATGCCCATTTCCTTTCATTTTCTGGAAGGCCCATTTCCTTGAACGTTAACATTAGTCGCATGCGGCACAATGTCGGAACGTCAGTGCCCTGCGCCTAAGTGATGCATTATTAACTCGAAACCTTAGAACTTTACTTTACTTAATATTTGTATACTCGTGAAATCCTATGAACATACATTAACATGATGCATGAACCTAAATGATGGAACTTTTCATTAAATAGAATAAACGTTAGAGTATATTATAATAACTAAATCATATTAGCTGAAACAATTTGATAATCAAACCCTCCATCCAACTAATTAGGGATAACCTTATGTTGGGAAAATTTATGTATAGATTTTGATGATACCATGTAAAACTTAGATTAGGAAGTTGACACCCCATTTCAAATGTAATTCAAACTTGTCATAGATATGGTTGTATAAGCTGAGTTGAAGACAACCAATGTAGGTCCCAAGGGGTGATGTGTAAGGTTTAGAAGGGGGGTTGAATAAACCTTACCAACTTTTTGATTTTTACTCCATTTAAAATGTATTCAGAGTTAACTCAAATTAGCTAAGTCCTTGAGGGACAACTAGGTTGGCTTACACATCAAATTTACCCACTCAATAGATTCGATTGAGTTGTTGATAGTATAACTTAACTGTTTTCAGCTAACACTCAGAAATATAGTTTATTTGGTTTTGTCAGCGGATGACTTTTCACCCTCATGATTTTTAAGCTCGTTTTCAACACTTGTTTTAGTAATGGTTATTATCAACAGACTTAAGCAAATTTAACTTAACAACAGTTATAAGATAAAAGCAAGAAATAAAGTGTGCTGTAAAGTAAATGAACACAAGCATTTTTATAGTGGTTCGAGGATGGGGTAATTCCTCTAGTCCACTCTTCTCCAACTCCTGGAGGAATCCACTAAGTAACTTAAGCTTGGTTACAAAGCAGTTATCAGTCTGAGTCGGCTTTGATCAAACATCCTGCTGCTCCTAGGACTCAGCTTCTTCACAAGACAGATGTCCTGTTACTTCAGCCTCCTTCAACACTTTCGACTTGATCACTTAGCCCTCCAACAGGTTCAAAGCACCAGTTCGAACTGGAACCTCACTATTTCTCCTTCAACCTTGGAGAGTAGATCCCTTTATTCTTGAAAACAAATTTTCTCTTCAACTTATGAAGTAATCTTTCCTTCACTGAGTGTGTTTCATTAAATTCCTTCGAAGTTAGGCTTGAGGATTTCTTTGAAAATCTTGACAGAAATTTGCAGGTTATTGCCTGATTACTTGTATGCTTGTTCGTAGATTGGGTAACCTTCTCTTACTTGCTTCCTCAGCTTTTTATAGTGCACATTTGAAATTATGTCCGTTGAAGAGATAGACATAAATTTCAAATCACACTCGTAGGTTGTTGGCTTGTCTTGTCTTGCAGCATTGATGTAGATCGTACCATTGATTAATTGCTCTGCAGCCTTTCCTTAATCTCTGCAGGTTTTTAGGTACATCTTATTGGTTTCTTGCTTTTTGCACTCTTTCAGCAAAAGAGCCATTTTTCTGGCAGTCTGACACATGTCTATTTCCAGCAAAACCTTGACTTGTCTTGACAACAGATCTCTTTCAGCTTTCTTCAAGTCTTGTCTGATGCATACCCCGTTGAGATTGGATTCCAAACATTTTGGAATGACTTAGCTGTCAGTCAGCTGACTGAGACAGCTTTTCTGTCACTTGACTGAGTCTTCTCTTCACTTCACTCAGCTAACACACAACTGGGCCTTCACTTCAATCTTCAGTCGGTCTTGTAATCTTCAACTTAGCTGACTTCAACTCAGCTCATACATCCCTATCTATTATAAGTTGAATTACATAGAATGGGGTGCCAACTTCCTAATCTAAGTTTTACATGGTATCATCAAAATCCAATCATAAATTTTCCCAACAATTTCCCCCTTTTTGATGATGCCAAAATTTAAGTAAATACAGAAAAGTAAATAGTGCAATAACAAAGAATGAATGTATATAAAATGTCAATTTTATTTGAACATATCATTATTGTACTTTATAATCGCACTTTACAAAGATTTTTTACAAAGTATAGCCTATACAATGTATCAGAGAGAGCTATACACATGTATGAGAGTTAATTCAAGTAGTATCAGAGCATGTACTTACAATTGTGTAATTACAAATCAGTAAAATACAATGAAGGAGTTAAGCCGTCTTCAACGCCTCGACTGCTTCCTTCTTCTCTCATCCTCTTCAGCTCTCCTTCTGTCTTCTTCAGCTCTTCTTCTTTTTCTCCCTTCTTCCTCCCTCTTTTTTTTCTCATATGCTCTTTTTGCTGAAAGGACTTCTCTCCTCTGCCTTTCTTCCCATTCACGATTGAGCCTTTCATTTTCTTCTTCTTGCCTCCTCCTGGCTTCTTCATTTCTTCTTTCAACTTCAATGTTAGCAAGAGTATCTGGCCCAGCCTAGTAGTTTATCCCCTTCTTCTGCGAATCAACATACCAAACGTCTTTAGGTTTCAGCTGTGATGGAGTACCTCTGCCTCTTCAACCATTGCCAAACCTTCCCCTTCCTCTATGTGACTCAGCTCCTCCTCTTGAAGTGTACTATACGGGTGCCTTTGTAGTCTACCGAGTGCTTGAACTCTGCTGCCTTTCAGCTGATTTGCACAAGTCAAGTCCTTTCTCCCAATACAGATCCCACACCTGGGGTAGAGTCATATTCTTGAAATATCCTTCTGCAGTTAGAGTTTGAAATTCCTCTAAGGATCTTGGCTCAGATCCTGCATCAGGCAATGTAAGCTCAGATCCTGCTGGGGGGCCTTCATACATTGCTTTCAGATTTTCAATCCTCCCGTGATGTTTCTGAGCTACCTTTTCAAATTCAGCTTCAATGGCTTCTCGAGACTTCTTGAAGGCCTAATCAACTTTCTCATCAACATTCAGATTTTGAGGCAACTGACTGAGGATAGAAACTGTCACTTTACATTGCCGAGGGGTCTTAGCAATCATAATCATCAAGGGTGGCTTCTTCACTTGACTGCCTTCCCCCTTACTGCTTGCCTCCCCCTTACTTCCACCATTCTTATTATTTCCTTGCTTTTTACTTTCATATTCCCCTTTTTTGGCATCATCAGCAAGGGGTAGAGCCAGTTGAGGGAATACTCCTCCAAGGAGTAGGTCAATCTTGTTGTTAGCCATGTCCATATTATCATGACTCTTGGAGTATGCTGATCTGAATTCGGATCGTAGAGCTTTCGTCTCAGCTGCAATCAGCTTCAATTCTGTTTGGAGCATCATGATCTCTCTACGCATGTTGGCCTCTGTTTTCTGAAGTTCTGCCTTGTGTTGTGCCTTCAGCAATTCCATATCACTTTTGTGTGATTGATCCATCCTAAAAATGAGGTTTGTCTGCCTCTGCTGAAATTTGGCGTTTTCTGAGCTCCAGATCACCATTTTGGCAAAAAGAGATTTGAAGTATGTGACCTGCTCACGCCTTAGTGCTTTAGTCTGCCCAATCCATTCCCTTGTCCTTAAGACTGTGCCTTGGATATCTCATGTGATGCTGGCATCTTTGTTGTCGAGCCGTTGGTTGAGTGTTGCGAATCTTCTTTGCATGTTTTCAATTTCATTACATATGGCCTTGAAAGCTTTTGCGGAAGTCGGATGCATTTGCGGACTGCTCTTCTGGCACAACATATGATCAAATCCAATCGGCACCATTGAAGTTTCAACACGAGTTCTAAATTCTTCATTGGGACTTGGACATGGTACTTTACACTTTCAGTAGCTGACTCTGCTTCCAAGGGTACATGAGCCTCGAAAGGGAAGTAATCAGCAAATAAATCTTCCGGAAAAATAGGTATCTCCACATCCTTTGCTGGAGCCTTACCATTTTCCTTTGATAGTTCTTCAGCTCTTTGTGCCTTAGCTATCTCAGCGTCATCGATATCTCGTGCAGCTGTGTTAACCTGCGGAGCTGACTGACCCTCAGCTGTCTTAACAGCTTCATTGGCATAAGTGGAATCTTCCTTTTGAGTAGATTGTTCCTCGGCTGACTTATCAGCATCATGGGAAGATGATGGCACAATGGGAGGTGGGCCATCAACCAATGTGAAGTTTATAGGAGCATCTTTGTCACTGGCTTGTCTCCTCTTTGCCAGGGCCTCCTCAACAGCTTTGTCCTCGGATGATTTTTCAATAGGGTTGGACTCAGCTTCGTCGTTTGTTCCTAAGAATTCAACGTCAACATTCTCTTGAGAGTCATGAAGAGCACTTTTCTCTTCTTCTTCCATTAATTCTTCTTGAGGGGCTGGCACCTGTTCTTTGCCTTTCTTACCCAGGGAAGTCTCAACCTCCTTTGGGCCTTCTTTACCCTCAGCAGTCTCAACTGCTGACGGGCCTTGGGCTATGCCTTTTGCAGTCTCAACTGCACCAGGGTCTTCAACAGATATCCCTTCAGCAGACTGCGATACTTTGGGGTATTCAATGGTATCCGCCGGAGTCTCAACTCCTTGGATTGCACTTTCGTGGCCAAGAGTATGAAATCCCATGGCCTCACATCCATCATTTGCCTCGACTACATCAACAGCTTCATCAGCCTGCATGGCAGCTGAGATTTTAGCTGAGACAGTCGAACCATATGAGCCTTGTCAACCCCACTCTGTTGTACATCTATGGTCTAACCTTCGCCTCCAAACTTCTCTTTGTTATTGTCTTCCACAGCCTCCTCTGACTCGACTGTGGTGGTTCGAGTTTTCCTGTCAGCTGGCGCACTAGCTGAGTCTCTAGCAGTAGGGTCACTCATAACCTAAGACTCGGATGCATTTCCTTTTGAGTGATCAGTCGTTAGGGCAGGTTTCTCAACACCTTCTGCAGGGATTGGCTTGGTTAAGGTGCCCTCTTCTACTCCATCCTTATCTTCATCGCCATTCTTCTTGTATTTTCTCCCTCTGAGTGCACGGGAGATGTGGTGGCATCAACTATCCTCACCATCTCCATGATATTCGGGGTAGGACCCTTTTACTATCTATGCTCGTGCAACTCTTTGGATTCTTTTAAAGCTTGCTTCAGTTCAGCCTTCTCCATTGCATCAACATGGTCTATTTCTTCAACATCACTATCATTGTTGGTTGACTGTTGGGCATGTTCTGGGAATTCTATAAGGAAACATGTGTGAGGTTTTAGAGATTCTTCAACAGCTTTTGCCTTAGCCTTCTCTTTAACTTTTTCCTCGTCCCTCTTCACATAAAGAATAGTTAAACAAAATCTGGGTCGAGTGCGGAGCTGACAGAAATGTTCCCCAGAAAGCTTAGAAGCTCTTCTTCCTCTTCTACATATTTAAGACTCTGGAATTGATGCATGGCATAGCTCAACTTCCTTAGCTTCTGTTGAATATCAGGGTCAGCATGGGACAGCATCACAAGGTCATCGTCCTCCTCATGTATAGGCTTAAGGGGAGCTCTCTCCTCCTCAACGGTTCTTACATCAGTTTCAGGGGAGTTAACAGCTAACTTCACAGACTGGTCAGTTGTGTCTACTTCTTTTTCTTCAGCTGTCTCATGAACAACTGTTTCTATCACATTCTGTTGATCTCTACCAGCAGACTCCTTAACTTCAGCAGTGGCCTCCTCACCACCTTTTGCTTGCTTAGACTAGTGCTCCTCTACTTCAGCAGTCTCCTTTACAGTTTTAGTGCCACACTCAGTTGGCTTTTCTAAGGCTGATCGTTTCACCAATCGCCTTTGCTTGGTTTGGACAAGAGGAATCTCGTCCTCTTTTTCTTCTTCAATGGCAGTTGGCTCTGCCATCTTTATCTTTTTAGTCAGCACTGGCTTTCGAGGCACAATCGAGCGTTACTTCATTGTTGGTTGGTTGTTGGGCATGTTTCGGGAATTCTATAAGGAAACAGGTGTGAGGTTTTAGAGATTCCTCAACAGCTTTTGCCTTAGCCTTCTCTTTAACTTTTTCCTCGTCCCTCTTCACATAAAGAATAGTTAAACAAAAATCTGGGTCGAGTGCGCAGCTGACTGAAATGTTCCCCAGAAAGCTTAGAAGCTCTTCTTCCTCTTCTACATATTTAAGACTCTGGAATTGATGCATGGCATAGCTCAATTTCCTTAGCTTCGTTGAATATCGAGTCGGCATGGGACAAAGCATCACAAGGTCATCGTCCTCCTCATGTATAGGCTTAAGGGGAGCTCTCTCCTCCTCAACGGTTCTTACATCAGTTTGAGGGGAGTTAACAGCTAACTTCACAGATCGGTCACCGTGGTTTGTGTCTACTTTTTTTCTTGATTTGTCTCATGAACAACTGTTTTTATCACATTCTCGTTGATCTCTACCAGTGAGACTCCTTAACTTCAAAGTGGCCTCCTCACCACCTTTTGCTTGCTTAGACTAGTGCTCCTCTACTTCTAGCATCTCCTTTACAATTTTAGTGCCACACTCATTTGGTTTGGACAAGAGGAATCTCGCCCTCTTTTCTTCTTCAATGGCGTTGGCTCGCCATCTTTATCTTTTTTTAGCCAATTGCTTTCGAGGCACAACGAAGCGTTACTTCATTGTTGGTTTGTTGGGCATGTTCTGGGAATTCTATAAGGAAACAGTGTGAGGTTTTAGAGATTCTCAATGACTTTTGCCTTAGCCTTCTCTTTAACTTTTTCCTCGTCCCTCTTCACATAAAGAATAGTTAAACAAAAATCGGGTCGAGTGAGTGATGGTGAAATGTTCCCTTAAAGCTTAGAAGCTCTTCTTCCTCTTCTACATATTTAAGACTCGGAATTGATGCATGGCATAGCTCAACTTCCTTTCGTTGAATATCGGGTCGGCATGGGACAAAGATCACAAGGTCATCGTCCTCCTCATGTATAGGCTTAAGGGGAGCTCTCTCCTCCTCAACGGTTCTTACATCAGTTTGAGGGGAGTTAACAGCTAACTTCACAGACTGGTCAGCTGTGTCTACTTCTTTTTCTTTAGTTGTCTCATGAACAACTGTTTCTATCACATTCTGTTGATCTCTACCAGCAGACTCCTTAACTTCAGCAGTGGCCTCCTCACCACCTTTTGCTTGCTTAGACTAGTGCTCCTCTACTTCAGCAGTCTCCTTTACAGTTTTAGTGCCACACTCAGTTGGCTTTTCTAAGGCTGATCGTTTCACCAATCGCCTTTGCTTGGTTTGGACAAGAGGAATCTCGTCCTCTTTTTCTTCTTCAATGGCAGTTGGCTCTGCCATCTTTATCTTTTTAGCTGCAGCTGGCTTTCGAGGCACAACTGAGCGTTTCTTCATGATGACTGGAGAAGTGGCAGGGGAATCCTTCTCAATCTCGGCTGCTGGGGCAGGTGTTGGGTCTTCCATGGCTGCAGGGGCAGGGGCAGGCTTTGTTGCAACAACTTTCTTCTTCTTCTACATAGGCTTTGGAGAAGGAGCCTTTGTAGTTGCAGCAGTGTCCTCGGGGACAGGATCAGATGACTCGCAGCTCTTTGTGCATAGGCTTGTCTCTTAGAAACTAAGAGGTTCGCCTTGATCATCTTCTTATTCACGTGGAAGGTTTTCCCATTCCTGAGAGAAATTCCCTTCACCTCCATTAAATGGCCAATCACCAGGCCACACCCCAGTGAACTAACGAACACACCAGCATCATTAATGGTATTGTACATTACATTCTGGCATATTCGGTTGAAAATGAACTCAGCCCAGCTCACCCTCTTCTCTTCCAAAATAGCAGCCATGACAGTCAGCTTAGTCCTCGACAGTTGATTGAAACTGCCAAACTTCATATCAACGCTCTTGGCAATCACGTCCATGAGCTTATTATAATCATCTTTGATGAATGACTTATTGGCTATGTAAACTGACTTAGCAGCAGACTCTGGCTTGGCGATTTCCTTCCACGCCACAACCAGGTTGATGTCTTTTTCAGCGATTTCCTTCATCCCAGTCGAAGGGAGATGACAGTGAGTAGCCAAATCTGCAACAGTTATCTTTATATCGATGTTGTGGACGAATGAACGGATTTCTCCGTTTTGAACCTCAACATTCAATTAGAACATAGCCACCTCTTCAGGATAGGTGTGCGAAAACTCCATAGTGAGAAATTCCTTCAGACCAGATTTCTCTAATTTCTCAGCAATCTTCTTAGCAAGGGCCTTATCAACCCTTTGCTTCACCAAACCATCAAAATCCAGCGTCAAACCTGAGTGGATATTCTCAGCCATTATCACGAAATCATAACTTGGAGCCATTTTAGAGAATGAAACTTGGAAACATGGACTTGAATGAAGTATGAACTAGGGTTTTACTTGGTTTGCAGAGTAATTTCTCCCTTTGCTTTGAGAGAGATGAGTGTAAAGTCAGGAGAGAGAAGATTAAAATATGGTATATATGGGATATGAGGGGATGATATTTAGAATTGAAAAGGGTTGATCAAGATCAATGGTTGAGATTAAAAGCTTGAAATCGAATTAATTTCCCCGCATTAAATGTAGCAGCATTTATATCCAATCATAGGCTAAATGGATACATGTTTTATACTGACACCATAATTATTGTTGATGTCATGCCCAAAACATTCCCGCTCACAGAAAATGACTGCGTTTTGTCACTTAGCTCTTAAATAACTCAGCTATCTTCCAAAAGTGACTTAACTCTGCTTCTCTCTTCACATAATGATCACTCGGTTGTCCAACTAACTTGATAAGCTGACTAGTCGTCTTGACTGTTTCACTTGGCTGAAAAATGAAACTTTGCTGATTTTCAATTCTCTCCTTTTTGACTCTGCTGATTGAGTCTTCTGAGCCTCCTAACTTAGCTCAATCAATCTTAGCTCATTTTTAAGCTCTTCAAACCTTGATTCACATAATGGCTTAGTGAATATATTAGCTAACTGCTTATCAGTTGATACGTATTCCAAAGTGATGTTTTTCTTTACAACATGATCTCTTATAAAATGATATCTGACATCAATGTTCTTGGTTCATGAGTGCAATATTGTGTTCTGAGTAATTGCAATAGCACTTGTGTTGTCACACATAATTGGAATCTCTTTTTCTTCTATATCATAGTCTCTCAGTTCTTGCCTCATCACAGCTGCCTGCAACTATGTACTCTGCTTCAGCTGTGGATATAGCTATTGAATTTTGTTTCTTGTTGAACCAAGAAACTAATCTATTTCCAAGCATTTGACAGGTAACCAACTAGCTTGAATTCTCCTCCTTTGGACACCATAAGCCAACTTCTGGCATCCTTTCAGATACCTTAGGATTTTCTTGGCTGCAGTCATATGACTCTTGTTTGGTGCAGATTGAAATCTAGCACATACACCTACAGCAAAGGTGATGTCTGGCCTACTTGCTATCAAATAGTCCAATGATCCAATAAGCGCTCTATATCTGGTTTGATCAACAACTTTTCCATCAGCATCCATATCCATCTTAACTAATGTATTCATGGGAATTTTTACTGATGACTTCTCTTCCATACCAAATTTCTTCATCAAATCTCTGGTATATTTTGTTTGACTTATGAAGGTTCCATCCTTCCTTTGCTTGACTTGAAGACCTAGAAAGAAAGTCAGCTCTACATCATGTTCATTTCAAACTTCCCTTGCATGAACTTTGAAAACTTGTCACACAACTCTTTGTTTATGGATCCAAAAATGACATCATCCACATAAATTTGAACAAGCATTATACTCTCCCCATCTTGAATTCTGTAGAGTGTTCTATCAATCTTGCCTTTGATGAATACATTGTCAGTTAGAAATTGAGACAATGTGTCATACCAGGCTCTTGGTGCTTGTTTTAATCCATACAATGCTTTCTTGAGCTTGTAGACTTTATCTCCAATAGCTTTCTACTCAAAACTTAGAGGTTGCTCCATATAGACTTCTTCTTCCAAAAGTCAATTCAAAAATGCACTCTTCATATCCATTTGATAAACAGTGAAGTTCTTGTGTGCAACATAAACAAGAAACATCCTAATTGCTTCCAATCTAGCAACATGAGCAAAGGTTTCATCAAAATATATGCCTTCCTCTTGGCAATACCCTTTGGCTACCAACCTTGCTTTGTTTCTTATTACAAATCCCTGTTCATTCATCTTGTTTCTAAATACCCACTTAGTACCAATAACATTTTGGTGGGTTGGCCTTTGAACTAATTCCCAAACATTGTTCCTTTCATACTGATTCAGCTCTTCCTGCATAGCTATAATCCAATGTGTGTCATCCAAGGCTTGTGACACATCTTTAGGCTCTATCTGGGAAATGAAACAAGTAAACAAAGTTTCATGTTGAGTTTTTGATCTGGTTCTTACTCCATCTCTAACAATTCCAATGATTAACTCAGGTGGATGGTCTCTCAGCCATCTCACATCTGGTTGGAGTAAGTCTGTTGGATTCAGTCGTCTGATTGCTAAGTTTTCTTGTATAGCTTCTTCATCATCATTCAGCTGCAGAACATCCAGTTGTCTCTGAGATTCAGCTATCTCATCTTCATCAGGGTTGAGTGCTCTTACATCTGCTTCAGCACAGGGACTCTTCTGAATAGTTGGCTGATTTCTCTTGTCAGCTAACTCATCTATGTCTTCTCCATTAACATTAGATTCATCAAAAACCACATGGATAGACTCTTCTATGACCATAATCCTTTTCTTTTTTACTCTATAAGGTTTATTTTCAGTTGATTATCCTAAAAAATACCTTCATCAGCTATAGCATCAAAAGCTTTTAAGTTGTCCTTGCTATTGTTGCGGATGAAGCACTTACATCCAAAGATCCAAAAATATCCAACAATCGGCTTTCTCCCTGTCCAAATTTCATAGGGAGTTTTAGATAATTACTTGTTAATCATACATCTGTTCCGAGTGTAGCAAGCAGTGTTAATGGCTTCAGCCCAAAATCTCTTAGGCAAACCAGCTTCAGCTAACATAGTCCTTCCAACTTCCTTGAGAGTTTTGTTCCTTCTTTCAGCTACACCATTCTGTTGTGGAGTTCTTGCAATTGACAACTCATGAGCAATACCATTCTCAATATAATATTAAGTTTTAATCCCATTGACAAACTCAGTTCCCCTGTCAGACCTTATCTTTATAATGGTTTGACTCTTCTCATTTTGAACTCTTCTCATCAGCTGTGGCAATTTCTACAAGGTTTCCTTCTTTTTACACATAAAGATTGTCAATGCGTATCTTGAATAATCATCCACCACCACTAAGGTGTATTTCTTTCCACTAATATTGGCTGGTTCAACAGGACTAAACAAATCCATGTGCAATAAATGCAATATCCTGGTTGAATAAGGACTTTGCTTATCCTTGAAAGATGACCTAATTTACTTTCTCATCTGGCATGCATCACAAATGCTTTCCTTCTTGTATATTGAGTCAGACAAACCTTCCACAAGATGACTCTTTGCAAGCTTGTTGATTGTCTTGAAATTCAGTTGACTCAACCTCTTATGCCACAACCAACTTGATTCAGTTGTACTCTTTGCTAGCAGACATGTGCTTAGTGTAGCAGTTGACCAATCCTCTACATACATGTTCCTCTACCTTGATCCTTGAAGCACAATTTCATTTGATTCAACATCCTTGATTTGGCATACACCCATGTTGAATCCAACATTATATCCTTTGTCACAGAGTTGGCTGATGCTCAGCAGATTGAACTTGATGCCTTTAACATATGCTACATATCTGATCTCTAGTCCATTTTTCTTTATGGATCTTGTGCCTTTGATTTCCCATGAATCTTCATTTTCTCCAAATATGACTTTGGCACCATTGATTTCCTTGAATTTTGACAAATATTTCTCGTTCCGTGTCATATGTCTGGAACATCCACTATCCATGTACCAGGTTCCTTGGCACTCAGCTATTCCTTTAACCTGCAATCTAGGAAATTAGTTTTTAAGTACCCATACTTGTCTGAGTCCTGAGGGGTTAGTTCTATCAACCAACCTATAGCGAGATGATCTGACTCTAAGAGGTTGCCACCTATATGTTCCATAATCATAATGCACATTAGCAAATTGCTTGAGAGCTTTAGGATCATACAACTGTCTCTTTTGTCTGTATGCCTATGTGTGTGTTTGAGCATTTACTTTCTTGGGTAATAGTGGAACTTCTGTGCATATTGGGTTTTGTACCTGGGTGCATATGTGTGCTGATTATAGCTCTTTTGGATTGGGAATGACCTATGATGAGGTTGAGGTCTTTGCCACTCAGGCTTATATCCCATAGGTCTTGGCTGATATCTCATTTGGTTAGCCAATCAGCTTGGCTTGGGTAGTTTCTACCATTCCCATCATGTGATTTTCCTTGCTGAAATCTATGGGGGGTTTTTGGTAGCTCCGTTTGGATTTTACAGAATATTTTCTATTTGGGTGTGCTGATCGACTCTTTTGAATTTAGTTTCAGCTGTCCTGTCAGCATACTCAGCTGGCTACTTGCCTTTTCCCTTATATCCAAGGCCAGCATGGTTGTGATTTTGTTTTTGAGTGGGTATTGCTGCAACATATGGTGCTTTGAATTTTTGGACTCCCTCATTGCTTGAGGATCCTTTTTCCATAACCACTCTTGGGACTTGGGCATGCACAATGAATCAAATCCAATGCATGTCTTGTCACCACTTTCCTTTTGAATCATTGTAAGCTCATCCAATTATTTGGATGCCTTAGTGAATGATGCAATCACATTTTTATTATCCTTTTCCCTCTTTTTTGTAGCAGCTAAGCCATCTTGGATCTTGGCAATTTCAGCCTTCAGCTTTGTGTTCTCATCAGGAATGTAACTCAGAGTACACAACTCTTTAGTCAGCTATGAGTTTTGGCATTTAAGCTAGTTGTTTTCCTCATTTAGCAGCGTGTGTGTGTGTGAGGTTTTTATGTGCTCAAAATCTTTCATTATTTTGCTAATTGAATGATAAAAATATGTGGGTGATGAAGTGTTTGTGTCACTATCACTATCACTTGAATCAGAATGAGATGAGTTAGAGTGTACCTCATCTTCTTGATCTTTAGAGTCTTGTTCTTTGGCCATGAAGCATATCAAAGCCTCTTCCTCTGTATCACTTGAGTAGTCAACTTCACTACTGTCTGAGTCTGTTGGTTCCTTGTACTTGGCTGTTTCAGCAGTCTCAGCAGCCAACATGGCTTTCTATTTTTCTTGTTTTCTTTCCTTAAAGACTTTTCTTTTCCTCTTCATTTTTGTACTTGTTGACTGGTGGATAAGGACAGTTAACAACAAAGTGTCCTGGTTGCCTGCAATTCTAACACATGTTCTCAGCTCTCTACAAGTTAGTTCTTTGATGGTCAGCTCTCTTGGGTGGTCTGTCATCCCTTGCTTTGGAGGGTGCTGAGTGTCTTCTTGATGATTCATCCTTGTTTCTTTTGTAGTTCTTATTGAAGAATTTATTGAATCTTGTCACCATCAGGGAAATCTCTTCTTGGGTTGTGGTCTCCTTGGATTCAGCTCTCTTTGCTTCACCAGCCACTAGTGCAGCTCTCTTGGGTACACTGTCTCTTCTTGTTCTTTTCTTCTCAGCTCAAACTCATAGGCCTTAAGATCATAAAATAATTCATGGTTTGATGTCCTGGTGAGATCCATGGAATGCCTCAGAGCCATGACCTTCATTTCCCACTCAACTGGGAGAGATCTTAAGATCTTCATACACATCTCCTTCTGTGTGTATTCCTTCCCTAGAGCTGAAAGCTCATTGGTGATCTCTATGAATCTGGAATCCAGTTGATCCAGACTTTCACCTGCAATCATTTTAAAGTTTTCAAACTTTTGAACAATAGCTAATTTATTTTCTATGATTTGATCAGACCTTTCACAAATCAAAGTGAGTTTTTCCTGAATCTCTTTGGTTGTTTTACAAGATTTAACTTTATTAAACATAGCCTTATCAAGATTTTTATAAAGTATATCCTTGGCAACATTGTCAAGGTTGTATCTCTTTCGATCATCGTTGGTCCATTCAAAACGTTGTTTTTCCACCATAGCATGTCTGGGCTCTGCAGGTGCAACATCTTCTCCTTCAGCAGGAGCGGCCCTTCTTACAGCAGTGTTGACCTTTAAGATTTGTAGTAGCCCATCCTCAATCACTAGCCACATCTCATCATGTAGAGCTTATAGATGAGCCTGTATACGAATTTTCCAATCATCAAATTCTTTAACAGTGAACATTGGAATGCGAGTTAGATTTGCTTCCATGATAATGTAATATTCCGTATTTCTTAATTATTATTATATAAATTATAATTTTATTTATCAGATATTAATATTTATAATTCAGTCATTATCCTTTTACAATCCATATTTTTATTAAACCCTATTAAGATAGAATTTCACTCGTATTTAGATTTTAAAAAGAAAAAAATCAGATTTTATCTTATCATTAACAAACACTACTTATCTTCGAACTCCATAAAATCATCATATAATTACAATACACCCTAATTTCATAATTTGGTGTAGAAATTTCAATTAGGGTTTCTAACCTTAATTTTATCTAGTCAGATTTTTAATTTAAAAATCAGAATATATTATATTTAATTAGTCATTTTTAATGAAATTTTAGTTATGGATTTGAAAAGTTCCTAGCTTAATGATGGTAGATGAAAGAATATCAGTTAATGATTTCTAACTTTAAAAAAAAAACATAATTCTTATTAAATTTTCATCAAAGATATACCATTATAAATACTAGTTTTTCCCTTACATTTTTACAAAATACTTTTTGCTAGAATCAGTTGCACTTTATAAATTTCAAAAAAAGAGAGAGTGAGAGAGAGAGAGAGAGAGAGAGAGAGAGAGAGAGAGAGAGAGAGAGAGAGAAATGAAGAAGGTGAACAGACGGGCAAAAGTTTCTAAGGATAATGGAGACTTTGAGGATAAGGTGAACATTGGACATCAATGGAGATTTTAACTTGATTTGGGTAACCCACTTTTTCAAAAATTTCAGAATGACCCCTCCAAATTTCTAATTGTCTACAAGTCAACCATTTACTTATTATTTGAATGAGTGGACCAAACCTTTGATCAACCATTTGATCCAATATTCAAGCCAAACCTGGAAACAAGGAACATGATTTACTGAATCTTTTTACATTTTTGGCATAAGATATCTGCAATTATTTTAAGGTGGGGATATTTTCTATTCAAGAATTGTTTGTCTTTATTAAATGCTTCGTATACGTGTTTTTATTTATGTGCAATATGAAAGGAAATCATGTTAGCTAGGGGCCTTAAGAAGGCTCGGGATCAAAAGTATCCTCGGGGTGAACCCGCATTGCTATATTAGTCCGGGACAGTAAGAAAGTTCGGGATCATACGTATCATCGGGGTGTACCCGCAGTACTATAAACTAACTGGCGAATGTTTACGATTATGCCTATTGTTGTATTTAATCTTGACAAATGTGTCCCCACGGAGCGAGTTGAAAGCTCACCCCATATTTATTAACACTTTTCAGGTTGAGGAGCTCGAGAGATGATTGGAGGCGGTGGATGTGTAAACAGTAAATTTAGTTAAATTGATTTTTATAAACATTTTATTATTGTCAATGCTTTTGAATTTTTTTATTGAATGCTAGTATTTTAATTTTAAAAGTTGTGTTTGGAATCTAAGTACTTATCTTTTTGGATGCGAATTTTTATAATTAGACTATATTTTATAAAATCAGAGTGGCGTAGCGGAAGAGTGATGGATTATTTGGGTTATTAATAAGATGGTTCCGTTTACTTTTGAGATATGTCTTATTCGTTTGCTTTAAATACACTTTCTTATTAGATTAAGCTACTTATATATTTTAAAAATCGGGACTTTACAGATAATAACTTTGCTTTTGAAATAAAAGCTTTAAAAACTCAAGTGTTGATTCTTTGAAAAAGAATGAGATCTAGTTCAGTAACCAGTGTGGAAGGCTTAATGAACCAACCGCTCTGATACCACTTGTAGGTCCCAAGGGGTGAAGAGTAAGGTTTAGAAGGGTGGGAGGGATGGAATAAACCTTATCAAATTTTCGATTTTTAGTTCTTTTAAAATGTATTCAGAGTTAACTCAAATCAGTTAAGTCCTTGAGGGACAGCTAGGTTGGCTTACACATCAAAGTTACCTACTCAACAAACTCGACTGAGCTATTGATAGTATAACTTAGATGTTTTCAGCTAACACTCAGAAATATAGTTGATTTGGTTTTGTCAGCGGATGACTTTTCACCCTCATGATTTTTAAGCTCGTTTTCAACACTTGTTTTAGTAATGGTTATTATTAGCAGACTTAAGCAAGTTTAGCTTAACAACAGTTATAAGATAAATGCAAGAAATAAAATGTGTTGTAAAGTAAATGAACACAAACAGTTTTATAGTGGTTCAAGGATGGGGTAATTCCTCTAGTACACTCTTCTCCAACTCCTGGAGGAATCCACTAAGTAACTTAAGCTTGGTTACAAAGCCGTTATCAGTCCAAGTCAGCTTTGATCACACAGTATGCTGCTCCTCGACTCAGTTTCTTCACAAGACATTTGTCCTGTTACTTCAGCCTCCTTCAAACCCTTGGACTTGATGACTTAGCCCTCCAATAGGTTCAAAGCACCGGTTTGGAGAGTAAACCCCTTTGTTCTTGAAAACAATTTCCCTCTTCAACTGATGAAGTAATCTTTCCTTCACAGAGTGTGTTGGATTGAATTCATTCGAAGTTAGGCTTGAGGATTTCTTTGAAAATCTTGAGAGAAATTTGTAGGTTATTGCATGATTGCTTGTATGCTTGTTCGTAGATTGGGTAACCTTCTCTCACTTGCTTCTTCAGCCATTTATAGTGCACATTTGAAATTATGTCCGTTAAAGAGATATACATAAATTTCAAATCATACTCGTAGGTTGTTAGCTTATCTAGTCTTGCAGCATTGATGTAGACTATACCATGAATTAATTGCTCTACATTCTTTTCTTAATCTCTATAGGTTTTCAGGTACATCTCCTTGGTTTCTTGCTTTTTGCACTCTTTCAGCAAAACAGCTTTATAGCTGGCAGCCTGACACATGCCTATTTCTAGCAAAACCTAGACTTGTCTTGACAATGGATCTCTTTCAGCTTTCTTTAAGTGTTGTCTGCTGCATACCCCTTTGACATTCAGTTCCAAACATTTTGGAATGACTTAGCTGTCAGTCAGCTGATTGAGACAGCTTTTCTGTCACTTGACTTAGTCTTCTCTTCACTTCACTTAGTTGACACACAACTGGGCCTTCACTTCAATCTTCAGTCGAGTCTTGTAATCTTCAACTTAGCTCACTTCAACTTAGCTCATACAACCCTATCTATTACAAGTTGAATTACATAGAAAATGGTGTGCCAACTTCCTAATCTAAGTTTTACATGGTATCATTAAAATCTAATGATAAATTTTCCCAACAGCTAAGTTGAAGATTACAAGACTCAACTGAAGACTGAAGTGAAGACCCAACTGTGTGGCAGCTGAGTGAAGTGAAGTGAAGAATCAGTCAATTGACAGAAAAGTTGTCTTAGTCAGTTGACTGTTAGCAAAGTCATTGGAAAATGATTGGAATCAAATGTCAAAGGGCTATGCAACAGACAGGACTCGAGAAAGATGAAAGAGATATGTTGTCAAGACAATTCAAGGTTTTGCTGGAAATAGGCATGTGTCAGGCTGTCAGCAATAAAGTTATTTTGCTGAAAGAGTGCAAAAAGTAAGGAACCAATGAGATGTACCTGAAATTCTGCAGAGTCTAAGGAAAGGTTGTAGTGCATTAAATTCAAAGTACAATCTACATTAATGCTGCAAGACAAGACAAGCCAACAACCTATGAAGTGTTGTTTGAAAAATGTTTCTCTCTCTTCAACGGACATATTTTTAAACGTACACTATAAAAGGTTGAGGAGTCATTTGAGAAAAACAAACCCGAGTTTAACATAAGCATACAATCATTCAAGCAATAACCTGCAAATATCTCTCAAGCTTTCACGAAATCATCTAGCCTAAACTCGAAGAAAAAATCGATCCAACACACTCAATGAAGGAAAGACAACTTTATCAGTTGAAGAGGAAAAATTGTTTTCAAGAACAAGGGGTCTACTCTCCAAGGTTGAAGGAGACGTAGTGAGGTTCCATCGAACCAGAGCTTTGAACCTGTTGGTGGACTACGTGATCAAGTCCAAAGGTTTGAAGGAAGCTGAAGTAGCAGGACAACTGTCTTGTGAAGAAGCTGAGTCCCAAGAGTAGCAGGCTATGTCATTAAAGATGAATCGGACTGTTAACTACTTTGAAACTAAGTCAAGTTACTTAGTAGATTCCTCCAGGGGTTGGAGAAGAGTGGACTAGAGAAATTACCCAATCCTCGAACCACTTAGTGTCTATTTACTTTCAGCGCACTTTACTTTTCGCATTATTTTTCATATTTGCTAATAAGTTAAATTTTTGCGATAATAAGTTAAATTTCTTAAAACTCTAAGGTGATAATAACATTGCTAAAACAAGTATTGAAAAAATTTAGAATAGTTTTGTCAAACTAAGTTGATTCTTACATGAGATATAAGAATATTTACTCATTGAGGTTGAGTGGGTAATGTGAAGGTAACCTTGTTGTTCAAAGACTTAGATGAGTTGACGAGCTCAATTCCAAAGCCCGAAGTTCATTGACGAGGAAGAAGAACTCCTTAGCTTTATTGAAAGATGAGTTGTTAATACCGTATCTTACTACCCTTGGTCAATATAGTTCATACATTACATGTTGGCAATGTACTAGTTGATTGGTAGGGCATGACATATTTTGATCATTGAATGAAGATATAGGATGATGAGAATTACATGAGATATAAGAGTCAAAATTGGAATCTCATTAGGTTACGTGGTAAATTTAGAGATGAAATTCCAAAGCCCATAGTTGAAACCATAAATGAGAAAAGAACTCCTTAGCTTTTATTGGAAATATTCCGGTTCGATGGTAACCAAAATTTTTGTCTATGAGAATATATTAAATAAAAAAAAGATCGTATAATACAAGAAAAGCAAAATAATATACATATTAATAATATTAGAAATACCAATAATAAAAATTATAATACTGCAATCATATAACAAAAACATATATATATATATATAATAGTGCAATCAATCTAAACATATATATATATATATATATTGTGCTTCAATAATTTGTAGCCATATATGTACATGTGGGTAGTATGTTGGACACTCACGTAATACTTTTTATATATATATATATATATATATATATATATATAGGGTGAGGATCAAGTGAGACCATGGCTCTAGGTGAGATACAATGGATTAATCTCAACCATCTCCCACTTTAGCTCATGTAGTTCATGCATTGCAGGTGAGCATGAGAGTTCCTGAGCTTTTGGCTTACTGTGCCGTGCTGAAGCTTCTTCAGGTTTTCAGGATCATGGATATGGATGACGACTTGTCGTGCGTATTTATGGGTTCATTTTGGTTTTGCTTCTGTTATGCTATAGGTGGAAACTCGTACTGTATATAACTTTTGAAACTCTATTGTAAATATATGTAAATAGTGTGCTTGTTTGAGTTTTGGGTTTGTATATGTAGTCAATCATGTTTACTTGCAAGCAGGGTTGACTGCCATTTTGCTTTTAGATGTGGTCTGACCTTTATTGCTGCGTATTATTTTGTGGTTGTTTGTTATTAAATTGATTTTGTAGTTGAATTGTACTATTTATATACTTTCTAATAGTGGTAATAGGGGTGGGCATGACATAGTAGTATCAGAGCTCGGCTACAGGTTCTGTAGACTATCCATGTTCATGAACTCAAAACTCGTGGAGCACAACCATGCCAGTAAATTTTACATTATTGTCTGATGCATTTTAAGTGTCATGAAATTATATTGTCCATGTGTTATTACGTTATCCTAAGACAGTGTTTCAGTCATGGTGAGAACTAGAGGTGAGAGTAGTGGTGGGGATAGAAACCAAAGAAGGGAGACACTTATTCCAATTGGTGATAGAGATAATGTCATAAATCGACTTACAGAGCTTATGCAACGACAATCTGAACAAATTCAACAAATCATTCATCAGAGGAATATAGCTGGAAAACAAAGAGCAGAAATGAATCAACCACACCAAAGGGCGGATCAGGTCAAGATAGTAGGGGAAATGTTGCGAAAGCTAAATCCACCAACCTTTGAAGATGCAGCAGATCCCACGGCAGCAGAAGATTGGTTGCGAACTCTAGAGAACATGTTCTAGTACAGCAGGGTCCCAGAAGAAGAGAAGGTAATATGTGCTTCATTTATGCTTCGTGGAAGCGCAGGACATCGATGGGATAGAATGAGGAGCATAGAAGATATCACAACAATGACCTGGGAAAGATTTAAAGAACTATTTAGTAACAAATACTTCACGGCTCCTGTTTGTCTAATGAAGATAAATGAGTTCATGCAACTACGCCAAGGAACTATGACTGTCGGGGATTACATTCGCAAATTTGAAGAATTATCCAGGTTTGCCACTCATATGGTCAGCATTGACACACTAAAAGTAGAAAGATTACTTAAAAGCCTGAGACCAAAACTATATAGAGATGTCAGCATGGCCAGAATTCAAGGAGTAACCTATTCATAGGTTGCTGAGAGAGCATTGGTGGCAGAGCAAGCTGAGTTAAGGATTTTTCGTGCCCATGAAGCTAGACGTCAATTCAAACAAGGACATGGATAGATATGGGTCAGAAGTCAAAAGAAGAGAGTTTTCTAAGTTGAACAACAACAGAAACCGAACTTTCAACCACGTCAAGGACAACAACAATGGGAACAAAATAAGCGTCAAAGAGCTTATCAGGGCAAGGCACCTATGGCACTACCTTTTTGCCCTAGATGCAAGACTCAACATACTGGAAATTGCTCGGTAGATACCAGGAGATGTAATACGTGTGGGATGCTAGGACATTTTTCTAATGTGTGCACAAATAGGTTGAATTCTACAGGACAAAAGAATGTGCCAGCCAGAGCATTTACTATCACGAGAGCAGATGCAGAGATGAACCCAACCGTGGTTACAAGTAAACTTCTTATCTTTGACACCCCAACATTCGTGTTATTTGATTCAGGAGCAACACATTCATTTGCATCTACTGAGTATGTAAGGATACTGGGTAGGACACCTGATGTAGCCGAAGTGGGTTACAATGTAACAATTCCCTCGGGAGATTCCAAACAGACTAATCAAATTTTGAAAGCTTGTGCTATTCCAATTGAAAATAAAGAACTTTATGTCGATCTAATTGTGTTAGCCATGAACGACTATGATATCATTTTGGGTATGGATTGGTTGTCAAAGTATGGCGCTACAATTGATTGGCTGAAAGAGACAGTGTCATTTAAACCCCAAGGAGAAGATCCATTTACCTTCGTTGGAATCACGACACATTTTTGATTTCCAATGATATCAGCACTAAAGGCATAACGTTTACTAAATGTTGGCTATGAAGAATACCTAGTAAGTGTCATGAGCATCGACGAACAACCCCAACCATCCCTTGATGAAGTTCCAATAGTGTGGGAATATCCATATGTATTTCCAGATGATCTTCCCGGATTACCACCCGACCGTGAGATCGAGTTTGTTATTGACCTACTTTTAGGAACGTCTCCAATCTCTAAAGCTCCATACCGCATGGCTCCAATGGAATTGAAGGAACTGAAGACACAAATGTAGGAGTTGCTAGATAAAGACTTCATTAGACCTAGCTTCTTGCAATGGGGTGCGCCAGTCCTATTCGTACGAAAGAAGGATGGTAGCTATGAGATTATGTATCGACTACCGAGAATTGAACAAATTAACAATCAAGAATAAATACCCGCTACCTCGAATCGATGATTTGTTCGATCAACTTCAACGTGCAGCAGTATTTTCGAAGATCGACTTGCGATCCGGGTACCATCAGCTCAAAATAAAAGAAGATGATATACCCAAGACAGCCTTCAACACAAGGTATGGACACTATGAATTCTTGGTGATGCCATTTGGGTTGACTAACGCCCCAACAACTTTCATTGACTTGATGAATTGGGTATTTAAAGATTTTCTAGATAAATTTGTTATTGTGTGTTATCGACGATATCTTGATCTACTCTAGAACAACCACTACAACATAAATGACATTAGATAACACAAATTTAGTAGCACTTTTTACACAAGGTACATATGTAACACATGTTTGTAACACTTTTTACATTATAGTATTTATGTAACACTTTTGTAGCACTTTATCAATATGCAACGCTTATATGTAACACTTTTAAATAAGTAACACTTTTTAAGTATCACTTGTTTTTGTTATTTCTTTTGTAATGCAAATAGGTATCACTTCATATAGGAAGCACTCTTTGCAACACTATATTTTATTAATTGTAACACTTTTTAGGTTATATCTTAGTAACACAAAATTATATAACTATCATTAAATCATGTGAATGATTTATTTAATTAATTGATGCCACAAAATAGGTGAAGACAAAAAAATCACCAAACCTAAAAAATGTAGACATAATGTACTCTATTTTTTTACTGAATTTTTTTTTCTTTTTATAAAGTATATTAGTTTTGCTTTTATTTTTTTATTTTTTACGGAGATAATTAATCCCATCGTAATACCGACATAAAATGCGCATGTATGTATTTTATTATTGTTATTATTTTTATAATTTTTAATAACGGAGACAAATTTCATCGTAAACTTTTTTTTTTACTTTTTAAAAAAATTACCAATGAAAATTGATGTTGTCGGTAATTACTTAGGAATTTTTTCCATCGATACATTATTTTTTCATTATTTATTTATTATTTAATTTTTTTATTGTTAGAACTTTATTATCTATCGGTAAATTAATTTTATATTTTTATATATTTTTTATTTTTACCGATTGAATAGACCAGTCAATAAATTCTTTTTATATATTTTTGATATTTTTAATTTTTTGTGTCCTTTAATATATAACATAATATGATTTTCAAACTATATACTTTATAACATAAAATTTGATATATATAGTGTATAATATAATTTAATACATATATTATATAACACAATCTTTATTATATAAGATAAATTATATATACATCTAATATAATTTTAATACAATTCTGATATATATATATATATATATATATATATGTGTGTGTGTGTGTGTATATATAAAACAAAGCAAAAGTTGTAATAAGAATCAACTTAGCTTATTGGCAAACTGTCACTTCCACACATAACAGGTCGTGGGTTCGAATCTCCTTGGTCGCAAAAAATAGTATTTCTATGAAGTTCTACAAAAAAAGTGTTACATAAGATTCACATGTAACACTTTAGAAGTATTTTTTTAAAGTGTTACAAATATAAAAAGTGTTACATAAGATTCATATGTAACACTTTAGAAATATTGCTTAAAGTGTTACCAATAGAGAACTTAATGTAACACATAGAAAAAGTGTCACTAAAAGCTAATAAAAGTGATACCTTAGACTATAGGTAACACGGACAAGTGCAGCACCATAAAAGTGCTACCTATTGTCTATAGTAACATTTTATGGCCATTAGGTAACATGTTTTGGGTGTTACCTCATATTATTTATGTTGTAAAAGAGGAGCACACTGAACACTTATGAATAGTGTTAGAGGTCCTGAAAATACTTCTTCACACAAAAGGAATTAAATATATGACAACGATGGTGGTTGGAGCTAGTGAAAGACTACGATTGTGTATGTAGAACCTCGAAATTTCAACTACTTGTAATATATTTTTTTCATATATGTATGAATTTTTTTAAAAAAAAGGTATTCTTGTATAACATAATTTTGAGTGCAACTCAAATTTTATTATAGATTATTAAGTTCAAATATCGAGTATCCTATGATTTTAACTGATAATATATATTGACTTGAATACTAATTAAAATTGTAAAAGTTAAACTTAATATAGATATATATACACTTCTATAATATAGATTAGAGCAATTAGATATATATATATATATATCTACGTATATAACATGGATTACATTAGAAAGATAGATTAACATATATCTATCTATATATATACACATTAGATTAGTTAAATTACATAAAAACACACACGCACACACACACATATATATATAGACACACATATATATTATAATAGAGCTAGTAGATAAGTATATGTATATATATACATACATCAATATAATAGATTAGAGAAGAAATGAATATACCTTAAGTTTGTGCCACCACCTTCTTCACCTTTACACTAGGCATCTTAAGGTGAAATGCAATTTATAGGTGGCAAGTACAATTGGGAATTCTCTAATAAAAATAAAAACCTTACATGATTATTCTCTAGAGACGGGACAAAGATACAAAAACGAGTGGAGTTTAATTGTGGAGTTGAACTTTAAGTCCGATCCAGGTGAGTGATTAATTCAAAGATTAATTCTTGTTCGAGGTGGCTTAGTTTGTATTAATTGGACTGCAGCTTCACTTTTAAAATCAATATGTTTTTCATTACCTATAATTATGAGTGGCAAATAATCAAGAAATCCTATTAGACATTATATTATATTTCTACTAGCTAACTATGAATAATCTAAAGCCATTAATATGGGTTTTAATTAACTTTCTTAATTTCAAAATTGAAGATTGTTTGTATAAATTATTCTTTTACAATTAATGAAATCTCCTTTACAAGCAATCTGAAGGGTTATAATAGATTTACTTAAATTATACATTAAGTAAGAAAATGATATAAATTTTATGTAGCTTGACTAAGCGTTCAATTCCTTTAATTACTTTACCACTACTTTATATTTGTTGGAACTAAAATACTAGTGATTATTACAAGTAGGAGGATCATGCCTGTATGGTTATAATCTCGTGCCTTCGAAAATCTCGTTTCAGAATTTGATCAATTGAATTTTTTATTGCTTTATAGAATTTGGAGTAAAAAGCATTCAGTTAAGCTAATTTAATATTATTCCACTTGTATTATATAAAGATATTCGAATATCCTATTATGTAGCAAATTTCAAATATAAATAATGATCGTCTGATCTAATGGAAATTGATCTATCTAATGTTAAACCATCGAATACTGGAGGGACTAGAAACATCAAATTATAAGTTACTTAACTTAATGATTACAATAGAATATAATTTAGAGCTTATAATTTGTGTGAAACAAGATATGGTTTTTATAGCATGATTTGAATTTAATTACAATTATACATTTGAGTGGAGTATTGTCCTATTAAATATAACCAAACAGTGTACGTGATGTCTATTTGGTAAGTGTCGGGCCCTAGTGTGGCGTGGATAGGGCTGGGTTCGACTGGTCAGGCACGGGCCTGCGGTCTTAAAAGGTTCTTCGCTATCCACGACCAAATCCCACCGCCTACGGACGGAGTGTTCCAAGGGTAGAAGTGGGTCGTAGGATCGGTATATTCCGGAATATAACTTCTCCGGGCTTCGCGAGCCCCATTGTAGAGAGTCGAGCCGTAGTGTGGTGCAATAAGGGGGTAAGGCTTTACGCCAACGTAATAAAGGAGTGATAAGGGAGAACGGGGGTCACTTACCGTTAATGAACGGTCCCTCCGTTAATGTGATATTTGAATTAAGTGTGTTACAAATTGACTGAGTGCATGTTGTTATTGAATTAAAAATGATTTCACTTATAAAAATCAACTGAATCTTTCTTAACATTAAATTGTTCTAAAATGCCACACCCGCACACCTGCACCCACTCACGGAGGTTTTCCCTCACGTATATATTTTCCTAAAATATATTTTAGGCGATAATCCAGGCGACAAAGAAGAAATTGAGGGATTTTCCTAATCTGAGTAGCAAGTACCAGTTACAAGAGTTGTTGCTAATGTCTTGATGTTTCGCTAGGTGTATACGATGTGTTTCGAGAGAACCATGTTTGTAATAATAGTTTTATTTATAGGAGTTGTAAACTTGGTCAGCTTTTCACGTTTCTTGTAATTATATTACGGTGTACGTTTGGTTTGTAATAACTATATGAATATTCCGCTCTCTTGTTAATATATAATAGATATTGGTGTTTATAGCTTCGTAAGTTTGGGCGTGACAGTGTAATCAATTATCACCCCTGTAATGCTAATGTTGTAACAGATCCGTGGAGCTGGGAATCAACACAAAGCAATGCAATTGCGATTTACATTCGGAAACCAGAGTTAATGTATCTTCAGAAAATGAATGTTGAGATTGTTTCATTACATACTGTTGGAGCTATGTTGGCAGCATTAATACTCCGACCGATGCTACTTGATCGAATTGAACATGAACAACAAGGTGATGATTACTATGCTAAAGTGAAGAAAGATATTACCTCTGGGATGTCTTCTGATTTCAAAATATCTGAGAATGGAATATTGCGATTTAAAGAACGATTATACGTACCCAATAGGGATAATCTCCGAGAGAATGTTTTAGCTGAAGCACATTCAACGCCATATTCAGCACATCCAAGACCTACCAAAATGTACAGAGATTTGAAGATGCATTACTGGTGGCCAGGTATAAAAAGGGATATCACGCAATACGTGAAACAATGTTTAACCTGTCAACAAATAAAGGCAGAACACAAAAGACCAGTTGGAACGTTGCAATCATTGCCTATACCAGAATGGATATGGGAGAGAATTATCATGGATTTTGTGATAGGTTTTCCAAAACTGTCAAAGGACACGATGCTATTTAGGTGATCATAGATAGATTAACCAAATCCTCTCATTTTATTCCTATTTTCTCAACTTATTCCATGGACCAATACGCACAACTTTATATATAAGAAGTGGTTAGACTTCACGGTGTGCCACTATCTATTATTTCAGATAGAGACTCTAGATTCTTATCTAATTTTTGGAGGAGTTTACAGAAGGCACTAGGAACACGATTGTCATTTAGTAGTGCTTGTCACCCTCAAACCAACGGACAACCAGAATGAACGATACAAACTTTAGAAGATATGCTTAGAGCTTGTATTCTAGATTTTCAAGGAAAATGGAGTAAATATCTATCTTTGATAGAATTCTCGTATAACAATAGCTATCAAGCCACAATCGGGATGGCTCCCTATGAAGCATTGTACGGTAGAAGGTGCAGATCAATAGTCCATTAACACGAGGTTGGCGAAAGGAAGTTGTTAGGTCCAGACATGATTCGAGAAATGAGAGAAGTCATGGTGAAAATTCGACAGAGAATGGAAACTGCCCAGAGATGATAGAAAAGCTACTCCGATCAAAGAAGAAGAATGTTAGAAATTTCTGTAGGAGATCAAGTGCTTCTTAAGGTGGCACCGATTAAAGGGGTTATGCGGTTTGGAAAGAAAGGAAAACTTAATCCTATATACATTGGTCCATTCCATATCACAGAAAGAATCGGTGATGTTGCCTATAGACTCAACTTGCCCACGTCAATGGGTCAAGTGCATAATGATTTTCACGTATCCATGTTAAGAAAATATGTTTCAAACCCATCTCATATTTTAAAGAATGAGCCAATAGAGTTAAAAACAAACTCGAGCTACGAAGAGATACCTGTGGAGTTATTACGAAAAATAAAGAAGTTAAGGAATATGAATATCCTACGTAGCTCATTTTGGTAAGTAAAATTTGGGGATAAAATTTTTATAAGGAGGGGAGGATGTAATACCTGGGCATCTCACTACTCACTTGGTCAATATAGTTCATGCACTACATGTTGGCAATGTACTAGTTGCATTGGTATTGGTATTTGCATGACATATTTTTTTTTCCAGTAAAATTATTAATTTCATAATTTTAGAATACTTATATAGTACGAGTTATTGGATTACCAACTTAAATAGTTGATTGTACATTAGATATAAGAATATTTAGTTGCATGTCAAGCTATTTGATCTCATTAGGTTACACGTGGTAAATTTAGAGATGAAAGGCACCGTCAATGAATGTATCAGAAACCATAAATGAGAATGGATTAGTTTCCTATCAGACAGTCTAACGGAAAAGACCCGTCAGATGGTCTAACCAAAATTTTTTCTTGAGAATATATTAAATAAAAAAAAGATAGTATAATACAAGAAAAGCAAAATAATAGACCTATTAATAATAGAAATACCAATAATAACAATTATAATACTGTAATCATATAACAAAAACATAATATATATATACATATAATGGTGCAATCACTCTAAACATATATATATTGTGCATCATTAATTTGTAGCCATATATGTACATGTGGGTAGTATATTGGACACTCACTTAAGACATATATATATATATATATATATATATATATATATATAGGGGAGGATCAAGTGAGACCATGGCTCTAGGTGAGACACAATGGAATAATCTCAACCATCCCCCACTATTAGTCAATGAGTGTGATTTAATGGATAAAAAATATATTAAAATCTTATTTTAATCAACATAAGGGTAATATAATAAAATAACATAACAAAGTAGTTACAAAATGGAAGGAGATTAGAATCAAATCCTTTTCTCTCTCCTATAATCTCAAATTCACGTGTTCATCCCCCTCTCTCTCTCTCTCTCTCTCTCTCTCTCTCTCTCTCTCTCTCTCTCTCTCTCTCTCTTTCAGTTCCTCCATTAATACAATAAAAGAAATTTATCTTCCTACACACCATTAACGTTTATGCATATTTTACAAAGAAAAAAAAATGTGAAGAAACACTGGATAAATTACTATAAGATATTGCATATTTGAAACCATGCAGCAAATATCAACTAACTATACATTATCTAGAAGTTATTTATACAGTGTTAAAAATTAACAATACAGTGCACATACCAAACTATGCAATGCGTCATAAACTATGTAGCAAAATCAACTAACTATGCATTATATAGAAACTATCTATGCAGTGTGGAATAACTAAATATGCAGTACATTATGTAACATCCCACTTTGAAAATTTCCAAAAGCAACATCCCATTTTTATAACTAACTATGCATTATATAGAAACTATTTATACAGTGTAGAATAACTAAATATGCAGTACATTATATTCAACTATGTCTTATTGTCGTAAAATAGTGCAACAAATATAACTAAATATGCATTAATTAATAGCTAATTAAGCAGTAGAAGAGCCCTAACTATACTGTAAAATAAAAAAAAAAATTGGAAAGAAAACTGCTTCCTTAATTAACGCCATTAAATCTGGCAATTACAATCTTACCCCATACAAACGGTTACAAAAAGTCAAACATACCAGAAAAACCGTTGGGATAATTGATTTGAATTCCAAAATTCCAAAATTACCCTTAAATGAGCGGAAAATAAGGGAAAACAAAAAAAACTGAATTAATCACATCCCTTCATTTTTCAAGATCAATGGGTAAGATGAGTCCACACTGTCTCACCTAGGGAGGGTGGTCTCATTTGAACTAAATCCTATATATATAATACAAATATAAGTATTGTTTGGATTGGTGGGACTAGCTAGTCTAACATTTTAATGTTCAATATACGCAATTAGCACAATTCCAAAATAAGTAAATCATCAAAGTCTGAGGGATAAACTTGAACTACCTACCACCTTAAACATACAAACGTGTAGCTCTAATAATACACCATTTGAGCAAGTAGGACATCCATTAAAGAGTAAAGCAGTGATTATTGAGAAAGAAAAAAACAAATACGGCTAGCGTAAGGGAATAAGGAAAGTACATCTAGAGTAACAAAAGTAAGTATCCTTTCATGATTTTCTTGATCTTTCACTTTATAGTATTGAAGTTGTCTTTAATGTGGACTATATCAAATGGAAAGCTTCACTTGCAAGATGTAAATTCACAGAAACAAAGTAAATCTATTGAATTCTTGAGGAAAAAACTCATTTGAAAACATTTGTTAAAGACATATGTATAATTCTAATCATATTAAATTAAAAGATTATATTCTTGTACTAATTTAAGATCATATCTGAGATAAACAGAATATATTAAAAACTTAATGAAAAGTTTAAGCACGTCAATTAAGTGGTATTAAAATAAATCTTGTAATAAGAAATTGAGGTATTGGAGAGATTCAATTAGGTTTGATTTTACCTAGTCAGTTTAAGATTCAAAGGTCATCTATAAGAATTCAGGATAGTAAATGTGTTGATTTAAGAATAGAATTTGATGCCTTATATTTTTACAGATTTTCATACAAGTTAGATTAGGGGAGAAAAAGGATTACCTGACTTTTAGTAGGATTCCCGGATGTAAAAGGTAAGTAAAAATCCATCTGCAACTGTAATGCATGAACATAGTATGGTTTGAATTAATTGTATTACATGTGACTGTGGTATCTTGTATGTTGAATATATGTGGGTATTATATGTGTCATAATTGGCTGGCATGATGTTGCAATATAATGCTTGGTGAGCCATTGACATGCCATTAAAATCATTTTCATGTTCATGCATATTACAAGAGAATATTTGCATGCACGAAAATATTTTCAGATAGAAATAGATGTTTGCTGACCACTGCTAGGGCACCGAGGCATGTTGGGCATGCTTATGATATATGTTTAGGTATAACAGGTGGGATACTTCCTAGTGAACAAAGGGCTAAATAGGTGTAGGTCCCAAGAGGTGTGGTGTAAGGTTTAGAAAGGGGGTTGAATACACCTTACTAAATTTTCACTTTTAGTCTTTTTAAGATTTTTCAATTGAGTTGACTCAATTCAGTTGTGTCCTTGGGGGACAGCTAAGTTGGTTATATTCAGCTAGGTTACCCACTCAACAGACTCAATCGAGTTGTTGATAGTATAACTCGGCTGCTTAAGCTTAATACTTAACTTTAGTCTATTTGGTTTTTAACAGCGGAAGACTTAACACCCTTTTGATTGGTTTAAAGCTTGTTTTAATACTTGTTTTAGCACTTGTTAATTATCAGTAGGATAGCAAATTTAACTAACAACAGATATAATAAATATGCAGGAAAGTAAGGCTGAAAGTAAATTGACACAAGTAATTTTTATAGTGGTTCGAGGATGGGGTAATTCCTCTACTCCACTCTTCTCAAACTCCTGGAGGAATCCACTAAGTAACAAATCAAGTTACAAAGTAGTGAACAGTCTAGAGACAACCTTGATCACACAGCTGGCTTCTCATGCGACTCAGCTTCTTCACGAGGCAGCTGCCTTGCTACTTCAGCTCACTTTCAAGTCCTTGGATTTGTTCACGAAGCCCTCCAACAAACTTGAAACTTGGTTCGACCTTGAACCTTTCTACAATCTTTCAACTTGGAAAGTAGACCCCTTTTTGATCTTCAAATGTTTCCTCTTCAACTGGTTGAAGTTGTCTCTCCTTCACAACGCGTGTTGGATTGAGTTTCTTTGAGTTTTAGGCTTGAGGAATATCTTTATAAGCTTTTAGAATATTGCAGGTTAATTGCTTGAGTATTGCTTTGTTCTTGCCAGGTTCAGGTCTGCAAGGTCACCTTTTCTCAATTGCTTCCTCAGCCTTTTATAGTGCACATTAGAAATTTACCCGTTGAAGAGATGGCCAATTTCAAATAACACTTCTTGTTCGTTGGCTTGTCTTTTCTTGGTCTGCAACACTTGTGATGTTGACCCTTCCTCGTATTAAATGGCATTGCAGCCTTGCAGGTTCTGACACAAGTTGCAGTGTTTCCCATTGGCTTATACCTTTTGCATTTTTCTGGCAAACACTTTAAGACCTGGTAGATTTTTCATATTACTATATCGAGTAATATACTTGACTTCCTTCCAATGGATCTAAGTCAGTTGTCTTGACTTGACTGCTGCCTTTACCCTTGTGACTTGAGTCTTCTCCAATCAAAGGATTTACTCAACTATCACTTCAACTGATAGACTTGGCTTCTTTTGTTGACTTGATAGACACTTCACACACAACAAAGTCTTCTTTCCAGTCTGCAGTTCACTTCTTGTATTCTTGACTTAGCTGACCTCACTCAGCTCTTTCAGTCCTATCTATTACAATACAAAATTACAAGGAAAATGGGGTGCCGACTTCCTAGTTTAAGTTTTACATGGTATCATCAAAATCAAACAAATAAATTTCCTAACAATTTCTCCCTTTTTGATGATGCCAAAACTTAAAACAAACAAAATAAGTAAACAGTAAACATAAGCAGTGCAGTAACAAAGAATGTATGCTTTTGAATAATCATTTTATTGATCATAGCATTCTTGTCCTTTACAAAGCTGGTTACAACAAGTAACAGAGCTATACACAATTACATCTTTTCAACGTGTATCTAGGCTAAGTTACAAGAAGAATGAAAATTACAAGGAAATTCTTCGGAGCAATTACAAGAAATTTACAACCATGTATTTACAAAAGAGTAAAATACATGAAGGGGTTTGCAGCATACTTCAACGCCTTTGCTGCTTCCTTCTTCTCTCTTCATCAGCAGCTCTCTTCCTATCTTCTTCAGCTCTTCTCCTTTTTCTTTCTTCTTCTTCCTTCTTCTTCTTCTCATAGGCACGCTTAGCAGCAGGGTCATCCCTTCGTTGCCTCTCTTCCGACTCGCGATATACCCTTTCGTTCTCTTCCTCTTGCCTCTTCTTAGCTTCAGCAACCTTGCGTGCAACTTCCATGTAAGCAAGGTGATCGAATCCAGCCCACTATATGAGACCCTTCTTCTGTGGATCCACATACTTCACATCTTCTGGTCTTGGCCGTGGTTGACTGATTCTCCCACTGCCACCATGTCTACCCCTTGTTGACTCAGCTTCCCTTCCTCTGGGAGTATATTGCAGTGGAGCTTTTGACTTTCCAGCCGAGCGACTGCTGGAACTTGACTGCTTCTCAGTCGTCTTGCACAACTCAATTCCCTATTCCCAGTACAAATCCCATGCTTGAGGTAAAGTCACATTTTTAAAATAACCTTCTGCTTATACAGTTTGGAATTCCTCTAGAGATCTGGGCTCAGATCCAGCATCAGGAACAGACAGCTCACTTGGTAATTTGCTAAGAATGGAAGCAGTGACATCACCTTTTTGTGGGGTTTCACATACATGAGTTTCAAAGGAATCGAACTTTCTTCCCTCTCAGCTGTGTCACCTTTCTTCGCCTCCTTGTCACTCCGCTTCTCCTCCTTCATTCCCTTTAGGGCCTCATCTTCCCCCTTTTTGGCATCATCACCAAATAGAAGGGTTAGCCCAGGGAACAGTCTGCTCAGAAGGAAATCCAGTCTGCTGATGGTTGAATTTTGCTTGATATTCGCTTTGGAGTGGGCTGTGCGGAATTCTGACCGCGTAGCCTTCGACTCAGCTGTCACCAATTTCATCTCTGTCATTAAAAGACTGAACTTCTGGTTCATGTTGTCTTCTAGGCGAAATTTTGTCCTGGTGGTGCAGCTTAAGCAACTCCATATCCGACTTATGCGAGGTTTCCATTCTGACCATATACTCCATCATTCTCTGTCGAAACATCGACATATCCGCACTCCATAATAGCATCTTTGCAAATAAGGCCTTAAAGTAGCGGACCTGCTCTGAGCGCATGACAGTCTGCTGTGCAGCCCATTCCCTTATTCGAACAATAATCCCTTTGAAATCAGCAGTGAGGGTTGCATCCCGATTGTCCAGTCGAAGATCCAGAGATGCCTGGTGGCGTTCCATCTTATCAATCTCTTCACAGATTGTTTTGAAGGCATTACGAAACTCGACTGTCGAAACCGACTCTACTTCTAGCCACTTTTTATCAAAATCAAAGTTCATTGGCACAATCGAATATGTGGGGATGACGGGCTCTTCCTGCACGGGTATACTTCTCTTGTTCTCTGGTAGACTCAGCTCCCATGTCTGGCAGTTCAGCATTGAAGGGAAACATATCCTCAAAAACATCATCTCGAACAAGCGGAATCTCTGAAGGTCCACTCTGGGAAGCCTTTCCTTGTTCTTGATGCATTGTACTAGCTCTCTGTGTCTCGGGTGCGGCAGCGGCATCGGCAGATATCGCAGTTGTGGGAGCCTGGGAGAGAGATGTTGAGTCATTTCTCGGCAGTTTGTGGTAGCTGCGCAAGAATCGACTCTCTTGCAGCTTGGAGCAGATTGTAGGGATCCGCTTTCGGCTATCTTAAACTTCTTGATGTCGAGTGAGTTTTTCCTTTTGAGTTACCATGTCCTCAGCTGTCTCATCAGCGTCATCAGAGTTTGATGTGGCCTGCGGTGATGGCTCATCATCAAAGTTGAATCTCATATGAGTTGTCTTATCACTGACATTGCTCCGAGATTTGAGAACATCCTCAACCTTGTCCATCGTTGAATCTTCATGGTGTGTGGACTCGGTTTCATCCTCAGATCTCAGAAATTATGTGTCAATGTGTTCTTGGGAATCACGAAGGGCGCTGATCTCCTCTTCTGCAGCAGCTTCTTCGACTTGATGAATGTTCTGTTGTTCCGGCTCTTTACCTAAGAAAGTCTCAACCTCCTTTAGGCTTTCGTTACCCCCAGCAGTCTCAACCGCTATGGGGCCTTTGACAATCCCTTCGACAGACTTAGCTATCTTAGGGTCTTCGACATTGGCATCCTTTGGAGTCTCAACTCCTCAGATTTTACTTTCATGTCCCAGAATCTCCACTCTCAGGGCCTCTCCATCCTTTGCCTTGGCTGCATCAGCAGCTTCATCGGCCTATATATCAGAGGAAATCTCAGCAGCGACAGACTCAACTGTCCGAGCATCGTTAATTTCACTCTGCTTCTCTGTGTCTTGCTCGCCTTCGCCTCCAAACTTCAGTATTTTATCTCCCACAGCATCCCCCGACCCTTTTGTGGTGGACAGAGTTTCTCCCTCAGTTGGCGCACCAGCTGAGTGAACGACAATGGGCTTACTCAGCTCCTGAGACACGACTGTAGTTCCCTTTGAGTAGTCAGCCGTTGGAGCATGTGTCTCAACTCCTTCTTCAGGGTTAGGCTTAGCATGGGTGCCCACTTTCCCAGCTTCATCGCCATTTCCATTAGAGCCATCTTTAGATTGCACGGGGGACATGGTCACTGCAATAACAGAAGCAATCTCATGTGCCACTCCCAATGGATCAGTCCGAGGAGAGACTTTGGAGGACTCTCCTGGACCTCCTTGAAGGTTCTGCTCGTGCATGGCTCGCGATTCTCTAGTGGCCTGCTTTAACTCGTCCTTTTCGACTGCAGCAGTGGACTCCACAAGATGTTCATGGGTCCCCATGTCCAAACATATCTTGGATTTCTCCATGGCTTTAACTTTCTCCTCAGCCTTCTCTTTCTCATCCTCCTTAAAGGCCCTAAGAGCATCCATGCAAAACTCTTCATCCAGGGCTTGATGGATGGTCACATCTCCAAGGAAACATAGAAACTCCTCTTCTTCATCGATAAACTCTGGACGAGTTAACTGTTGTCTGAATATCTGGATAGACTGGAGAGTACATAATTAGATCATCATCATCCTCCTCTCCGGCCTCTGGAATGGCGGCTAATGAAGCTTGCTCCTCCTCAGATTCAACTGCATCAGTCTGAGGAGGTGAGACAACCTTTTTTTTAATGGTCTTGGTTGTTTCAGCTCCTTCTTTCTCCGCAGCTGTCTCCCGCACAACTGGGTCTTCAATACCCTGCTGATCAGCATCATTAGTCTTCTCTGGCTCATTCACTTTCTCCTGAGACTGCTCCTCTTGAGTGTCTTCTCTAGTTCAGACTTCTTGAACAACCATCTTCTCTTTGTGGCAACCAGTGGAATCTCTGGTTCCACTTCTTCAGGCTGTTCAAGGGTGAAGGCCTATGTTTCAATAGAGGCTTCCTTCGACGCAGCTGCCTTTTTAGACTTGGCAGTGCGCGTTTTCTTCATGACTGGTGAGGAAGGTAGAGGTTCATCCTCAGTCTCGGCTGTGGGGGAAGGGGCATCGGCTGCTTGGGCAGGTGCTTTGAGTTTGGCTGCATGGGCAGGTGCTTTCTTCGATTTGGCTGTTGGGGTAGCGGCAGCCTTGGCTGCACAGACTCTCTTCTTGGAAATCGGCTTTGGGGAGAGGGCTGGAGAGGTCTCAGCTGTGTCTTCGGCTGGGTCATCTGATTCTCCCTCACTTGTATTTGTCTTCCTCGCATAGGCTTTTTTCTGCGCTCTAGAGAGGTTTGCCTTGAACATCCTCTTGTTTGCATGGAAAGGCTTTCAATGGTGCAGTGCAATCCCCTTAACTTCCATCAAGTGGCCAATGACAAGGACATATCCCAGCAAGCATCCAAAAGTCCCTTCCTCCTTATAGGACTTGTTGATCACGTTCTGGCACACTCGGCTGAAGACGAACTCAGCCCAGTTCACCTTCTTGTCTTGCATAATTGCAGCCATCACAATCATCTTAGTCCGAGATAGCTGATTGAAGCTCCCAAACTTCATATATATGCATTTGGACACGATGTCCATCAAATTGTGGTAATCTTCCTTCAGAAAATCTTTCTTAGCTGTATACACAGCTTTAGCAGCATACTCCGGCTTTGCAACTTCCTTCCAAGCTGCAGCCAAGTTGACATCCTTCTCAGCGATGTCCTTCAATCCGTTGGAGGGCAAGAACCAGTGCTCAGAAAGGTCCTTTGCAGTTACTTTGATGGCCATGCCATGGACGGATGAGAGAATCTCATCGTCATGCACCTCGGCCTTCACGTAAAACATTGCTACTTCTTCCAATAGGTATGAGTGAACTGCATCGAGAGAAAGTGCTTCAGACCTGACTTTTCCAGCTTTTCTGCGATCTTCTTCACTAGGGCTTCATCAACGCCCTGCTTGATCATCCCTTTAAAATCCACAGAAGCTCCATAGTGGATTTTCTCCGAAAGCTTGATGAAATTGTAGAACCAGCCATTTTTAGAACTTTTGACCAAAGAAATACACGAAAAACTTGATTTCGAAAAATAAGGTCTTGAACTGTTGCAGAGAGAAAACTTGCTTGCTTGCATAAGACGAGAGTTTGTGTGAGGAGAGAGAAAATGAATTTTGGTATATAAGGGACATAAAAGAACGGTTTTCGTAATTTGAAGAATTTGATCAAAATCAACGGTCGAGATTAAGCCTTTAAAACTGCATTAATTTTCCCACATTAAATGCAGCAGCATTTATATCCAATCATATGGTTTACTGTGCAGCTTTTGTACTGATAGTCATAATTACGCTGACGTCATCCTTAAAAACATTCCCGCTCGAATAAAACGACTGCGTTTTTGTCACTTAGCTCATAAATGATTCAGCTTTCTTCCAAAGTGACTTAACTCTGCTTCTCTCTTAACATAGCATCCTTCAGTTGTCAACTAACTCGATATAGCTAATTTCCCAACTAGGTTGTTTCACTTGGCTGAAATATGAAACTTGCCTATATTACATTCTCTCTTCTTTTATCTCTACTGATTGAGTCTTCTGAGTATGCTAACTCAGCTCAATTAACCCTAACTCATTCTTGAGCTCTTCAAACATTGATTCACATAAAGGCTTTGTGAATATGTCAGCTAAATACTTATCAGTTGAGATGTATTCCAAAGTGATGTCTTTCTTTTCAACATGATCTCTTGTAAAATGATATCTAACATCAATGTGCTTTGTTCTTGAATGCAACACTGGATTCTGAGTGATTGCAATGGCACTAGTGTTATCACACATAATTGGAATCTCTCTTTCTTCAATATCATAGTCTCTCAGCTGTTGTCTCATCCATAAGACTTGGGCACAACAGCTGCCCGCAACTATGTACTTTGTTTCTGTTGTGGATGTAGCTATTGAATTTTGTTTCTTGCTGAACCAAGAAACCAATCTGTTTCCAAGAATTTGACATGTACCATAAGTACTCTTCCTGTCAACTCTACATCAAACATAGTCTGAGTCTGAGTATCCTACCAGCTTGAATCTTTCTTCCTTTGGATACCATAAGCCGACTTCTTGGCATCCCTTCAAATACCTTAGGATTCTCTTAGCTGCGGTCATGTGACTCTCTTTTGGTGCAGATTGAAATCTAGCACATACACCTACTGCAAAGGTGATGTTTGGCCTGTTTGTTGTTATATAGAGCAAGGATCCAATAAGGGCTCTATATCTGGTTTGATCAACAGCTTTGCCATCTGTATCCATGTCCATCTTAACTGATGTATTCATAGGAATCTTCACTGAAGACTTCTCGTCCATACCAAATTTCTTCATTTAATCTCTGGTATACTTGGTTTGGCTTATGAAGGATCCATCCTTCAATTGCTTGACTTGAAGTCCTAAGAAGAAAGCCAGCTCTCCCATCATGCTCATCTCAAATTTGCTTTGCATGAGTTTTGAGAACTTGTCACACAACTCTTTGTTTGTGGATCAAAAAATGATATCATCAACATATATTTGAAAAAGCAGTATACTCTCTCCATCTTGAATCTTGAAGAGTGTTCTATGAACCTTGCCTTTGGTGAATCCATTGTCAATTAGAAATTGAGACAATGTAGCATACCATGCTCTTGGTGCTTTTTTCAATCCATATAGTGCTTTCTTGAGCTTGTAGACTTTATCTCCAATAGTTTTCTACTCAAAACCTTGAGGTTGTTCAACATAGACTTCTTCTTCTAATAATCCATTTAGAAATGCACTTTTCCCATCCATTTGATATACAGTGAAGTTCTTGTGTGCAGCATAAGCAAGAAACAACCTTATTGCTTGCAATCTGGCAACAGGAGCAAAGGTTTCATCAAAATCTATACCTTCTTCTTGGCAACCTCGATTACTCTTCTTTGGCATGAACCAATCTTTTGTCTTTCAATGCTTGAGACACATACTTTGTTTCTTGCATTCTATTTGGGAAATAAAACAAGTGAACATTGCCATCTCTAACATCTCCAATTATTAACTCAGATGGATGGTCTCTCAGCCATCTCACATCAGGTTGGAATAAGTCTCCTAGATTCAGCCGTCTCGCAACTAAGTTGTCTTGAACAGCTTCTTCGTCTTCATTCAGTTGTAGACTTTCAGCTGTCTTTGAGATTCAACTATCTCATCATCATCAGGGTTGAGTGCTCTCACATCTGCTTCAATATAAGGACTCTTCTGCATAGTTGGTTGATTCAGCTTATCAGCTAACTCATCAATGTCTTCTCCATTCACATTAGGTTCATCAAAAACCACATGGATATAATCTTCTGTGACTAGTCATCTTGTTCAGCACTCTATAGACTTTACTCTCAGCTGAGTATCCCAAAAAGGTACCTTCATCAGCTTTATCATCAAAAGCCTTCAAATTATCCTTGCCATTATTATGGATGAAGCATGTACATTCAAATATCTTGAAATATCCAACATTTGGGCTTTCTCCTTGTCCATATCTCATAGGGAGTTTTGGTCAATTGCCTATTAACCATGCATCTATTTTGAGTATAGCATGTTGTATTTATAGCTTCGGCCCACAATCTCTTAGGCAATCCAACTTCAGCTAACATTGCCCTTGTATCTTCCTTAAGAGTTATGTTCCTTCTTTCAGCTACTCCATTCTGTTGTGGAGTCTTTGCAGCTGATAACTCATAAGCAATACCATTTTCAACACAATACTGAGTTATTATCCCATTGACAAACTTAGTTCCCCTTTCAGATCTTATCTTTATAATGGTTTGACTCTTCTCATTTTCAACTCTTCTCATCAGCTGAGGTAATTGTTAGCAAATTTATTTGTTAGATTTTGATGATACCATGTAAAATTTAGACTAGGAAGTTGGCACCCTATCTTTCTTGTAATTCTGTATTGTAATAGATAGGACTGGAAGAGCTAAGTGAAGTCAGCTAAGTCTAGAATACAAGAAGTCAACTGCAGACTGGAAAGATGACTCTGCTATGTGTCAGCTGAGTATGGCCTAGAAGAAAGGACTCGACTGAAGGAGATTCAACTGAGGAACAGCTGTGTGAAGTGTCAGTCAAGTCAACTCAAGAAGCCAAGTCTATCAGTTGAAGTGATAGTTGAGTCAATCCTATGATTGGAGTAGACTTAAGTCACCTGGGGTAAAGACAGCAGTCAAGTCAAGATGACTGACTTAGATCCGTTTCAAGAAAGTCAAGGATATTACTCGATATAGTAATACGTCCAAGCTGCCAGGTCTTAAAGTGTTTGGCTCAGAATTATGCAAAAGGAATAAACCAATGGGAAGCACTGCAACTTGTGTCAAAACCTGCAAGGCTGCGATGCCATTTAATACGAGAAAGGTTCAACATCACAAGTGCTGCAGACTAAGAAAAGACAAGCCAACGAACACAAAGTGACATTTGAAACTAGCCTATCTCTTCAACGGGCAAACTTAAAATGTGCACTATAAAAAGGTGAGGAAGCATTTGAGTAAAAGTTACGGATGACACAGATTTTTCAAGCAATATTCAAGCAATCAACCTGCAAAATTCTCAAATCTTATCAAGATATTCCTCAAGCCTAAAACTCGAAGAAACTCAATCCAACACAAGCTGTGAAGGAGAGACAACTTCAACTAGTTGAAGAGGAAACATTTGAAGATCAAAAAGGGGTCTACTTTCCAAGTTGAAGGATTGTTGGAAGGTTCAAGGTCGAACCAAGTTTCAAGTTTGTTGGAGGGCTTCGTGAACAAATCCAAGAACTTGAAAGTGAGTTGAAGTAGCAAGGTAACTGCCTCGTGAAGAAGCTGAGTTGCAATAGAAGCCAGCTGTGTGATCAAGGTTGTCTCTAGACTGTTCACTACTTTGTAACTTGATCTCTTACTTAGTGGATTCCTCGAGGAGTTGGAGAAGAGTGGATTAAAATAATTACCCCATCTTCAAACCACTATAAAATTACTGGTGTCAATTTACTTTCAGCATCTACATTCCTGCATATTTACTTTATATATATGCTGTCAGTTAAATCTGCTATCCAACTGATAATTAACTAAGTACTAAAACAAGTGTTAAAAACAAGATTTAAAATCAATCAAAGGGTGTTAAGTCTTCCGGTGTTAAAAACAAAATCAACTAAGTTGTGTATTTGGCTTAAGCAATCGAGTTATACTATCAACAGCTCTATCAAGTCCGTTGAGTGGGTAACTTCGCTGAATAGCCAACTTAGATGTACCCCAAGGACACAACTGATTTGAGTCAACTCTGTTGAACAATCTTAAAAGGACTAAAATTGAAAATTTGGTAAGGTTTATTCAACCCTCCTTCTAAACCTTACACAACACCCCTTGGGACCTACAAGTGTTGTCAGAGCGGTTGGTTCATTGAGCCTTCGACACTGGTTACTGAACTAGATCTCAATCTTTTTCAAAAGATTTTAACACTTGTATTTCAAAGTCTTTTATTTTTAAAGCAAAGTTATTATCATGGAAGCAAATCTAACTCGAATTCCAATGTTTACTGTGGAAGAGTTTGATGACTGGAAAATTTGTATGCAGGCTCACCTATCAGCGTTACACGATGAAATGTGGCTTGTGATAGAGAATGGGCCATTGCAAATACTCAAAGTCAACACTACAGCAAGAGCAACACCTACAGTTGAAGGAGAAGCTGCTGAGGCTAGACCATCCATGGTTGAAAAACCACGCACTGAATGGACCAATGAAGATCGAAAGAGATATAACCTGGACAATGTGGCCAAGGATATACTCTACAAGATGTTAGACAAAACCATGTTCAACAAAGTCAAATCGTGCAAATCTGCCAAGGAAATCTGGGAAGAGTTAACCCTGATTTGTGAAGGATCAGAACAGATTAAGGAGAATAAATTAATTGTTGATATTCAAAAATTTGAAATTTTCAAAATGTTTGCAGGTGAAACTCTAGATCAGCTGCATGCCAGATTTTCTGAGATAACGAATGAGCTTTCAGCTCTTGGGAAATAGTACACTCGGAAGGAGATGTGCATGAATATTTTAAGAGCCCTTCCAGCTGAATGGGAAATAAAAGTCATGGCCCTGAGACATTCAATGGATCTCTCAAAGACATCCAATCATGAGCTATTCTCAGTCCTCAAAGCTTATGAGTTTGAGTTGAGAAGAAAAGAGCAAGAGGAAACAGTTGTACCAAAGACAACTGCACTATTGGCCAGTGATGGGAAAAGAGCTGAGCCTAAGGAGACCATTGACCAGGAGGAGATTGCTCTCATGGTAAAGAGATTTAACAAGTTCTTTAATAAGAACTATAAAAGAAACAAGGGTGAGACCTCCAAAAGACATTCAGCACAATACAAAGCAAGGGAAGGCAGGCCGCCCAAGAGAGCTGAGAATCAGAGAGCTGATAATCAAAAGACCGATAGAGCTAATTGAAGAGCGGAGAACCTGTGTTGGAATTGCAGACAACTAGGACATTTTGCTGTTGACTGTTCCTATCCACCAGTCAACAAGTATAGAAATGAAGAAGAAAAAAGAGTCTTCAGGGAAAGAAGAGAGGAAAAGAAGAAAGCCATGTTGGCTGGTGAGACTGCTGAGCCAGCCAAGTGCAAAGAAGCAGCAGACTCAAATAATAGTGAGCTGACTACTCAAGTGACACAGAGGAAGAGACTTTGATCTGCCTCAGGGCCAAAGAACAAGATCAACAAGATCAAGAAGATGAGGTACACTCTAACTCATCTCATTCTAATTCAGGTGATAGTGATTGTGATACACACGCCTCATCACCCATAGATCTTTATGATTCATTAGGCAAAATAATGAAAGATTTTGAGCACATTAAAACCTCTCACACACTCTTAAATAAGTAAAACAGCTAGCTTAAAAGCCAAAACTCACACCTGACTAAAGAGCTTATTACTATGAGTCACATAGCTGATGAGAACACTAAGCTGAAGGCTGAAAATGCAAAGATCATAGCAGAGTTAGCTGCTACAGAAAAGAGGGAAAAAAATCTCAAGAATGTGATTGCCTCATTTACAAAAGCATCCAAATCATTGGATGAACTTATTATGAGTCAAAAAGAATGTGGAGACAAGACAGGCATAGGATTTTATTCTTTTGTGCATAGTCAAACTCCAAGAGTGATTTTGGAAAAGGGATCTTCAAGCAATAAAGGATTCCAAAAACCCAAATGTTGCACCCACATTTACTCCAAAGCACAATCACAATCATACTAGCCTTGGATACAAGGGTAAAGGAAAGAAGCTAGTAGAGTATGCTGAAAGGACAGCTGAGAAAAAATCCAGACAGGTCCATCAGCAGACTCCAAACAGAAAGTACTCTGTAAGAGCCAAACAGAGCTACCAAAAGCCCCAGGAATTTCGTCCAAGAAATACATATGATGGAAATGGTGGAAACTATCCAAACCAAACTAATTGGAATAATGTGAAACATCAGGAAAGACCTATGTGATACAAGCCAAAATGGCAATGACCTCAACCTCAACAAAGGTCATTCCCAAGGCAGAAGAGTTATTATCAGCACACATATGCACCTAAGCACTACACTAAGAGATTTTATAACCATCCCAAGAAAGTAATTGCAAAAACACACACACAGGCATACAAACAAACGAGTCAGCTGTATGATCCTAAAACCCCTTAGCAATTTGATAATATGCATTATGATTATGGTACTGATAGATGGCAACCTCTTAGAGTCAGGTCATCTGGCTATAAGTTGGTTGGAACATCTTATAACACTAACCCCCCAGGACCCAGACAAGTATGGGTACCTAAAAACTGATTCCCTTAATTGCAGGTTCAAGGAACAGCTGAGTGCTAAGGAACCTGGTACATGGATAGTAGTTGTTCCAGACATATGACAGGGAACAAGAAAAATCTATCAAGATTCAAGGAGATTAGAGTTGCTAAAGTTATATTTGGAGGAAATGAAGCTCCAGGGGAGATCAAAGGCACAGGATCCATCAAGAAAAATGGATTGGAAATCACAGATGTTGCTTATGTTAAAGGCCTCAACTTCAAGTATCGAAGACCCAGTTGTGCGGGAGACAATGCGGAAATAGAAGGAGCTGAGACAACCAAGACCGTTGAAGAAAGGTTGTCTCACCCCTTCAGACCGATGCAGTTGAGTCTGAGGAGGAACAAGCTCCATTAACCACCATCCAAGAGGCTGGAGAGGAAGATGATGATGATGACCTTATAATGTACTCTCCAGTCTATCCAGATATCCAAATAAGGCTTAAGAACTGGAGGAATCGGAAGTTGGATTACTCCAGGCAGCAGTTCACTCGACCTGAGTTTATTGATGAAGAAGTGGAGCTTCTTAGCTTCTTTGGAAATGTATCCATCCAAGAATCCCTAAATGAAGAGTTTCGCATGGATACTCTTAGAGACATTAAGGAGGATGAGAAGGAGAAAGCCGAGGAGCGAGCCAAAACCTTCGAGAAATGTAAGATATGTTTGCACACATGGACCCATGAACATCTCGTGGAGTCCACTGACAGCAGCGATGAGGAGATGGATCCAGCTGCTGCAGTCGAGAAGGTCAAGTTAAAGTAGGCCACTAAAGAATCAAGAGCCATGCACGAGCAGAACCTTCGAGAAGATGGGAGTGGCGCAGGAGATTGCAACTGTCATACCAACAACCATGTCCCCCATGCACTCTACTGATGGCTCTCAGGGAATTGGCGATGAAGCTGGGAATGTGGGCACCCGAGCCAAGCCTACCCCTGAAGAAGGTGTTGAGACACCTGTCCCAACGGCTGATCACTCAAAGGGAACTACAGCTGTGACTTAGGAGTTGAGTAACCCCAGTGTCGTTCACTCAGCTGGTGCGCCAGCTGAGGGGGAAGCTCTCTCCACCAAGCAGGGTCGGAGGATGCTATGGGGAAAACACAGTGAAGTTTGGAGGCGAAGGAGAGAAAGTCACTGAGAAATAAAGTGAAATTAACGACGCTCGGACAGTTAAGTCTGTCTCAGCTGATATTTCCTTTGATGTGCAGGATGATGAAGCTGCTGATGCAGCTAAGGCAAATGATGGTGAGGCCCCAGGAGTTGAGACTCTGGGACATGAAAGTGCAATCCATGGAGTTGAGACTACGAAGGATGCCAACGTTGAAGACCCTAAGACAGCTGAGTCTGTCGAAGGGATTGTAGAAGGCCCCACAATGGTTGAGACTACTGGGGGTACTGAAGGCCTAAGAGAGGTTGAGACTTCCCTAGGTAAGGTAGCGGAGCAACAGAACATTCCTCAAATCAAAGGAGCTGCTGCAGAAGAGGAGATCAACGTCCTTCATGATTCCTAAGAACATATTGACACATCATTTATGGGATCCGAGGATGAAGCCGAGTCCACACACCATGAAGATTCAACGATGGACAAGGCTAAGGATGTTCTCAAATCTCGGAGCAATGTCAGTGGTAAGACAGCTCTCATGAGATTCAATTTTGATGATGAGCCATCTCCTAAGGACACATCAAGCTCTGATGACGCTGATGAGACAGTTGAGGACATGGTAACTCAAAAGGATAAACCTACTGAGACCGAAGACGTTGTTAATACAGTTGAGGCTCAGTCAGCTGAGTAAACCCACTCCACTGCTCAAGCTGAAACAGAGTCAGTTGCATAGGCTACCATAGCTGCAGCAGTAACAACTCCAATAACTCTCTCGTAGCCTCCCATAGCTGCGATATCTGTCAATGATGCTACCGCAGCTGAGGCACAGAGAGCTGGTTTAATGCAAGAAGCACAATGAAACATTCCCCAGCGTGGAGCTTCGGGGATACCTTTTGTAAGAAATGAGGTTTTTGAAGATATTTTTTCGTTCATTGCTGAGATGTCTGACATGGAGGAAGAGTTTGCCAGAGATCAAGAGAAATATACCGTGCAAGAAGAGCCCATCATTCCTATAGATTCGATTGTGCCAATGGATTTTAATTTCAATTTAGTGTGGTCGAAAGCTGAGTCGAATCCGATAGTCGAGTTTTGTGAAGCTTTCAAGAATATCGTGAAGAGATTGAGAATATGGAATGCTACCAGGCATCTCTGGATCTTAGATTGGACAATCGGGATGCAACCCTCAATGCTCATTTGAGAGGGATTATTGTTCAAATAAGGGAATGGGTTGCACAACAGACTGCCATGCGTTCAGAGCAGGTCCGTTACTTCAAGGCTTTATTTGCCAAGATGCTAGTATGGAGTGCGGACACTTCAAAGTTTTAGCAGAGGATGAAAGAGTACATGGTCATAATGGAAACCGTGCACAAGTCGAACATGGAGTTGCTCAAGCATCACCACCAGAGCGAGATTGCACACCTAGAGGACAACATGAACCAGAAGTTTAGTCTTCTAATGGCGGAGATGAATATGGTGACAGTTGAGTTGAACGCTACTCGGTCAGAGTTCCGCAAAGCCCACTCCACTATATATAACAAGCAAAATTCTACTATCAGCCGACTGGATTTCCTTCTGAGCGGTTTATTCCCTGGGCTAACCCTTTCATTTGGTGATGACGCCAAAAATGGGGAAAATGAGGCCCTAAAGGGATTGAAGGAAGAGAAGCGGAGTGACAAGGAGGCGAAGAAAGGTGACACAACTGAGGGGGAAGGGAAGTTCAATTCCTTTGAAACTCATGTTTTTGAAACCCCCAAGTAACAAGGTAATGTCACAGTTTCTATTCTTAGCAAGTTACCGCAGAATATGTCTGTTGAAAAGAAAGTTGAGATGGCCATGAAAGAGTCAAGGAAGGCCATTCAAGCTGCATTCAAGGAGGTAGCTGAGAAGCAATCATCGCGTGTTTAAGAGATCAGAAAATAGTATGGTGGTCCTCCAGCCGGAAAGGACTATGCTGCAATTAAACCCCCGAGAGATATTGCCATGCCTGATGCTGGATCTGAGCCCAGATCTCTAGAGGAGTTTCAAACTCTAGAAGCAGAAGGTTATTTTCAAGACATGACTATGCCTCAAGCCTGGGATTTGTATTGGGAGAAGGGATTGGAATTGTGTAATTCAGCTGATAAGCAGCAGACTTTCAGCAGTCACTCAGCTGGAAAGTCAAAGGGTCCAATACAATATACTCCCAGAGGAAGGGGAGATGAGTCAGGAAGGGGAAGACATGGTGGCAGTGGGAGAGGTTCTCAACCACGGCCAAGACCAAAGGATAAGTATGTTGATCCACAGAAAAAAGGGATCACATACTGGGCTGGATATGACCATCTTGCTAACCTTGAGGTTCCACGCAAGAATGTCAAAGCAATTAGAAGGCAAGAAGAAGAAAATGAAAGGGCAAATCATGAATGGCTAGAGAGGCAGCGAAGGGATGACCCTGCTGTTAAGTGAGCCTGCGAGAAGAAGAAGAGAGAGGAATAAGAAAGGAAGAGGAGAAGACAAGAGGATGATAGGAAGAGAGGTGAAGAAGAAGAGAGAAGAAGGAAGCAGCAAAGGCGTTGAAGTGTGTTGCGAACCCCTTCATGTATTTTACTCTTTTGTAAATACATAGCTGTAAGTTTTTTTCTAATTGCTCTGAAGAATTTTCTTGTAATTATCATTCTCTATGTAACTTAGTTGAGATACATGTTGAATAATTGTATTTGTATATAGCTCTGTTACTTGATGTAAACAGCTTTGTAAAGGACAAGAATGTTATGATCAATAAAATTATTAATCAAAGCATACATTCTTTGTTACTGCACTGCTTGTATTTGATGTTTACTTATTTTTTGTTTGTTTTAAGTTTTGACATCATCAAAAAAGGGGAAATTGTTAGAAATTTATTTGTTAGATTTTGATGATACCATGTAAAACTTAGACTAGGAAGTTGGCACCCCATTTTCCTTGTAATTCTGCATTGTAATAGATAGGACTGGAAGAGCTGAGTGAGGTCAGCTTTGTCAAGAATAGAAGAAGACAACTGCAGACGGAAAGAAGACTCTGTTGTGTGTCAGCAGAGTATGGCCTAGAAGGAAGTCAAGGACTCGACTGAAGGAGATTCAACTGAGGAACATTTGTGTGAAGTGTCAGTCAAGTCAACTCAAGAAGCCAAGTCTATCAGTCGAAGTGATAGTTGAGTCAATCCTATGATTGGAGCAGACTTAAGTCATCTGGGGTAAAGGCAACAGTCAAGTCAAGATGACTGACTTAGATCCGTTTGAAGGAAGTCAATGATATTACTCGATATAGTAATACGTCCAAGCTGCCAGGTCTTAAAGTGTTTGGCCCAGAATTATGCAAAAGGAATAAACCAATGGGAAGCACTGCAACTTGTGTCAGAACTTGCAAGGCTGTGATGCCATTTAATACGAGGAAGGGTTGTTGGTCCCAAGGGGTATGAGTATAAGGTTTAGAAGGGGGGGTTGAATAAACCTTACCAACTTTTCGATTTAGTCCTTTTAAAATGTTCAGAGTTAATACTTCACAGCTGAGTCCTTGATGGACAGCTAAGTTAGTTAATCAGAAGAGTTAGTCACTCAACGGACTCGACTGAGTTGTTGATAGAATAACTCAGCTGTTTTGACTAAAGACTTAACTCGACTGTGATATGTTTTCAGCGGAAGACTTAACACCTTGAATTTGGTTAAGTTTGTTTTAATATTTGGTTTTAGCACTTGGTTCATTATCAATTGGATAACAAATTTATCAGCACATATAAAAGTAATATGCAGAAATTAAAGTGCTGAAATGTAAATGACACAAAGTTTTTATAGAGGTTCGAAGATGGGGTAATTCTTCTACTCCTCTCTTCTCCAACTCTTGGAGGAATCCACTAAGTATTGATCAGTATACAAAGTGGTTAACAGTCCAGATACAAGTCTTGATCACACAGCTGACTTGATCCTTTGGGACTCAGTCTGGAGATGCCTTGGTCACACACAGTTGGCTTCTCGTGCGACTCGGCTTCTTCACAGGGATTTTGCCTTGCTACTACAGCCCACTTGCTCAAGCTTCTTGGATTTGATCACGAAGCCCTCCAAAAACTTGAGACTGGTTCGACCTTGAACCTTCCTACAATCCTTCGTGGAATGTAGACCCCTTAATTCTTCAAATATTTTCCTCTTCAACTGATAGAAGTTGTCTTTCCTTCACAGGTGATTGTTGGATTGATTTCCTTCGTAATGTAGGCTTGAGGATTGATCTTGAATGACTTGAGAATATTTTTGGTTACAGTTCGAATGTTAGCTTGAATGTTCGTGGTTCAGGTAACCTTTTATCAGAGTAATTCCTTAGCCTTTTATAGTGATCTTTTAAAAATTTGCCCGTTGAAGAGATAGGCTTATTTTTAAAAGACACTTGTGGTGGTTGGCTTGTTTTGTTGAAGTCCTTGGAATTGCCACTTCCTCGTATGAATGATTCTTCAGCTTTTCAGAGTTCTGACACAGGTGCAGTGCTTCCCATTGGTTTATTCGTTTTGCACGCTTCTGGGACTGAGCACTTTAAGAAAGGCAGTATGGAAGTATTGCTTGTTTAAGTAATTCTCTTGACTTATGTGCAACGGATCTCTTTCAGTTATCTCGTCTTGATCGCATTTTCTTAACTTCCCGATTGACTTGAGTCGCCTTCCAATCATGGATGACTCTTGTCACTTCAACTTGAGACTTATTTGTGTTGAGTTGACTTAAGCGATACTTCACTCGATTGTATCTCGATGTACCTTGATTGAGTTCTGTCTTCTCTTCTTTGCCACACTCAGTGCCTCGCGTGAGTCTTCCTTCAAGTCTCCAATTGTCTTCTTGCATGTTCGAGGCATAATCGACTTGACTCGACTCATTTCGACCAACCCTATCTATTACAATGCAATTTACAACAAAAATCAGGTGCCAACTTTCTATTCTAAGTTTTACATGGCATTCATCAAAATCTAAAAATTAATTTCCCAACAATTTCCCCCTTTTTGATGATGCCAAAACTTAAAACATTCATACAATAAAGTAATAAACAAAGATACGTCTGACAATGCAGAATCACAGAATGTATGCTTAGAATCAATCTTTTATTGATCATAACATTCTTGTTCTTTACATAGCTGTTTACATAGTGTATCAGAGCATAAACAGAAGTAACTATGTTGTTCTATATCTACACAAGTATAGAAATTGAACGATTTTATTCGATGTACAGAAGACTTGTTTGATAAATGGTTTTATCATGATTTTGATGATTTTGTTTTTACACCAAAACAATGTTTTTAAAGGTTGTCCAAATACTCCTAAATGATTTAAAATGGTTTTAATATTTTCCGGAGTATTTCTTCAAGTTTTATTTTCAATAAAATTGGACAACACTTTTAATGATTTTTTGTTAATGTATTTTTACACCAAAACAATGTTTCTAAATGTTGTCCTAATACTCCCGATCGATCTAAAATATTTTTACTAATTTTTCGGAGTATTTCTTGAGGTTTATTTTCGACTAAAATCGGACAACATTTCATTTTGAGGTCAACCGGTCGCCCTAGAGGATAACCCGTACCTGAACGCGTTTTATACTTGAAAACAGAGAACATGCTGATGGGTGTCAACCTGTGTGTAGACCGGTATGGTCGACCGGTCGACTGGGGTGTCGACCGGTGCCTGGGAGCAATTTCTGAAACAGAACCTCCTAGACTCGTTTTTGAGTTTTGTTCGACCGGCTGGACACAGGGTCGACTGGTCGTACCCCCCATCGACCGGTCGCCTTGTGTAAATGTGTTTTCTCATTTTCAAACGTCTATTTGTCTTGTGACGGTCGCCGCCTCAAGTTTTGACAACAAAAAATCGACCGTTTGACAGCAGACAACATTTCCTTAAATCATGGAGTTGATTTCTAATAGCTATATTCTTCATTTGTCTTGCAATTTTTTACAGATTTCAATCTCCTAGGAGGAGCCTATCATGTCCAAGACATCTTCTATAAATAGATGAAGAATTGAAGCAACACTACAAGAGAGAAAACTACAACACAACAAGATACACTCAAGAATACACTTGTTCTTACATTGTCTTATTTCTTGTTGTAATTTGCCTAGCTATTCACTTTCACATTCTTGAGGTCTAGGTTATTCTTGATTACACTTGCACTCTATTGTATTATCAATTATCGAGTTGTAATCTTGGATTTTTGGGTAATCATTCAACACAAGACATCCTTGTGAGTGTTCTTGTGGTAAGAACACACTTGGGTGATCTAGGTTTTAGGTGTGAGAAGATTGTGGTAATCTTCTTGTTGAGGTGTTGAAGAATTTGGTATTCTTCAAGGTTGAAGATTGTGGTAATCTTCACAAGGTGCCGTTGGAGATTGTGGTAATCTTCAAGTGAGATTGTGGTAATCTCAAAGGTGGTGTTGAAGAAGAGTGTGGTGCTCTTCAAGGTGTTGTAAGTTGGTGTTGTATTAATTTTGGTAATTAATAAAATCTTTTTTTCTTTTTGAAATTCATCCCGGATATACTGGGGTGGTAGTAGATTAGGCCCTAGGTGGGTTGAACTACTATAAATCGACGTATGTTATTTACATTCCGCACCTTTATTATTGTCTTTGAGCATTCGGTTCGAAAAAGAGGGCGAAATCGAAAAGATGGAGATAATCTATTCACCCCCCCTCTAGATTATCGTAGCCGCTTGGACTTACAAGTGGTATCAGAGCCAAACTCTTTAGCAAGCTCGTTTCACATCGCGAGTGAAGAGAAACGATTGTCGGCTACGAACGAAGCTCATCTTACCGGCACATCCACCACCAAGCCACCACTATTTGATTCCAAAAATTTTACATTTTGGAAAAGAAGAATGGAATGCTATTTACAAAGTTGCGGGTTCGATATTTGGAACACCGTCATCAATGGAGAATCTATTCCGACGAAGAATACACCACACACCTCTAAAGGCTTCAAAGAGCTCAATGATGAAGAGAAGAGAATCATCTCCTTAAATGGTAAAGCTCTTAGTATTTTGTATTGTTCACTTACTACTTTGGAATTTGATCATGTTGTAGGTATTCGATCGGCACATGAAGTATGGCAAAAATTAGAAGCCATCTATGAAGTGTATGCAAATGAATACAACATCAAATCCAACAACATGGGATGAGCCTTCTACAACCTCCCATGATGAAGAAGTTGAACAATGCCTCATAGGAATCGAAGAAGAAAACGAGGTAAGTTCTAAACCCTCTACTTCCTATGATAATGATTATAGTGATTTACAAAATGATTTTGATGAACTACAAGATGAATTCCAAAACTTACTTGTTAAATACAAATATTTGAAAAAGGAATTCATTGTTTTAAAGAATGATAAGGATAGTTTATTTACTTCATATGAATCACTATCATGTTCTCACACCACCACTCTTGACAAGGTTAGAAATCTTGAGAAAGAAAATAGTACTCTTGTTGAGGATATAAATTGCTTGAAAATGATTTATCTAAATCCAACTTGAGTGCCGATAGAATGACCAATATTGTTGATTGTTGTGATAATTTGAAACTAGAACTTGATCATAAGCCTAAGGGTGTCAATCACATGAAAAAGAATCAAGTCTCTAAGCACGTTGGTCATTATGCTCCTAGAATTATTACATGCTTTTATTGCGGTAAAAAGGGCCATACGGTAAATACTTGTCGGGCTAGAAATAGCTCTAATTATTGTTGGAGACCTAAAAGTCTCAAGACTAATCCCAAAGGACCCAAACACATGAGGGTACCCCAAAATAATGTCATATTAGGTACCCGGTGAAATAATGATCGAAGAAAATTTATACCGCCAAGAAGACATCAAATGACCGTTTCATTTGATCAAAGAAGGAGAAACTATTTTCAACAAAGCCAATTCCCAAGAAGAGGATATAATCAAAAATGGGAAGAACACAATCCTTGGAAATGGCAAAGACATCATCAACAAGATGATTTTCAAAGAAGAAAAGACTTTCAACAATGGGAAGGCAACAAACCTTGGAAATGGAGTAATCAAAGAAGTCATCATCAACAAAGTGACTTCTCAAGGGGAAGATATCATCAACAATGGGAACGACACAACCCATTGAAATGGCGTAATTGGTAACCCGTATCTCCCTAGTTAAATATGCATTTTATTTTGTTATTATGCATATTTTTATTTGTGTCTTAATTGCAAAATGAGTTTTCAAGTATTTATTTTTTTAAGGTCTTCAATATATATTTGTGCTTTTAAAATATCTTTGGAAAAGAAGACCTTATATGATATTTTTAAAACTCTTGTGCATTTTTGTAGACTAAAGTGTGTTATCATCTCTTATGGATTTTTATGGCATGAGCTTACTTGTGATATCTCTTAGCCTACACTTTTATCATTATGATTTGTGCCAGATTTGTTTTAAGAATTGTGTAGGATTTACATATTTTCACAAATGGCCATTTACGTCATTATTTGTCAAGAAAGGCATAAATTATCGAGGTACGTCTACTTGTGTTATTCTTACTCTTATAGACTCGATATATGCCTATGCGCTTGTTTTTCATAGTATTTCATACAAGTGCCATTAAGAGGATTTTTAGATTTTTTTTAAAAAGGCACTATTCGATATTTGATTGCACATATTTGCTTTGTCAACTCTTGTTCAAATACTTCTTTTAAATGAGGTCTCAACTATATGCTATTGGATTTTCAAATTTCAAAAGAGACCTTTTATAGCTTTCTTAAGCTTATTTGAACTTGCATGATTTATTAGACTCTTGATGATATTCTAAATGCATAGTATGTGTTTCTTGCTTCATGGTCTATATATATATATATATAGTGTCTATTTCTATTATGCTCTTATGCAAGATACTTTGTGATTGTTGATTGAGGCATGTTTTTACACTTGGGCTATTTTTTCTTGCCTATATAAGCGATGCCATTAATGAGTTTGTTCAGTTGTGTAGATGAGAAATGAAGTAATCCAAATATTATTTACCTCAAAATATTTGGATATAAATGTTCTATTATGAACACCTTAGATCAATTGGATGCCCTATGATGATAGTGATGAAGAAGACAAAAAGGGTATTCTGGAACAAACTCGATGACCAAGGCAACATTGGTCGAACTAAGGCGAGGTTAGTAGCTCGAAGGTATTTTCAAGAAGAAGGTAATTGATTTTGATGTAACATTTGCACTCTTAGCACTTTTAGTAGATATTTGCATTTTACTTACCCATTCTTGTTTTAAGAAAATTTCAAGCTTTACCAAATGGATGTTAAATCCAATTTTCTAAATGGTTTTATTCAAATATAAGTCTATCGGAGTTTAAAATTTTAGGCCAAATGATTTTTATAAAAGGCCTTGTACGGTTGATAGACTTAGCTATTTTTGCAAAATGATTTTACAAAAGGTAAAGTTGATACTACACTTCTTGTTTTGAAAAAGGGCAAAGTTGTTTACTTGTGCAAATTTATGTTGATAATATTTATGGTGCTACTAATAAATATTTGTGCAAGATATTTTTCCAAGTCAATGCAAGGTGAACCTAAGATGATCATGATGAGGGAAGCTCAAATTTGATCATTGAAATTCAAATTACTCAATGCCACGAAGATGGTTATATTTCAAAAGAACTCTTGAAGGAGTTAAGCATTGAAGAAAGAAGAAATATCTCAACCTCTATGGCTAAAGATTGACAAAGGTTGAGAAAGGCATATCGGCCAACAAACAAATTCGAGGTATGTTTTCTTGTATTATTCCTATAGACTTGACATTCCATATGCTGTATGTCTATATGCTCGACTTCAAAAACTATCCCAATGAATCTCATTAAAGTGCCGGTAAAAGAAATTTTCAAAAATTTGCAAGCCAGTTTTTCTAATGACTTGTTGTATCCAAAGCTTTAAAACGTCCTTATATTTTGGGATAACAAGTCCGGTGAATATTATTCATAATATGGTTCGTCATAATCGAACTAAACATATTGAGATAATTGTTAAGGGATTGCATGTTTTAACAAAAACTTGAGATGTGTTTAAATCCCGTCTCAAAGTTAACTCGTGGACATTTATTCACTTACCACCGAGTATTTTACCTCATTTCAAGCTTGATTATGACATAATGTATATTGAATGAGGTCTACGTTTGCATTTTGCACGTTCTTAAAACTTAGGGGCGAAAAATCGGATTTTTGAATCAAACTTCGAATTTTGAGACAGAACTCAAACAGTGGGCTGACTGGGGCAAGGCTGACCGGTCGCCCATGACGTCGACCGGTCGCCCTTGCCCATGACCGGTCGCCCTAAAGGATTTTTTTTTTGGTTAAAAATGGTTCTGTTTTCCAGACTTAGCATTTTTGGCTTTTTGGTTCATTTTTCGTCCCCTTAGCAAATTTCACACACAATTCACTTCAAATGAGTTTTGATGCATGAATTATATATTTTGGGGACTACCTAGCTCGGTTATCATCATTGATGCTCATCTTTACCGATTGAATGGTAAAAAATTCACTCTCTTTAGCTCAATTGGGTTAAACCCTTGAGTTTGTGGCTTATATGTATTTTTTTTGATGCAATTCATACATATTTGTGATGAGCTTATTGATTATTGATGAATGATATTTATAAGATTGCATTTGGTGATGAAAAACTTGGCTTGATTTCATTTACAAGGGCTATATATATATATTTTTCAACTTTTGACGCCCGCCAAGTGTTCGATAAAATGTCTCAATGAAAGATTCATCACCTACATGATTCTCTCGATTTCAAAAGTCTCATATATTTATAGAGATCATGTTTTTGCAAATCAAATGATTTTTCATAATCTTCTACAAGTCGTATGATCGACTTTTCTCTTCCATTTGGCCTATAAGCTTCATTGTTCAAATAGCTCGATACATCGGTTTAGTTGCGCACTTTGATATGATTATATGATATTTTTATCGTGCTAACATTCTTTTTGATGATTCCAAAAGGGGAGAAACAGGTTATAAGCTCATTAGCTCATAAAAGCTAAAATTAAGCTAAATAAAAGAAGCTATAAGCTATGGCTTGATAAAGCCATAAGTTGTGCATTATACTTAGTCCAATTGTTGTATGATGGACTTATATACTTGTCTAATGATGTTTTGTTGACAGGGGGAGCTTATAAGCTTTTGCAACCTAAGATCAATATGTAAAAGCTAAGCTTTTAGCTTGTGGTTGATTGCTTTTACATTACTCTTGTTGTGCATGTTGATAGGGGAAGCTTTTGCTATATATGTTTGAATATCTCTACTCCCATCCTTGTATTTATTTTGCATGGAATGTTGTCGCTCACAACGGATAGTTCCTTTTAACCGGTGAAATTGTTTTGTTTTCAAAATCGACCTCGTTAAAATTGTTTTGGTTTGTAATCATCAAAAAAGGGGAGATTGTTTGATAAATGGTTTTATCATGATTTTAATGATTTTGTTTTTACACCAAAACAATGTTTTTAAAGGTTGTCCAAATACTCCTAAATGATTTAAAATTGTTTTAATATTTTCCGGAGTATTTCTTCAAGTTTTATTTTCAATAAAATTGGACAACACTTTTAATGATTTTTTGTTAATGTATTTTTACACCAAAACAATGTTTCTAAATGTTGTCCTAATACTCCCGATCGGTCTAAAATATTTTTACTAATTTTTCGGAGTATTTCTTGAGGTTTATTTTTGACTAAAATCGGACAACATTTCATTTTTGAGGTCAACCGGTCGCCCTAGAGGACAACCCGTACCTGAACGCGTTTTATACTTGAAAACAGAGAACATACTGAGGGGTGTCAACCTGTGTGTAGACCGGTATGGTCGACCGGTCGATCGGTCGGGGGGTGTCGGCCGGTCGAGGGTGTCGACCGGTGCCTGGGAGCAATTTCTGAAACAGAACCTCCTAGACTCGTTTTTTAGTTTTGTTCAAACGACATTTGGACGGGTCGTTTGGTCGTACCCCGTCGGCCGATGGCCGCCTGTGTAAATGTGTTTTCTCATTTTCAAACGCTATTTATTTGTGCGACGACGGCCGCCCTCAAGTTTGACAAACAAAAATCGACCGTTTGACAAACAGACAACATTTCCTTAAATCATGGAGTTGATTTCTAACAGCTATATTCTTCATTTGTCTTCCAAGACATCTTCTATAAATAGATGAATAATTGAAGCAACACTACAAGAGAGAAAACTACAACACAACAAGATACACTCAAGAATATACTTGTTCTTACATTGTCTTATTTCTTGTTGTAATTTGCCTAGCTATTCACTTTCACATTCTTGAGGTCTAGGCTATTCTTGATTACACTTGCACTCTATTGTATTATCAATTATCGAGTTGTAATATTGGATTTTTGGATAATCATTCAACACAAGATATCCTTGTGAGTGTTCTTGTGGTAAGAACACACTTGGGTGATCTAGGTGTTAGGTGTGAGAAGATTGTGGTAATCTTCTTGTTGAGGTGTTGAAGAATTTGGTATTCTTCAAGGTTGAAGATTGTGGTAATCTTCACAAGGTGCCGTTGGAGATTGTGGTAATCTTCAAATGAGATTGTGGTAATCTCAAAGGTGGTGTTGAAGAAGAGTGTAGTGCTCTTCAAGGTGTTGTAAGTTGGTGTTGTATTAATTTTGGTAATTAATAAAATCTTTTTTTCTTTTTGAAATCCATCCCGGATATACTGGGGTGGTAGTAGATTAGGCCCTAGGTGGGTTGAACTACTATAAATCGACGTGTGTTATTTACATTCCGCACCTTTATTATTGTCTTTGAGCATTCGGTTCGAAAAAGAGGGCGAAATCGAAAAGATGGAGATAATCTATTCACCCCCCCTCTAGATCATCGTAGCCGCTTGGACTTACAAGACTTACATAAAAATGTATTTACATAGTAAAATACATGAAGGGGTGGGCAACAACACTTCATCTCCTTCGCTGCCTCCTTCTTTCATCTTCTTCAGCTCTGTCATCTTCTGACCTTTTTCTCTTTTTCTCATCTTTAGCCGCCTTCTTTTTCTCATACGCCTTTCTGGCAGCTTCATCTCTTCTTTTTCTTTCTTGTCTTTTCTCCCATAGCTGAGTTTGTCTTTTATTTTCCTCTTCAATTCTCTTCACATACTCAGCATTGTTCTTAGCCACTTGCAGGTTGGCTACTTCGTCAAATCCAGCCCAATAGATCCCTCATTTCTTGCCTGAAACATCTAGGTCTGAAACATCTTCCTCCACCACTGTTTCTTCCTCTGCCTCTGGGTGTGTATTGTACTGGGGCCTTCTTTTTCCCAGCTGAGTGACTAGCAGAGTGACAGAGAGGGTATTTGCTAGTAGTCTGCTTTGCTGTCGCCTTCTTCACATAGTTTGAGACCTTTTTCCCAGTACAAATCCCAGGCTTGAGCCATGGACATATTTGCGAAGTAACCTTCAGATGCTAGCGTCTTGAATTCATCAACAGATCTTGGCTCGGTTCCGGCATCTGCAATGGTATAGGTGTCTCTGTCTGTTGGAATGCCTCCATGTTGTTTCAGAATATCCATAACTCGGGCATCCATCTTTCCTTCCACTTCCTTCATCCCTGCTTCAACTATCTTTCTCTTTTCAGCCATGGGTACTGCAGAGTGTTGGAGTGGCAGAGTCACTGGGAGTTTGCTGATGATATCAGCTGTGACAAGACCTTGTTGGGGGGTTCTAGCAATCATCAAGGTCATATCTTTCGAACCTTCCCCCTCAATAGATTTTCCTTTCTTCTCTCTTCTCTCTTCCTCAGCTGTCTTTCCCTTCACAGCTGCATCCTCCTTTTCACCTTCAGATCCTTTCAATGCCTTTAGGTATTCCTCTTCCCCCTTTTTGGCATCATCAAAGGAGAGAGGAACCCCTGGAAACAAGCTAGCAATCATTAAGTCTAAGCGGCTGATCGCTGAGTTATGCTTCGAATCTGCTGCGGAGTATGCTGCACGGAATTCGGAGTGGGTGGCGTTGGATTCAGCTGTTACTAGCTTCATCTCAGCCATGAGGAGGCTGAACTTCCGATCCATGTTTTCCTCTACGCGCAGGAGCTCTTGCTTATTATGTTCACGCAGTAGCTGCATCTCTGTGGTGTGAGATTCATGCATTCGTTCGATGTTCTCTTGCATTCTTGTCTTCGCATCAGCATTCTCAGCCCGCCAGACTAGCAATTTATTGAACAATGTCCTGAAATATCGAGCTCGTTCTACGCGCATTGTCTGCGTGTTGTTGCCACCATTCCGGATCCGGACAATTATGCCTCGCAGATCGGCAGATAAGGTTTGCGTCTGTTATCCAGCCTCATGTCCAGTGAGGCCTAGTGCCTCTCCATCTTTTCAATCTCTGCAAATATGGCTTTGAAAACTTCCCGAACCTCAGTTGTTACTTCTGTCTCATCTGGCGGCCAAGCAGCGTCAAAGTCATAGTCTCTTTGGAACAATGGTGTCGTGGGAATAACAGGATCGGAGTTTATGGAAACGCTCTCGATCTCTAGGCGATTCTTCGGGAGGTCGGGTACCTCAGAGAGAAGGGAAATGATTCTATAAAAGGATCATCACGGGCAACGGGAATGCTGTTCAATGACAACTTGTGCTCGTCAAGTTCCGGTGGAGTCGATCTGCTGCCTTGAGGAGCTGCGCGATTGACTGTTTGTTGTGGTCTGCATTGTGAAGTTGACCTTGACTTGTTGAGCCTCATTTGTCTTAACGGCCTTCGTCGGTCTCATTTGGTTTTTCCACATGAGTTGGTGGTCCTCGGCCATATCGAGCGTCATCGGACGATGATGAGATTTCCATGGGTGGCTCATCATCAAAGTTAAATGTTTGGCGAGTAGTCTTAAGGTCGACTTGCTCGTGGTTGGAAGAACATCCTCGGCCGAGTCTTTTGGATCGGCCAGTAGGGGTTGACTCGACTTCATCTTCACCTTCGGATCCCGAAAGGTTACATCAGGATTATCCGGGAATCGTGAAGAGCACTTATCTCCTTTTCGGATGGGTCGATGATAGCGGGAGGGATGTTACAGGCTTCGGTTTCTTTACCCCGGGAAGTCTCAACCTCCCGTTGGCCTTCATTACCTCCCCGCAGTCTCAAGCTGCGGTGAGGCAGGGCTCGATCCCTTCGACGGTGTCAGCTGTCTTGGGGTCTTCTGAGGTGGCATCCACTGGAGTCTCAACTCCATGGATTGCACTTTCATTGCCCATAGTGTTAACTCCCAGGGTAGTTCCTTCCTATGCCTCGATCGCATCGGCAGCGTCATTGGCTCGCAGCGATTTGGCACTTGGTGAGATAGTCTTAAGCCTCGAGCCTCGTCACAAGTGACAACTTGTTGTGTATTCGATTGTTGTTCCTTCTCCACTTCGCCTCCTAGATTCGTCGTGGAGTCATTTGCAAAGCATCCTCCGACCTTGCTGCGGTGGAGGGAGTTTCCCCTCGGTGGCTCACCGGCTAAGTGACTTGGAATGGGGTCACTTGTCTCGGACTCCCCTTTGTTCCTTTGAGTATTCAGGCATTGGGGGGTGGTAAGACACCTTCATTAGGGGTTGGCTCGATGGGGTCCCCACAATCCCGATTTCATCGCCATTTCCTTATCACCTTCTTTCCGAGTGAGTGGGGAAGTGGTGGCAGCGACAACAATGGCAATATGATGCACCACTCCCATCGGATCAATCTCCAGCTGTGATGTGGAGGACTCCCCTGGTCCTTCCAACAATCGTTGCTTATGTAGGGCCCTGGATTCCCGCATGGCTTGCTGCATCTCCAATTCTTCTGTAGCAGCAGCAGGGTCCAGATCCTCATCAATCCCAGAGAGAACGTCGAGATGAGGATGTGTATGATCGATGGTTCGATAAAGGGACAAATCGGCCTTTTCACGAGCCTCATCTTCCTCTGCCAGTCTCTCCTTCTCCTTGTCCTTGAAGATCTGCAAAATATCTATGCAGTTTTCTTCATCCAGTGTTTGGACCACATTGGTCAATCCAAGAAAGTTCAACAGTTTGTCTTCTTCTTCAATGAATTCCAGTCTTTGGAACTGTTCCCTGGATCGACTCAGCTTCCATTTCCTCCATTCTCGCAGACAATTTTGGATGTCTGGATATGGTGGGGATAGGATCATTACATCATCATCCTTGTCATCTTTTCCCTGCTGTCCCTCGTGCTCAGGGATTAAGGGTAGCATACTTCGATGCTCGACATCCTCAGTAGCCTCTGTTACAGGCGGAGACACAACCTTGTCAATAGGTGATTCGGTTGTCTCAGCCATTCCTTGTTCCTCAGCTGTTTTGTCTACAGCTGGGTCTTTGAGTTGCCTCTGCTGATCGGCCTCAGCAGACTTGGCCGTTTCATCAATAACTTCCAGAGACTCTACTTCTCCAGCAGTCTCAGGTATCTTTTCCAGCTGAGTGGCAGACTCAGCTGTCTTTTCAAGCTTAGAGAGCTTGGAAATTCTTCTTCTTCTTTTTGTTTTCACCAGAGGGACATCTGGTTCCACTTCCTCCGGTTCGTTGAAGGTAAATGCCTTCGCATTTGTCTTAGAGGCAGCTGCCTTCCTTATTGTGGCAGTACTCTTCTTCTTTATCCTTGGAGAAGGGATTAACGGTTCCTTCTCCACTGCGGCTGCAGGGGCAGGAGACACGGCTGCGGGGGCAGGTGACTCGGCTACAGGGGTAGGTGCAAATTTCATTTTCTTTGCTGCAGGGGCAACAGTCTTCTTGGCAGCTGCAGGAGCAACCTTCTTCTTTGGAGGAGAGGAGACAACTGTATCTTCAGGGTCAGCTGATTCCCCCTCACTCGTATCAGCCCTCTTAGCGTAAGCTCTCTTCTGTGCGCCGGAGAGGTTGATCAAAACATCCTCTTGTTTACATTGAACGCCTTTCCATGTCGAAGAGGGACCCTTTTTACTTCCATCATTTGGCCAGTCACTAGGCCGTATCCCAGGGAACCTCCAAACGTACCATCCTCCTTGAAGGATTTATTCCCAATATTATGGCAGAGTCTGTTGTATGCAAACTCAGCCCAGTTCACCTTCTTTTCTTCAATGATCGCAGCCATCACGATCAACTTAGCTTTGGACAGCTGGTCAAAGCTTCCAAATTTGATGTCTATGCATTTGGCAACGATGTCCAGCAATTTGTGGTAGTCATCTTTTAGCAGCTTCTTATTAGTTGTATAGACCACTTTCGCAGCACAGTCGGACTTGGCTACTTCCTTCCAAGCAGCAGCCAGGTCAACATCAGCTTCATAAATCTCCGACACTCCTTCCACCGGCAACAAGCAGTGTTCTGCCAGATCCTTGGCAGTAATGGTGAACTCTTTTCCATGAACAGAGGATTTGATGCCCTCATCGTGAACTTCAGCATTCACGTAGAACTGTGCGACCTCTTCCACGTAGGTCATTGGAAACTCCATCGTCAAAAATGGTTTTAATCCAGATTTTTTCAGCTTCTGTGCTATCTTCTTCACAAGGGTGTCGTTGGACCCCTGTTTAAGCATGCCGTCGAAATCCACAGTAGACCCATTGTGGATTTGCTTTCCCAGCTTGACGAAATCATGAGTAGATGCCATTTCTAGATGTTTTACCGAACGAAACTTTCAGAAAGAACTTAAGGATTTGTTAGGGTATTGAGAGAAAATTTCTTCTTTGCCTTCGAGAGAGATGAACAGTTTTGGTAAAGTGAGAGAAAAACAGATGAAATGGTATAAGTATGGGTTATGAAAGGACGTGCGGGTGGTTTTTGAAATTTCATCAAGATCAACGGTTCAGATCTTGCACGCCAATTTCCATTTAATCTCTCGTATTTAATGCGGCAGTATTTATATCCAATCATAAGCTTTGTGTGCAGCTTTTGACTGTACACGTCATAATTATGCTGACGTCATTCTTAAAATCATTCCCGCTTAGTAAAAACGACTGCGTTTTTGTCACTTTGCTCATAAATGACTCAGCTTATTCCTTAGCTGATTTAACTTTTCTCTCTTTGCACATAAATACTGTTTGCCACTAACTCGATCACGGTGATTCTCCGATCTGGTGATTCACTTAGCTGATTTAAGAGTTCAGCTTTTTTTCATCTTTTCGTGTCCCCTCTCTTTTCTTTGAGTCTTCTTAATGTCAACTCAGCTCAATTAACCCCAATTCATGTTTGAGTTCTTCAAATCTTGATTCACATAATGGTATTGTGAATATGTCAGCTAATTGCTTATCAGTTGAGATATATTCCAAGGTGATGTCCTTCTTTTCAACATGATCTCTTATGAAGTGATATCTGACATCAATGTGCTTTGTTCTTGAATGCAACACAGCATTTTGAGTGATTGCAATTGCACTTGTGTTATCACACATAATTGGAATTTCCTTTTCTTCAATCTCATAGTCTCTCAGTTGCTGTCTCATCCATAAGACTTGGGCACAACAGCTACCCGCAGCTATGTATTTTGCTTCAGCTGTGGAGGTAGCTATTGAATTTTGCTTCTTGCTAAACCAGGAAATTAGCCTATTTCCAAGCATTTGACATGTGCCTGAGGTACTCTTCCTGTCAACTCTATATCCAGCATAGTCAGAGTCTGAATATCCAATTAGCTTGAATCCACCTTCCTTAGGATACCATAAGCCAACTTCTTGGCTTCCTTTCAAATATCTCAAGATTCTCTTGGCTGCAGATCATGTGGCTTTCTTTTGGGGCGATTGAAATCTTGCACATACACCTACAAAGAAAGGTGATGTCCGGCCCGCTTCTTCTTTGTGAGATAGAGCAATGATTCAATAAGTGCTATGTATCTTGTTTGATCTCTGAGGCTTGCCATCCGCATCCATATCCATTTTGATCAAGTATTCATTGGTATTTTTGAGAAGACTTCTTTTCCATACCAAATTTCTTCATTAAATCTCTTGTGTATTTTGTCTGACTTATGAAGGTTCCATCCTTCAGCTATTTTACTTGGAGTCCAAGGAAGAATGTCAGCTCTCCCATCATGCTCATTTCGAATTTGCTTTGCATGAGATTTGAGAATTTATCACACAGCTCTTTGTTTGTGGATCCAAAGATGATGTCATCCACATATATTTGAACAAGCAGTATACTCTTCCCATCTTGAATTCTGAAGAGTGTTCTATCCACTTTGCCTTTTGTGAATCTGTTCTCAGTCAGGAATTGTGATAATGTATCATACCATGCTCTGGGTGCCTGTTTCAATCCATATAAAGCCTTTTTGAGTTTGTATACCTTATCTCCAAGAGTCTTCTGCTCAAATCCTGGAGGTTGTTCAATATATACTTCTTCTTCTAATAACCCATTAAGGAATGCACTTTTTACATCCATTTGATATACAATAAAGTTCTTGTGAACTGCATAGGCAAGAAACATTCTTATTGCTTCCAATCTTGCCACAGGAGCAAAAGTTTCATCAAAATATATTCCTTCTTCTTGGCAACACCCTTTGGCTACCAATCTTGCTTTGTTTCTCACCACAAAACCTTCCTCCTTCATATTGTTTCTGAACACCCATTTAGTGCCGATAACATTTTGATGGGTAGGTCTTTGAACCAATTCCCACACTTTATTCCTCTCAAACTGATTTAGCTCTTCTTGCATGTGGCTTGAATCCAATGTGTGTCATCCAATGCTTGTGTCACATCTTTTGGCTCTATTTGTGAGATGAAGCAAGTGAACATTGCTTCTTGTTGAGTTCTGGATCTTGTTTTCACACCTTCTCTTACATCTCCAATGATTAGTTCTGGTGGATGGTCTCTCAGCCATCTTACATCAAGTTGAAGTAAGTTAGCTGGATTCAGTCGTCTTGCAGTTGTGTTATTTTGATCAGCTCTCTCGTCATCATTTAGCTGTAGAGTTTCCAGATGTCTTTGAGACTCAGCTATCTCATCTTCATCTGGATTTATAATTCCAGCTTCAGCTTCAACATAGGGACTCTTCGCATGGTTGGTTGATTCAAACTTATCGGTGACTCTTCAATGTCTTCTCCATTTACGTTGGGTTCATCAAACACCACATGGATGGATTCTTCTGTAACCACTGTCCTCTTGTTGAGCACTCTGTAGGCTTTGCTTTCAGCTAAGTATCCTAAGAAGATACCTTCATCAACTTTAGCATCAAAAGCCTTTAAATTATCTTTGCCATTGTTATGGATGAAGCATTTGCATCCAAATATTCTGAAATATGCAACATTTGGCTTTCTCCCTGTCCAAATCTCATAGGGAGTCTTTGTCATTTGTCTGTTTATCATGCATCTATTTTGAGTATAGCATGTGTTTATGCTTTAGCCCAAAATCTTTTAGCGACCTGCTTGACTAACATGGTCCTTGCTACTTCTTTGAGAGTTCTATTCCTTCTTTTCGCAACTTTATTCTCTTTGTGGAGTCCTTGTCTGCAGATAATTCATGACTAATACCATTTTCAATACAAGATCGAGTTATTATACCATTGACAAACTCAGTTCCTCGTCGATCTTATTTCTATAATGGTTTGACTCTTCTCATTTTGTACTCTCTTCATCACCGTGTGGTAGTTTTTTCGCGAGTTTCTTTCTTCTTACACATGAATATTGTATATGTATATCTTGAGTAGTCATCTACTACCACCAAGGTGTATTTCTTCCCACTTATCTTTGGTGGTTCAATTTGGACCAAATAGATCCATATGTAGCGGTGCAATATTCTTGTTGAAAATGGACATGTCTTTTCTTTGAATGATGATTTGATCTGTTTTTCCCATCCGGCATGCATCACATATACTCTCCTTCTTGTATATCGTGGTGCGGAAGTCCTTCCACAAGATTACTTCTTGCAAGTTTGTTAATAGTTTTGAAATTCAGGTGACTCGGCTTCTTGTGCCACAGCCAACTTGATTCAGCTGTGCTTTTTGCTAGCAGACAAGTGTTTGGTGTTGTAGTTGACCAATCTACCACATACATGTTCTTTTGTCTGCATCCTTGTAACACTATTTCATTAGTTTCAAAGATCCTTGATTTGGCATACACCCATATTGAATCCAACATTGTAGCCTTTGTCACAGAGTTGACTTATGCTTAGCAAGTTGAAGTTAAGGCCTTCAACATATGCAACATCTGTAATTTCTAATCCATTTTTCTTGATGGATCCAATGCCTCTTATTTCTCCTGGAGCTTCATTTCCTCCAAATATGACTTTTGCACCTCTAACATCCTTGAATTTTGATAAAATTTTCTTGTTTCCTGTCATGTGTCTAGAATGACCCATCCGTCCATGTACCAGGTTCCTTGGCACTCAGCTGCTCCTTGAACCTGCAATCAAGGAAATTAGGTTTTAGGTACCCATACTTGCCTGGGTCCTGAGGGGTTAGTATTGTAAGATGATCCAACCAACCTATACCCAAATGATTTGACTCTAAGGGGTTGCCATCTATCAGTTCCATAATCATAATTAATTTTGGCAAATTGCTTGGGGGTTCTAGGTTCATACAGCTGTCTCTTTTGTTTGTATGCCTGTGTATGTGTTTTAGCAATTGCCTTCTTTGGGTAGTTGTGATATCTCTGAGTGTAGTGCCTAGGTGCATATGTGTGCTGATGAAAGCTCTTATGCCTTTGGAATGGCCTTTGTTGAGTTCTAGGCCTTTGCCACTTAGGCTTATATTCCATAGGTCTTTCCTGATAGTTCACATTATTCCAATGAGCTTGTCTTGCGTATTTTCTACCATTCCCATCATATGTGTTTCTTTTATAGAATTTCTGGGGCTTTTGGTAGGTCTGTTTCTTCTTTACAGAGTATCTCCTATTTGGAGTTTGCTGAGGAACTCAGCTGGATTACTTCTCAGTTGTCCTCTCAGCATATTCAACTGGCTGTTTTCCTTTTCCTTTATAACCAAGGCCAGTTTGCTTGTGATTGTGCTTTGGAATAAATGTGTGTGCATCATTTGGAGTTTTGGATTTTAGAGATACTTCATTGCTTGAAGATCCCTTTTCCAAAATCACTTTTGGAACTTGACATAGCATAGAAGAATTAAATCCTAAGCCTGTCTTGTCTCCACATTCTCTTTGACTCATAATAAGATCATCCAATGATTTGGATGCCTTAGTGAAAGAGGCTATCACATTTTTGAGGTCATTCTCCATCTTTTCTATAGCAGCTATCTCTGCTATTAACTTAGCATTTTCAAATTTTTAGACTTTTATTCTCATCGCCTATTTGACTTAGAGTACTCGGCTCCTTAGTCATTTTGTGAGTTTTGGCTCTTGAGTAGGTTGTTCTCCTCATTTAGTAGTGTGTGTGAGGATTTAATATGTTCAAAATCTTTCATCATTTTGCCTATTGAATCATAAAGATCAGTGGGTGATGAAGTGTGTGTGTCACAATCACTATCACTAGTATCTGAGTGTGATGAGTTAGAGTGTACCTCATCTTTTTGGTCAGGTTGGTTTTGTTCTTTAGCCATTAGACAGATCAAGGCTTCTTCTTCAGAGTCACTTGAGTAGTCAGCTTCACTACTCTCCGAGTCTGCTTTGTGTCTTTTGACTTGACAAGATCGTGATCTCTGCGCCAACATTGCCTTTCTCTTTTCTGTCTTCTTTCCTCAAGACTTTTCTTTCCTCTTCATTCCTATATTTGTTGACTACAGGATATGGGCATTCAATGGAATAGTGACCGGGTTGCCTGCAGTTCCAGCATAGATTTTCAACTTTTTGATCAGTTCTTTCCATCCTTGGGTTGTCAGCTCTTTGATATTCAACTTTTTGATGCTCTGCTCTTTTGGGTGGTCTTTCTTCCCTAGACTTGGAGGGAGCTGAGTGTCTTCTGGAGGATTCACCTTTGCTTCTTTTGTAATTCTTATTGAAGAACTTGTTAAACCTTTTAACCATCAGTGCAATTTCCTCTTGGTCAATGACTTCTTTGACCTCGGCTCTCTTGCCATCCTTAACAATTAGAGCAAATTGTTTTGGGCACATTTGTTTTCTCTTGGTCTTTTCTTCTCGGCTCAAATTCGTAGGCTTTGAGATCTGAGAATAGCTCATGGTTGGATGTCTTCGATAGGTCCATGGAATGCTCATGGCCATAACTTTCATATCCCACTCGGTTGGGAGACTTCTTAGAATCTTCATACACATTTCTTTCTGTGTATATTCCTTTCCAAGTGCATAGTTCATTGGTAATTTTCGTGAACCGAGCATCCATTGATCCAAGGTTTCTCCTGCAAGCATCTTAAAGTTTTCAAATTTTTGTACAACAATAGATAGTTTATTTTCTTTGATTTGCTCACGAGCCTTCGCAAATCAAGGTTAGCTTGTCCCGATTTCTTTTGCCGTTTTGCATGATTTGACTTTGTTGAACATGGCTTTGTCCAAAGTTTTGTAAAGAATGTCCTTGGCCACATTGTCCAAGTTATATCTTTTCTGTCATCATTTGTCCATTCGACTCTTGGTTTTTCAACCATCGCTTGGTTTGGGAGCAGCATCCTCTTCTCCTTCAGTGCAGTAGCTCTTCTTGCAAGTGTGTTCACTTTTAAGATTTGGAGTGGCCCATCTTCTATCACTATCCACATCTCATCGTGTAATGCTGATAGATGAGCCTGCATATGAATTTTCCAATCATCAAATTCTTCAATTGTGAACATAGGGATGCGTGTCAAATTTGCTTCCATGATAATAACTTTGTTAAATAAAAAAGTTTTGAAAGACTAAGTACGAAAACAAGCTTTGAAAAATTTGGAGATCTAGTTCAGTGACCAGTGCGGAAGGCTCAATGAACCAACCGCTCTGATACCACTTGTAGGTCCGAAGGGGTGTGAGTGTAAGGTTTAGAAGGGGGGGTTGAATAAACCTTACCAACTTATCGATTTAGTCCTTTTAAAATGTTCAGAGTTAATACTTCACAGCTGAGTCCTTGATGGACAGCTAAGTTAGTTAATCAGCAGAGTTAGTCACTCAAGAGACTCGATCGAGTTTGTTGATAGAATAACTCATTTGTTTTGACTAAAGACTTAACTCGATTGTGATATGTTTTTTGGAATACTTAACACCCTTGAATTTGGTTAAGTTTGTTTTAATATTTGGTTTTAGCACTTGGTTGATTATCAATTGGATAGCAAATTTATCAGCATATATAAAAGTAATATGCAGAAATTAAAGTGCTGAAATGTAAATGACACAATAAGTTTTTATAGAGGTTCGAAGATGGGGTAATTCTTCTACTCCTCTCTTCTCCAACTCCTGGAGGAATCCACTAAGTATTGATCAGTATACAAAGTGGTTAACAGTCCAGATACAAGTCTTGATCACACAGCTGGCTTCTCGCACGACTCAGCTTCTTCACAGGGCAGCTGCCTTGCTACTACAGCCCACGTGCACAAGCTTCTTGGATTTGATCACGAAGCCCTCCAAAAACTTGAGACTGGTTCGACCTTGAACCTTCCTACAATCCTCCGTGGAATGTAGACCCCTTAATTCTTCAAATATTTTCCTCTTCAACTGATAGAAGTTGTCTTTCCTTCACAGGTGAGTGTTGGATTGATTTCCTTCGTAATGTAGGCTTGAGGATTGATCTTGAATGACTTTAGAATATTTTTGGTTACAGTTCGAATGTTAGCTTGAATGTTCGTGGTTCAGGTAACCTTCTCTCAGAGTAATTCCTCAGCCTTTTATAGTGATCTTTTAAAAATTTGCCCGTTGAATAGATAGGCTTATTTTTAAAAGACACTTGTGGTCGTTGGCTTGTCTTGTTGCAGTCCTTGGAATTGCCACTTCCTCGTATGAATGATTCTTGACTTTTCGAGTCGACACAGTGCGAGTGCTTCCCATTGGTTTATTCCTTTTGCACGCTTTCGGGATCGAGCACTTTAAGAAAGGATATGGAAGTATTACTTGTTTAAGTAATTCTCTTGACTTCGCGGCAACGGATCTCTTTCGATTATCTCGTCTTGATCGCATTTTCTTAACTTCCCGATTGACTTGAGTCGACTTCCAATCATTGGATGACTCTTGTCACTTCAACTTGAGACTTGGTTGTCTTGAGTTGACTTGACTGATACTTCACTCAGCTGTACCTTCAGTCGAGTTCTTGTCTTCTCTTCTTTGCCACACTCAGCTTCCTCGCAGCGGAGTCTTCCTTCAAGTCTCTAGTTGTCTTCTTGCATGTTCGGGCATAGTGACTTGACTCACTCGACTCAAATTTCTATCTATTACAATGTAATTTACAATAAAAATGGGGTGCCAACTTTCTATTCTAAGTTTTACATGGCATTCATCAAAATCTAAAAATTAATTTCCCAACAAGGGTCAACATCACAAGTGCTGCAAACCAAGAAAAGACAAGCCAACGAACACAAAGTGACATTTGAAACTAGCCTATCTCTTCACGGGCAAATTTCAAATGTGCACTATAAAAGGCTGAGGAAGCACTTGAGAAAAGGTTATGAATGACACAGATCGTTTAAGCAATATTCAAGCAATCAACCTTTTCTCAAAGCTTATCAAGATATTCCTCAAGCCTAAAACTCGAAGAAACTCGATCCAACACAAGCTGTGAAGGAGAGACAACTTCAACCAGTTGAAGAGGAAACATTTGGAGATCAAAAAGGGGTCTACTTTCCAAGTTGAAGGATTGTAGAAAGGTTCAAGGTCGAACCAAGTTTCAAGTTTGTTGGAGGGCTTCGTGATCAAATCCAAGGACTTGAAAGTGAGCTAAAGTAGCAAGGCAGCAGCTGCCTCGTGAAGAAGCTGAGTCGTAGGAGAAGTCAGATGTGTGATCAAGGCTGTCTCTAGACTGTTCACTGCTTTGTAACTTGATCTGTTACTTAGTGGATTCCTCCATGAGTTGGAGAATAGTGGATTAGAAGAATTACCCCATCTTTGAACCACTATAAAATTACTTGTGTCAATTTACTTTCAGCATTTACATTCATGCATATTTACTTTGTATTTGCTGTCAGTTAAATCTACTATCCAACTGATAATTAACTAAGTACTAAAATAAGTGTTAAAAACAAGCTTTAAAATCAATCAAAGGGTGTTAAGTCTTCCGCTGTTAAAAACCAAATCAACTAAGTTAAGTAATTGACTTAAGAAGCCGAGTTATACTATCAACAGCTTTATCGAGTCTGTTGAGTGGGTAACTTAGATGAATAGCTAATTTAGCTGTCCCCCAAGGACATAGCTGATTTGAGTCAACTCTGTTGAACAATCTTAAAAGGACTAAAATGGAAAATTTGGTAAGGTTTATTCAACAACCCCCCCTTCTAAACCTTACACCACACCCATTGGGCATACAATAACTTCTGCAGTATTTCCTTCTTTTTACACATGAAAATTGTCCATGTATATCTTGAATAATCATCCACCACCACTAAGGTCTATTTCTTTCCACTGATGCTAGCTGGCTCAACTGGACCAAATAAATCCATATGCAACAGATGCAATATCCTAGTTGGAGAAGGACTTGGCTTATCCCTGAATGTTGATTTGATTTGCTTTCTCATCTGGCATGCATCACATATACTTTCTTTCTTGTACACTGAGTCTGGCAATCCTTCCACAAGGTGACTCCTTCCAAGCTTGTTGATTGTCTTGAAATTCAGATGACTCAGCTTCTTATGCCATAGCCAACTTGATTCAACTGTGCCCCTTGCTAGCAGACATGTGCTTGGTGTAGCAGTAGACCAATCTACCACATACATATTCTTTTGTCTTGTTCCTTGCAGCACAATTTCATTAGATTCAGGATCTTTGATTTGGCATATTCCCATGTTGAATCCTACATTGTAGCCTTTATCACAGAGTTGGTTGATACTTAACAGGTTGAAGTTGAGGCCTTCAACATAAGCAACATTTGTGATCTTCAGTCCATTCTACTTTATGGATCATGTGCCTTTGATCTATCCTGGAGTTTCATTTCTTCCAAATATAACTTTAGCATCTCTAATTTCCTTGAACATTGACATATTTTTCTTTTTTCCTGTCATATGTCTGGAACAACCACTATCCCATGTACCAGGTTCCTTGGCACTCAGCTGTCCCTTGAACCTACAATCAAGGAAATCAGTTTACAGCTTCTTAGTAATTCTCTGTTTTATTATTAAATGGCATAACTTTGTAGAAAAGTAATACACATTGCATTCCAATGTATTAGATGTATCAAATAAATGTATTAGATTTTACAACTCCATAGAAAGTCTATGTTTTATATTTAAAAGGTACAACTTTGAAGAAACGTATTATACATTGCATTCTAATGTATTGGATGTATTAGAAAAATGTATTACACTTTACAGCTTCTTAGTAATTCTCTATTTTATTATTAAATGACATAACTTTGTAGAAAAGTATTACACATTGCATTCCAATGTATTAGGTGTATCAAATAAATGTATTAGACTTTACAACTCCGTAGAAAGTCTCTGTTTAATAATTAAAAGGGACAACTTTGTGGAAAGGTATTACAAGTTGCGTTATAGTGTATTAGATGCATTAAAAGCATGTATTAGACTTTACAACTTCGTAGTAATTCTCTGTTTTATAATTAAAAGGGACAACTTCGTGGTAAAACATGTTTTGGACTAATACATTTCAGTTAATACAAAATATAAAAAACTACCAACATAAAAACAGGGCTAACAGCTTAACGCCGCATAAAACAATACCCGCTGAAATTGAAAGGCCACGTAAAAATAATAAAACTGCCACTTGAAAATTACAAAAATGCCACTGGCGGCGGAAATTACCAAAATGACACCGGATCGCGGGTTAGATCTGTCTAATGAGCTAGACCCATTAGACGGTCTGATAGGAGTTTTTGCGTTTTTTAAATGGAAAGTATTAATGTTGAACATTTATGGGCCATGATATCTCTTAATTTTGTATGGATTTGAATAACCCCTATTTCAAACTTTCTTATTTTATATAGAAACTTATTCAAATTATTACTTGCAAGACCATTCTCTAATTTCAAATACTCTAATGTAGAAAAGACTTACAAATCTTCTCAATTTAAAAAAAGCATGCTATAATAGTCATTATTTGTATTATATGTTGAAGGTTTCTTTAATTAATACTCGACCAGAATTATTTATATTTCTATATAATCCCCGTATTGGATTGTTACTAAATGACAATGACAAATTTTATTAAATATATAGAGATATTATTGATTAATTATTAATTTTTTTAGAAAGAAATATAAAAATAATCATGATTAATTCAAAAAAAAAGGAAAAATACAAAATCTTCAATTGTGCTTAAATAAATAAGTACAATAGAGTCATATGGCACAATCATTCGTATGTAGAAAGATAATCAAAAAAATGATGGATCAATATCATAGTAGGTCAAAAAATACAATAAATAATTTTAATGTGAGACCAACTTTAAAAATTATCAACTATCAATAATTATATCAGTGTTTTAACTTTTAAGGGCATAAAGTCAGCTATTAAAATTGCAGTTCGTCCTTTTTATATTCAACAATCGGTAATTAATAATGAAATTGTAAGAATTAATAAATTGGTTTCAAGAGTATGAAATGATTCCATTCTAATCCTCAAAAACATATATATCCTAAAGAATACAGTGTCAAAAGAGCAACAAGTATTTTTCCTAAAATATTACAGAATAATCCTCGAATTTCTTAAAATTGTATTTTCAGCGAAATATTTTACTATGAACTTTTCTAACTTGAAGTAAAACTCAATAGACATTTAAAAAAAAATGCTAAGAGTCCAAAGAAGAATAAATTCCATAAATGCTCTTGAAAAATTCCAAAATTCCGTTTATCATTTAACCTGTTTAAACTCCATACAGACCAGAAAATAAGAATTTTCCAGAGAGCCCCCGATAAGATCTTTTATTTTACAAATCATTAATTGTCTACAAAATGGTATTTTCAGATCAAATCTCCCAAAATCTGTATTTTCTTCAAAAATTTATAAAGATTAAAATGTAAACATTTATCATTTTCGCTGGGATGTGATTTATTACAAAATAAATTTAATAAGATCTATTTTTTTAATTTTAAGTCAAACTATAAAATTTATTTTTTTTATGAAGGTGTGACATAGTTAGGACACCTAAATCTCAAACTTTTTCAGAATCTTTTTGGATTTAATTTTGGAAAACCAGAACATGCAAATTTAAATATGGAGGTAAACAAGATAGTAAAATTACTTACTAATTTTTTTTTTTTTTGTAGATGAATTCCTTTAGCACCTTCAACCTGGAAACATTTAAATAGGGACGATCGAAATCGGATAAACTAGATAGCAACAATGACAGAAGTAAAAAAATTAAAAATCATTTTCAAATGTGGTTTGAGTGAAGTGAGATGAGCGGCAATGTGCTCAAAACCTAATAAGATAGGGTATTTTTTATAATATGGTGGACTACTAAAGTCATTTACGTATCCAAATCTTATGCAACAACTGATATATACTCGTGCGCAGCCATGTAATATAGTTGAATATAATCAGTATATGGGGTTGAATTGTTTTTTCTTTTGAAAGATGGGTTTTTTCTTAATGGATTCAGACTGTTAATAGTTGAGCCTCTAATAATAATATCTTTGGAATAGTTGAGCCTCTAATAATAATATCTTTGGACTTTTTCCTTTTTATTTATAACTTAATTACATATTTAAGATTTATTATATTTAAATGATTTTTCTAATTTAAACAAATTGAAATATATATAAAATAAACTTTTACCATATTATATGTATATCAGCATTCTTTGAAATGCATGAAAAATCTTATTCATATTATTTTTGATTTTTTGTTATTTGAATAGTATTATAATAGATGTTTGCACATTATAAATTTTAAATTGTACTATTGTATTAATTTATATATTAAATTTAAAATCGATAAAAAAAATTATAAAGCATCCAAATTATTAATTGCAAAAAGAATATTATAACTTTCCATTTTTTTTAAATTCTTCAAAAAAATTAAATATGTTTATTAAAAATACTTGATGGAAATAGTTTTATTTATTTTGCTATTAAATAAATAAAATATAAAAACATTATGTCAATGCAATTGTATTTTGATTTTTTTATCCCCAAAATATGTACAAAATGATTGCATATAAAGATTTTCTATGCAAATTCTGTGAATGAAAATAACCCTATCTGACCGTAGAATTCCCTTCAAGTCCAACTAAGACAGTTTTCTCTTATCATTCTGTATGTCATGACAATTAAGGCTAAATTGCAAAATATGCCCCGTAACCATTGGGTGGTGGTAAAAGTGGACAGTAACTTATTTAAGTTACAATTTAAGATAATAACATTAAAAAAGTGGCAAATTAAGGACATAAGTTGTGTTGGGAAATATTTATAGATTTTGATGAATGCCATGTAAAACTTAAACTAGAAAGTTGGCACCCCATTTTTCTTGTAATTTACATTGAAATAGATAAGGCTGGAAAAGCTGAGTCAAGTCAGCTACGCCTGGAAATACAAGAAGTCAATCAAGATCGAAGTGAAGACTCATTGTAGAAACAGTGAGTATGACCAAGATAGAATATCAAGAACTCGACTGAAGATGTATCGGTTGAGGAACAGCTGTGTGAAGAGTCAGTCAAAGTCAACTCAAGAAGCCAAGTCTCAAGTTAAGGTGACAGGTGAGTCATCCAATGATTGGAGCAGACTTAAGTCACCTGGGGAAAAATGCAGCAGCGAAGATGAGTTAACTGAAATGAATCCGTTGCACAGAAGTCAAGAACATTACTTAAATAAGTAATATTTCCATGCTGCCAGGTCTTAAAGTGCTCATCCCAGAAGCGTGCAAAAGGAATAAACCAATGGGAAGTACTGTACCTCGTGTCAGAACCTGAAAAGCTGCAAATTCATTTAATACGAGGAAGGGTCTACATCTCAAGATTGAGGACCAAGAAAAGACACGCCAACGAACACAAGTGACTTTTGAAATCAGCCTATCTCTTCAACCGGCAGATTTTCGAAAGTTCACTATAAAAGGCTGAGGAAATTCATTGAGAAAAAGTTACCTGAACCATAAACAAGCAAGCAATATTCAAGCTATTAACCTAAAATATTCTCAAGTATATTCAAGCAAATCCTCAAGCCTGAAACTCGAAGGAAATCGATCCAACACAAGGCAGCTGCCCTGTGAAGAAGCTGAGTCGGGCGAGAAGCCAGCTGTGTGACCAAGGCTGTCTCTAGACTGTTGACCACTTTGTAAACAGATCTTTTACATAGTGGATTCCTCCAGGAGTTGGAGAAGAGAGGATTAGAAGAATTACCTCATCTTCGAACCTCTATAAAAATCAACTGTGTCATTTATTTTTCAGCACATTTACATTTCTGCATATTTACATTATATCTGCTGATAAACTTATTTGCTATCCAACTGATTAATAAACAAGTGCTAAAATCAAGTGTTAAAACATGTTTAAAACAAATCAAAGGGTGTTAAGTCTTCCGCTGATAAAACCAACACAGCCAAGTTAAGGTTCAGGTTAAACAGCTGAGTTATTCTATCAATAGCTCTATCGAGTCTGTTGAGTGGCTAACTCTGCTGAATAACCAACTTAGATGTCCCTCAAGGACTCAGCTGTTTGTGTTAACTCTATAATATTTTAAAAGGACTAAAATCGAAAAGTTGGTAAGGTTTATTCACCCCCTCCATCTTCTAAACTTTACTCACACACCTTGGGACCTACAAGTGGTATCAGAGCGGTTGGTTCATTGAGCCTTCGACACTGGTTACTGAACTAGATCTTTATCTTTTCAAAAAGGTTCTTAACACTTGCATTTTTCTAAAATCTTTTTTTCATAGCAAAGTTATTATCATGGAAGCAAATTTGACACGCATTCCTATGTTCACTGTTGAGGAATTTGATGACTGGAAAATTCTTAGGCAGGCTCATCTATCTGCTCTACACGATGAAATGTGGCTTGTGATAGAGGATGGGCCACTGCAAATATTGAAAGTGAACACGACTCTAAGGAGGAGAGCAGCTACAGCTAAAGGAGAAGAAGCTGTTGTTGTAGAAGAAAGACCAGCCATGGTTGAAAAACCAAGGACTAAGTGGACAAATGATGACAAGAAAAGATACAACTTGGACAATGTGGCCAAGGACATACTCTACAAGACTTTGGACAAAGCAATGTTCAACAAAGTCAAATCTTGCAAAACAACAAAAGAAATCTGGGATAAGCTGACTTTAATTTGTGAAGGATCAGAGCAAATTAAAGAAAACAAATTATCTGTTGTTGTTCAAAAATTTGAAAATTTCAAAATGTTTGCAGGAGAATCTATGGATCAGCTAGATGCAAGATTCACTGAGATCACAAATGAGCTTTCAGCTCTTGGAAAGGAATACATACAAAAAGGAGATGTGTATGAAGATCTTGAGGAGCCTCCCAGCTGAATGGGAAATGAAGACTATGGCTCTAATACATTCAATGGACCTCTCAAAAACATCCAATCATGAGCTATTCTCAGACCTCAAAGCCTATGAGTTTGAGCTAAGAAGAAAGATCAAGAGGAGACAATTGTACCCAAGACAGCTGCACTGATAGTCAAGGATGGAAAGAGAGCTGAACCAAAGAAAGCCATAGACCAGGAGGAGATTGCTCTAATGGTTAAAAGATTCAACAAGTTCTTCAATAAGAACTATAAAAGGAACAAGGGTGAAACCTCCAGGAGACATTCAACTCCCTCTAAGTCAAGGGAAGATAGGTCACCCAAGAGAGCTGAGCATCAAAGGGTTGAATATCAGAGAGCTGATAACCCAAGGACAGAAAGAGCTGATCAAAGAGCTGAGAACCTGTGTTGGAACTGCAGACAACTAGGACATTTTGCAGTTGACTGTTCCTATCCACCAGTCAATAAATACGGGAATGAAGAAGAAAGAAAGGTCTTCTGAGAAAGAAGACGGGGAAAAGAAGAAAGCCATGTTGTCTTTGCCGAGATCACGAGACAGCTAAATCTAAAAAGCAAAGGACTCAGAGAGAGTAGTGAAGTCGACTACTCAAGTGATTAGAAGAAGAAGCCATGATGTGTCTTATGGCTAAAGAACAAGATCAACCAGACCAAGAAGATGAGGTACACTCTAACTCATCTCATTCAGATTCAAGAGATAGTGACTGTGATACACACACTTCATCACCCACTGATCTTTATGATTCATTAGGCAAAATGATGAAGGACTTTGAGCACATTAAATCCTCACACACACTTTTAAATGAGGAAAACAGCCAGCTCAAAAGCTAAAACTCACAGCTGACTAAGGAGCTGAGTACTCTAAGTCACATAGCTGATGAGAACACAGAGCTGAAGGCTGAGAGTGTCAAACTATTAGCAGAGATAGCTGCTATAGAAGAGAGGGAAAAAGACCTAAAAAATGTGATTGCCTTATTTTCAAAGGCATCTAAATCTTTGGATGACCTTATCATGAGTCAAAAAAAATGTGGAGATAAGACATGCATAGGGTTCAATTCCTTTGTGCACAGTCAAACTCCTAGAGTGATTTTGGAAAAAGGATCTTCAAGCAATGAAGCATCTCAAAAACCCAAAACACCAAATGTTGCACCCACATTCATCCCAAAGCACAATCACAAACAAACTGGCCTTGGATATAAAGGGAAAGGAAAACAGCCAGTTGAGTGTGCTGAGAGGACAACTGAGAAGAAATCCAGCAGAGTTCCTCAGCCAACTCCAAATAGAAATTACTCTGTGAAGAACAAACAGAGCTACCAAAAACCCCAGAAGTTTCATCAGAGAAACACATATTATGGGAATGGTAGAAACTACCCAAGCCAAGCTGGTTGGAACAATGTGAAATATCAGCAAAGACCAATGGAATACAAGCCAAGATGGCGAAGACCTAAACCTCAGCAAAGGTCATTCCAAAGGCAAAAGAGCTATTATCAGCACACATATGCACCCAGGCACTACACTTAGAAATATCACAACTACCCCACGAATGAAATTGCTAAAACACACACACAGGCATACAGACAAAAGAGACAGTTGTATGAACCTAAAACCCCTAAGCAATTTGCAAATGTGCACTATGATTATGGCACAGATAGATGGCAACCTCTTAGAGTTAAGTCATTTGGTTATAGGTTGGTTGGATCATCTTATAGCACTAACCCCTCAGGACCCAGGCAAGTATGGGTACCTAAAAACTAATTTACTTGACTGTATGTTCAAGAAACAGTTGAGTGACAAGGAACCTGGTACATGGATAGTGGTTGTTACAGACATATGACATGGAACAAGAAAAACCTGTCAAGATTCAAGGAGGTTAGAGGTGCAAAAGTTATATTTGGAGGAAATGAAGCTCCAGGGGAAATCAAAGGCATAGGATCCATCAAGAAAAATGTATTGGAAATCACAGATGTTGCATATGTTGAAGGCCTCAACTTCAACCTGTTAAGCATCAGCCAACTCTGTGACAAGGGCTACAATGTTGGATTCAATATGGGAGTGTGCCAGACCAAAGATGCTGAATCAAATGAAATAGTGCTGCAAGGATCAAGATAGAAGAATATGTATGTGGTAGATTGGTCTACTACCACACCAAGCACTTGTCTGTTAGCAAAGAGTACAGTCGAATCAAGTTGGTTGTGGCACAAGAAGCTGAGTCATTTGAATTTCAAAACAATCAACAAGCTAGCAAGGAGTCATCTTGTGGAAGGATTGCCAGACTTAGTGTACAAGAAAGAAAGTTTATGTGATGCATGCCAGATGGGAAAGCGAATCAAATCTTCATTCAAGGATAAGTCTAGTCCTTCTTCAACAAGGATATTGCATCTGTTGCATATGGATCTATTTGGTCCAGTTGAACCAGCCAGCATAAGTGGAAAGAAATACACCTTAGTAGTGGTGGATGATTATTCAAGATATACATGGACAATCTTCATGTGCAAAAAGAAGGAAACTTTGCAAAAGTTACCTCAGCTGATGAAAAGAGTTCAAAATGAAAAGAGCCAAACCATTATAAAGATAAGATCTGATAGAGGAACTGAGTTTGTCAATGGAATAATAACTCAGTATTGTGTTGAAAATGGTATTGCTAATGAGTTATCTGCAGCAAGAACTCCACAGCAGAATGGAGTAGCTGAAAGAAGGAACAGAACTCTGAAGGAAGCTGCAAGAACAATGTTAGCAGAAGCTGGATTGCCTAAGAAGTTTTGGGTTGAAGCAATAAATACAGCATGATATACTTAAAATATATGCATGATAAACAGGCAATTAACCAAGACTCCGTATGAAATCTGGACAGGGGGAAAGCCAAATGTTGGGTATTTCAAGATATTTGGATGCAAATGTTTCATCCACAACAATGGCAAAGATAATTTGAAGGCTTTTGATGCTAAAGCTGATGAAGGTATCTTTTTGGGATACTCAGTTGAAAGCAAAGCCTATAGAGTGTTGAACAAGAGGACTATGGTCACGGAGAAGAGTCTATCCATGTGGTTTTGATGAACCTAATGTGAATGGAGAAGACATTGAAGAGTTAGCGACGACATTTGAATCACCCAACTATGCGAAGAGTCCCTATGTTGAAGTCAAGTAAGAGCAATCAACCAAGATGAAGATGAGATAGTTGAATCTCAAAGACAGCTGGAAAGTCTACAGCTGAATGACGATGAAAGAGTTGTTCAAGACAACTTAGTCAGGCGAGACGGTGAACCCGGTGACCGACTGCTCCAACCTGATGTGAGATGGCCGAGAGACCATCCACCGAGTTAGTCATTGGAGATGTTAGAGATGGTGTAAGAACCAGATCCAGAGCACAGCAAGAAGCAATGTTCACTTGTTTTATTTCCCAAATAGAGCCAAAAGATGTGTGTCAAGCATTGGATGACACACATTGGATTCAAGCCATGCAAGAAGAGCTAAATTAATTTGAAAGAAACAAAGTATGGGAATTGGTGCAGAGACCAACCCATCAAAATGTTATTGGCACAAAATGGGTTTTCAGAAACAAGATGAATGAGGAAGGATCTGTGGTAAGAAACAAAGCAAGATTGGTAGCCAAAGGGTATTGCCAAGAAGAGGGTATAGATTTTGATGAAACATTTGCTCATGTTGCAAGATTAGAAGCAATAAGGAAGTTTCTTGCCTATGCTGCACATAAGAACTTCACTGTATATCAAATGGATGTGAAGAGTGCATTTCTGAATGGACTGCTAGAGGAAGAAGTCTATGTTGAACAACCTCCAGGTTTTGAGCAGAAGACTATTGGAGATAAGGTGTACAAGCTCAAGAAAGCATTATATGGATTGAAACATGCACCAAGAGCATGGTATGATACATTGTCTCAATTTCTAACTGACAATGGATTCACCAAAGGCAAAGTGGATAGAACACTCTTTAGAATTCAAGATGGAGAGAGTATATTGCTTGTTCAAATATATGTGGATGACATCATTTTTTGATCCACAAATAAAGAGCTGTTTGATAAGTTCTCAAACCTCATGCAAGGCAAATTTCAAATGAGCATGATGGGAGAGCTGACCTTCTTCCTAGGACTTCAAGTCAAGCAATTGAAGGATGGAACCTTCATAAGTCAAACAAAGTACACCAGAGATTTAATGAAGAAATTTGGTATAGAAGAGAAGCCTTCTGTGAAAATACCAATGAACACATCAGTCAAGATGGACATGGATGCAGATGGCAAGGCTGTAAATCAAACCAGATATAGAGCTCTTATTAGATCATTGCTCTACTTAACAGCCAGCAGTCCAGACATCACCTTTGCAGTAGGTGTATGCACTTCAATCTGCACCAAAAGACAGCCACATGACTGCAACTAAGAGAATCCTAAGATATTTGAAGGGATGCCAGGAAGTTGGCTTATGGTATCCAAAGGAAGGTGGATTCAAGCTTATTGGTTATTCAGACTCTAACTATGTTGGATGCAGAGTTGACAGGAAAAGTACCTCTGGTACATGTCAAATGCTTGGAAATAGATTGGTTTCTGGTTTAGCAAGAAGCAAAACTCAATAGTCACATCCATAGCTGAAGCAGAGTACATAGTTGCGGGCAACTATTGTGCCCAAGTCTTATGGATGAGACAAAAGCTGAGAGATTATGAGATTGAAGAAAAAGAGCTTCCAATTATGTGTGATAACACAAGTGCTATTGCAATCACTCAGAATCCTGTGTTGCACTCAAGAACAAAGCACATTGATGTCAGATATCATTTTATAAGAGATCATGTTGAAAAGAAAGACAACACTTTGGAATATATCTCAACTGATAAGCAGTTAGCTGACATATTCACTAAGCCTCTATGTGAATCAAGATTTGAAGAGCTTAAGAATGAGCTAGGGTTAATCAACTGATAAGCAGTTAGCTGACATATTCACTAAGCCTCTATGTGAATCAAGATTTGAAGAGCTTAAGAATGAGCTAGGGTTAATTGAGCTGAGTTGATACTCAGAAGACTCAATCGTCAGAGATAAGAGATGAGAAAATGAGAAAAGAGCAAGTTCCACACATCAGCCAAGTGAAACAGCCATATCGGGAAGTCAGCTATATCGAGTTAGCTGACAGCTGAGTCACTGGATGAGAAGAAAGAAGCAAAGTTAAGTCACTTTGGATACAAGCTGAATTATTTATGAGCTAAGTGACAAAAACGCAGTCATTTTTAATGAGCGGGAATATTTTTAAGGATGACGTCAGCGTAATAATGGTGGGTACAATAAGCATATGATTGGATATAAATGTTGTCGTATTAAATGCGATGAATTAAATGCGGTTTGACGTGCTAAATCTGAACTATTGATCTCGATCAAAATTTCAAAATCCGAAGACTTGCCTTTTCATAACCCTTATATATACATTTTCCAGGTTCTCTCTCACATTCGGAAAATGTTCATCTTCAAGCAAAAAGAAAGCAAGCCATTTCTCTCTCAAAAACCCTAAGTGTCCTCAAGCAAGTTCGTCAAGTTTTTAATTGGTGAAAATTTCTGAAAATGGCACCGAAGTTTGATTTCGATAAACTCTCTAAGCAAATCCACTCAGGATCGTCAGTGGACTTTGAAGGAATGGTGAAGCAGGGTTCCGATGAAACCCTTGTCAATAAAATCGCTGAAATGCTAGAAAAGTCAGGTCTCAACGCTTTTCTGACTTTGGAATACTCGCACACCTACCTAGAAGAGGTGGCACAGTTCTACATAAACGCGGATGTGCACGACGAAGGAATCAAGTCTTCTGTCCACCGCAAGGACATAATTATAAATGCTAAGGACCTTGCGGAGCACTGCTTGTTGCCATCAGAAGGCATGAAGGAGATTAATGAAGCTGATGTTGATTTGGCTGCTGCGTGGAAAGAGGTAGCCAAACCGGAGTGTGCTACTAAGGTGGTCTACACAGCTGATAAGAAATTACTGAAGGACGACTATCATAAGATGATGGATGTCGTCTCCAAGTGTGTAGACATGAAGTTTGGCAGCTTCAACCAGCTGTCAAAGACTAAGTTGATCATCATGGTTGCGATCATGCAGGGCAAGAAAGTAAACTGGGCTGAGTTCATGTACAACAGACTCTGCCTGAATGTAATGAATAAGACGTTCAAGGATGATGGATCCTTTGGAGGATCTCTTGGATATGGCCTCGTGATTGGCCACTTGATGGAAGTGAAGGGTATTCCCCTTCGACATGGAAAACCCTTCCATGTCAACAAGAAGATGTTCAGGGCAAACCTCTCTGGAGCCCAGAAGAGAGCCCACGCGAAGAAGGCGGAAACAAGTGATGGGAATTAGCTGAACCTGAGGACACAGCTGCTACCCCTCCACCGAAGAAGAAAGCTGCCCAAGCAGCTGCGAAGAAGAAAGTCGCCCCTGACTAATAAAAGGATGCATCCGCCCCGCACTTTGAGTCGTCGCTGCCGTGCAGCCGAGGGAGAGGAGGAATACCATACTCCTTCTCCTGCTATCAAAAAGAAGAAGCGCACTGCCAAGCCAAGGAAGGCAGCTGCGAAAGCCATCACCTTCCAGGAACCAGAGAATGTAGAAGAAGAGGTTCCCTTGCTACCCAAGAAGAAGACTGGTTAGGCAGTCTAAATTGGAGAAGACAGCTGAATCTACCACTCAGCTGGAGAAAGCATCTGAGACTGTTGAAACTCAGGAAGTGCAGTCTCCTGAAGTAATTGATGAATCTGACAAGACTGCTGAAGGTCATCAGTAGAGTCCCGGTGAAGACTCAGCTGGGCATCAGACAGCTGAGGGAAGCAAAGCAGCTGAGACAACTGAACATCCCATTGAAAAAGTTGTCTCTCCACCGCTCGACGTTCAAGGAAGCGAGAGCAAAGCAGAGTATCTTGCCTTGAATCCCTGAAAAGGAAGGACAAGAAGAAGATGATGACGATGATATTATCATGTACTCTCCAGTATACCCAGACATTCAGCGTCATCTCAAAGAATGGAGAGCATGGAAGCTAGATCACTCAAGGGCGCAGTTTGCTCGCCCTGAGTACATTGAGGAGGATGAGGAATTGCTGCGATTTCTTAGAGTCAATACTATGCTTCAGGCTCTAAATGAAGATAACTGCATGGATATTCTCCACATCTTCAAGGAGAAGTAAAAAGCCAAAGCAGCCGAGGAAGCACAAGCTCTTAAGAAAGCAAAGATGTGCACGTTCACTGGAACTCACGAGCATACTCATGAAAATCTAGTTGAGTACACAAACAGTGACAAGGATATGGATCCCATTGCTGCAGCAGAGAAGTCAGACATTCAGCAAACAATGAGAGAATCGAGGCAGTTGCATGAACAACAATTATTTGAAGGACCAGGAGAGTCGTCTCAATCTCTCCTGCAAATTGACCCTTTGGGAGTGGTGCAGCAGATTGCCACAGACATCGCTGCAGCCACATCCCCGGTGCTATCGGAAGATGGGTCCAAGGGAATTGACAATGAAACTGGTATTTTGGGCACCCAAGTTGAGCCAACCCCTGACGAAGGTGTTTTATCACGTGCCCAGCGGTTGAGTGATCGCGAAATTCTTACTGCAAGCGTACGGTGTCGAGTTTTAGTATAGATTTTGAAAGTAGGGTTATCGTCTCCACAGGGATTGTTATCGAATTTTATACTAAGTACTATAATTAGAATAGCTTAACTCTATCTAGAAATCTAAAAGAGATGAAGATTTATTAAACTAAAAATAAACTAAAATTAAACTAACAAATTGGTTCAGACAATTTATCAAACACGTAGAAGATGAATTCTAGAGGGTTGATTTCACCTAGTTATCCCCTATGTTTTCAGTCCAGTTCATTAATCACAAGTTATCAATCTATAAGCCAATATTCCTACCGTTTATCACTTCCTCTCTCGAGTGCCAAGTGATTCTATGTTCCAATTTCTGATTACGATCTCTCTATAAAAATCATAAATTAAACCCTAATACGCTCAATGAATATTCTATCACAGGCTTCAAAAGATTCATAAACCTCTCGGTTCTATGAAACCCTAGGTTGTGCTATTCTGTGGTCAAGCGTTCAATTACCTCACTCGAGTGTCAAATCAAACACGCCAAACAATCTAAACTATTGATCACATAATTCAGATGCAATCAAATCAAATAGCACAAATAGATTAAATAACATGCGAATTTCATAAACTAGAAATCAAAACATAGGTTCAAACGTAAGTTACATCAATCCCCTAGAAAAATGGGTTTAGCTTATATTGGATGTACAAAATCTCATGAAGAAATAATTATACATCTCAAAAATCGACAAAGAATAGCAAAGAAAGAATTGAGAAGTAAAGAGAAGGAATTCTCTCTGTGTCCAGACGAGAAGTGCCTCCAATTGCAGTCCCGAACCCTAGCTCTGTGTCTCTTGCCTTGTATTGTGCTCAAAATAATGTCCGACCCATGTCCTGCATGCCTCCGTGGTGTATTTATAAGTCGAAGCCCTCGAAAATCCATTAAAACGGCCCAAAAAATAAAAGCCCAGCTTCAGGCCTGTTTCAGCCCCATCGCCGCGCTGCTGCGCCATTCCCACGTGCTTCGTTGTCTGTTGTTGGTCGTTGGCTGCCCATCGCGCGCTGCACCGCTTGGAACGGCGCGCTGCAGCGCGCCTACTGGTACATCTCTGCTGCTGGTCGGGCGCTGCAGCCCCTAGGCTCGGCGCGCGCAGCGCCTCAAGACCGTCCCCTGTTGATCCGTGTCTGTGTCTTTGGCCTTTGCTAGCCCTTAGCCTACAGCGCGCAGTCGCGCCCGGACGTTGTGTGTTGTTGCATGTTGGCCTCGGGCGCGCTGCTTGCCTTGCTTTTAGCGGCTGCTGCATATTTGTCTTCCCGCTCCATTGTACCAATTTCGACCCCCAAGGGGCGCAGGGTTTTAGCTGACGGCGCCATCGCTCCGAGCAATATATTTCCGTCTTTTACTTCTAAATTGCAATTCTCAACTTCCAAACATGTTTTTCATCGTTTCTAACTAATTTTGGCTATCAAGATCAGTCCCGATTCTCGAACGACAACAAATGACACAAACTTGACTCAAACGACACTAAAAATATCTAAAAACAACACAAAATCCTAGTCTAGAATACTCAATACGTTGGTATAAAACCAACTTAACAAATACCCCCAAACTTAGACGTTTGCTTGTCCTCAAGCAATTACAGACTCTAAAAATCGACAAACATGAAGAAAACAAAAATAAAGACGACTGACTCAACAGACTAACTGCACAACTTCACAACCAAACTCATTCGTCAAATTTCGTTTCACTATCAATCAAGCATGTATTTTCACAATGTGATCATGAGGGTGGAATGTTCATGCCAACTCCGTTTTCATTATCCAGATAGATTCACGCAATCAAGTGTTTTCAAAATGATCCACTTTTTCAATATAGAGATGAGATGCTTACCGGACTCCATAGGCTTGTCTTTCACACTAATCTCCACTAATGTAGGCTAATGTGACACAAGGATTAATAGGACTTTTAAAGCTTGTAATGTGGGTTTAGGGTAAGGTAGGAAATATGGGATTAAGTGGCTCAAATCACCCAAACACACAATTAACACTTCGAATTATCAATAAGCAACTGCCCTTAACTTTTTTGACATCTCCAATGTTTATGAAACTTCAATTCCGCTGATTTTTCTCAATTATTCTTTTTTCCGGAACCTCCAAACTTATTCTTTTGCGTACATGGGGTTTCATATTTTCTTTTCTCGGGCAACTTCATTCAATTAAATACATACCCTTCTCATCATACCCTCCTCAACCTTCAACATTTTTCTATACTTTGTGTGTATGAGTGGTGGGTAATTAGGATTTTCACATTTAGGTTGTGGGTATTAGATTGGTTGCCAAAGAAACGGGTTTATACGGCTCAAAGGGGGACACTAGGGAAAATATAATACAAAGGTAGGCATTTTAGGCTCTGGCTTGTTCAAAGATGGCCTAAATCACTTCCATAATGTTACTTCACCTAGGATTTCGCCTCGACTAGTGATCAGACAAGTTCTAGCATCCGGTGGGATCATAAAGGAACCACTCAATTGCATAAATCATCCCTAAATAAATCAACAGAGTTAAGCACACAGATGGAATTAATGGAAAGAAGATTAAATCACAGTTCAACACATGCTCTCTTAACCGTTCAACTCATATTCGACAAATTCACTTAGTCATGCAGTTTCACGGTTTTACAAATGACCCGACTTGACTATACTCTTTTTTCGTTTTTTTTTACTCAAGACTCGACTCGATGAATAAAAATAGACTGCAACCCCCCAAACTTAAAACAACATTGTCCCCAATGGAGAGGTGGGAAAAAGGACTTTCCTGGTAGCCGAGGAGCGAAGGCTCCTTAACATGTGGTACTACTACATATATGAGGTGTCTCGTATAAGCTCACAATGCATCCTAGCGCACAAGCCCGTGGGTGTTGTATGCCTCCGAGGTGTGGTCTTGTTCCTCCCATTCGCCTTGGGCCCGACCCCTTTTTGGTTTCGCATCTTTACAACCTAGCAAGGTAGAAAAGAAAACAAAACTCGTGGAACCACGAAATTTGGTTATGGGTGAGAAATCGAAAATCAAAGCACATACATAATGCACTCAAGTAGAAATATAGTGCCATGTCAAAAAGATAAGCATGGAGATGCAAGATAGCACTAAACAATGTGAAACTATCATTGGGGCATTTACACCTCATATGCATGAACTTGGGCAAAGATAGTAAATGCAATTGATAGCTCAATTCAATCCCAAAAAATCAACACCAAGCCCAAGTCTAGCATGATCAACCAATCCACAATCCACAAATCAACAACAATTATCCTAGCACTACTACAATCCAATCACACCAAAAATCACAAGATGGGGAAAATGGGGTGGGGTTTGGAAGTTCCAAACTTACCAAAAAATGAGTGAATGCGATGGAGATGGTGTGTGTGTGTGGTGTTAGAGTGCTCCTTTGTGAAGATGGAGTGGGATATGTTGGATTTGCCCAAAAAAGAGGGGAGGGGTGTGATGCAACTTACTACTCCTAAGAATGCAAAAAATTCAGAAAAAACAAAAACAACTACTAAACTAAATTAAAACTAAGAAAGCAATAAAAGAGGCTTGGGTTGCCTCCTAAGAAGCGCTAAGTTTACAGTCTTCAGCCAGACTATGTCAGATTATCCTCAAGTTGGTGCTCCAATAGGCATGTTGTCCACATTTCCCTTAGAAACTTCCCAACCTCCAATGTCTTCAGCTATATTCCCAACCACCTGCTTACCATCATTTAATTCAAATTTTAGCCTGTTGGTTGGGTGGATGGTGAATACAACTTTTTCCTGATTTACCCGCAGAGTTAGCTCCCTCGTTTTTACATGGATCAAAGCCCGTGCTGTAGCTCAAAACGGTCGCCCAAAGATGATAGGTATTTTATTGTCCTTGTTCGCGTCCAACACTACAAAATCCACAGGAAAAACAAATTTATTAATTCTTACCAATATGTCTTCAATGATTCCCCACGGATAGGCGATGGATCGATCAGCAAACTGCAAAGTGATATTGGACGGCTTCACCTCCCCGAGCCCAAACTTCGTCACATCAGAAAGAGATATAAGATTCACACTGGACCCAAGATCACAAAGTGGTTTCTCAAAGAAAACTCCTCCAATAGTACAAGGAATAGTAAAACTCCCTGGATCCTTCATTTTCTGAGGTAGTTTACTCTGGAATATTGCACTACACTCCTCTGTCAGATAGACAGTTTCAAACTCTTCCAACTTCATTTTCTTGGGTTCCACTGGTTTCGCATAAATATGTGATTCTTCTGGAGCAGGCTGAATTTTTCCTTCCTTTTTCACGTAAACTGCATTGCAGTGCTCTCTCGGATTAACCTCTGTGTCACTTGGGAACTTTCCTTTCTGCTGTAATGAATTCACGGCTGTAGCCAACTGACCCATTTGTGTCTCGATCGACCTAATATGCGTCTCCATTGTGCTCATCTTAGTATTCAGACCATCAATCTACGCCTCACTCCTATTCATTTGATTCCTGGTCTCTCCAATGAATGAGCCGAGCATCTCTTCAAGCGACTGCTTCTTTTCACCTCTGAGTGCATTGGAACTGGATGTGTTTGGATAACCCAGAGGTGGATTCAATATATTTCTATTGTTGCTATAAGAGAGATTCTCATGATTGCGAAGTCTCGGGTGGTAGTGAGTTGGTAATTGATTACCTCTGTTATTAAAATCCCGGTTATTCACATAATTGACTTCCTCGACCTCGTGAGTGGTGGCTGCGTGAACGGCTGCGGGTGGGAGTGCGGCTTGCTGTGGTGTGCCACCAGTATTCATGATTGCTAATTGCTTTGTCAGACTCGAGATTTGAGCTGCCAAAGCTGACATTGTATCAAGCTAAAGAACACACCGCAACCGGAAGCCGGCCCGACCTCTCGGAGGGCCATTGATAGTTTGTTTGTGGCCATTTCTTCAAGTAGAAGTAAGGCCTCGTCGGTGTTTTAGCCATCAGTGTACCTCCTGATGCTGCATCTAGTATCGTCCTCGTATACCCATTCAACCCATTGTAAAAATACTGAACTCTCTGCCAGTCTGCATAGCCATGTTGTGGGCATCTTCGCAACAGATCTTTAAATCGCTCCCAAGCTTCGTATAACGGCTCAATATAAATCCGTTGGAACTGGGCTATCTCGCTCTTTAGTTGGAGTGTCTTGCTGGGAGGGAAAAATTTTGCTAAGAATTTTTGAGTCAGATCATCCCAGCTCGTAATACTCCCAGGGGCGAACGTCTATAACCACTGCCTGGACTTATCCCGGAGTGAAAACGGGAAAAGCCTCAATCGAATGGCCTCATCAGTGACACCATTCATCTTGATGGTGTCGCAAATTTCCAAGAATGTGGCCAAATGTGTATTTAGATCATCCACTGAACTCTCCCCAAACTGATTCTGCTGAACCATGCTTATGAGGCCCGGTTTCAATTCGAAATTATTCCCATTTATGGGCTGGCGCACAATTCCGGAGTAATTCTGGTTCACGGTTGGCATAAAGTAATCCCGGATTGCCCTTTCTGGTGCCTCAGGCTGTTGTGGTACATTCACGACCCGAATTTCAGTGTTCTCATCTTCCCCGCCTTCTACCATTGCTCGATTCTCAGCTCGCTTTGCTGCTCGGATTGCTCGAAGTGTCCTTTCAATCTCTGGATCAAAAGAAAGCAAATTAATTTTTTTGGAATCTCGCATAAACAGAAAAGTCAAATGAGAAAAATGAAATTATAATTCCTATACTAGTCTAGATTAAGATTAAGACAACGTGGTAATAGTATTAGTTTAAAATAGGATAAAACAATCCCCGGCAACGGCGCCAAAAACTTGATCGCGAAATTCTTACCGCAAGCGTACGGTGTCAAGTTTTAGTATAGGTTTTAAAAGTAGGGTTATCGTCTCCACAGGGATTGTTATCGAATTTTATACTAAGTACTATAATTAGAATAGCTTAACTCTATCTAGAAATCGAAAAGAGATGAAGACTTATTAAACTAAAGATAAACTAAAATTAAACTAACAAATTGGTTCAGACAATTTATCAAACACGTAGAAGATGAATTCTAGAGGGTTGATTTCACCTAGTTATCCCCTATGTTTTCAGTCCAGTTCATTAATCACAAGTTATCAATCTATAAGCCAATATTCCTACCGTTTATCACTTCCTCTCTCGAGTGCCAAGTGATTCTATGTTCCAATTTCTGTCATTTTGGCGTCTTTGTGGCCCATTGGCCTGGCGCCGATGCGCCCTGGACATTTTATGTTGATTTGCATGTTGGCTGCGAATTTCAGCGCTTCGTCTTCCCCTATTCTAGAAAAACCAATTTCGACCCCATATCGATGTTCAAAAACTCATGAAGCGCCACTTTCCGAGCAATATATTTCCAATTTTTACTTCTAAATTGCGATTCTCACCTTCCAAACACGTTTTTCATTGTTTCTAACCAATTTCGGCTATCAAGATCAGTCCCGATTCTCAAACGACAACAAATGACACAAACTTGACTCAAACGACACTTAAAATACCTGAAAACAACACAAAATCCTAGTCTATAATACTCAATACGTTGGTATAAAACCAACTTAACACTGACCATTCAAAAGAAAATGCCGCGAGTCAGGAGCAGAGTGACCCCATCATCGTATCACTCGGTTGGTGTGCCGGTGGGGAAACTCTCCCCGCAGCAGGTCGGAGGATGTTGCGAAGACTCTAACTTGAAGCAAGGAGGCGAAGTGGAAACTAAGAAAGAACCACAACAGATTGATATTGAAGCTCGGGTTGTTAGTGTCTGTCCCAAATGTCACCGCTTTGAAAGGCCGATGACACCTTTGTTCTTACAGTCGAGGCACAGGATGGAGATGTCCCGGGAGTTAACGCTCTGGGCAGTGAAAGTGCAATCCTAGGGGTTGGGACTCCTATGGATGCCATGGTCCAAGACCCTAAGACAGCTATGACTATCGAAGGGAATATTGAAGGCCTCGCTGCAGTTGAGACTGCTGGAGGTAGTGAAGGCCCAAGGGAGGTTGAGACTTTCCTAGGTAAAGTTCAAGAGACTCAGAACATTTCTCCAGTTTAAAGCGCTAAAATCGAAGAAGAGATAAGCGCACTTCATGACTCCCCAGATAACCTTGATACATCATTCTTGGGGTCTGAAGATGAAGCTGAGTCCACCCCCGTTGCAGATCAAATGGACCCAGCTAAGGATGTTCTCAAAACTATGAGTCAGCTAAGTGATAAAGCTGCTCGTCAAAACTTCAATTTCGATGATGAGCCAAGCCCCCAGGTTTCATCATCATCCGATGACGCTGATGATGCAGTAGAGGAACCGGTTATTCACTTAGAAAAATCCACTGAGACCGAAGACGCTATTAAGACAGCTGAGGCTCAGTCAGCTGGGTAAAATATCTCAATCGCCCCGGTGAGACACGATCCATTCATTGTGAGCTCCCACAGTTCTACAAGCGATAGCGACTACACCAGCTCCGTCACAAGCTCCCACAGTTGTGACCACTGCTGACGAAGCTATCACAACTGAAGCACGAAGAACTGAATCATCACAAGCACAACCCTCACAAACAATCCCATATGTGAGTGATAATGCCTTTCAAAGGTATTCCTTTCACGCCGATCCTACCGGACTTGGAAGAAGAGAGATGAACAACGAAGATTCATCGTGAGAGAAGATCCAATCATCCCCCTCGACACCATTGTTCGGCCCGAGTTCAACTTTGTTGAAGAGTGGCTGCGGTGAATCAAGTGAGACAATTTGAATTTTGTGAAATCTTCAAGAAGATCTGTGAAGAGATTGAGAAGATCGAAAGACATCAGGCCTCACTCGACCTAAGACTGGACAACAGGGATGCTACCCTCACCGCAGATTTGAGAGGAATAGTGGTGCGGATCCAAGAATGGTGTCAACAGCAATCTGCCATGAGAATCGAGCAAGTTCATTATTTCAAAGCATTCTATGGCGAATGCTTTGCGGATGGCCGACAATGCGATATCAAGCAAAGGATACAGGCGTACATCGAAAGGTTGCATGCATCGCACAAAGCAGAACTGGAGCTATTGCAAGAATTCCAGAGAAAAGAAATTTTGCGCCTCGAGAACTCAATGAATGATAAATTCAGCCTTCTCATGGCTGAAATGAAGTTGGTGGTAGCCAAGTCCAAGGCTACTCGCTCAGAATTTCGAACAACTTATGCAGCAGCAGACTCCAAACAGAATTCCGCTCTCAGTAGACTCGACTTTATGCTCGTAGGAATGTTCCCTAGGGTCCCTCTTTCCTTTGATGATGCCAAAAAGGGGGAAGAGGACTCCCTAAGGAAGTTGAAAGAAGAGAAGTTGAAGGAATCTGAAGCTGAGAAGAAAGGAAAAACAGTTGAGGGGGAACGTTCGAAAGATTTAACCTTGATGATAGCTGAAACCCCCAGCAAGGTCACGTTACTGCCTCCATCATGAGCAAGGTCCCTATAACCCTACCAATGGGACACATCGCTGTGCCAATAGCAGAAAGAAGGAAGATCATTGAAGCAGAAATTGAGGAGTTCTCCAAAAAACAGGAAGCTCGTGTTCAAAAGATCTTAAAAGAGCACGGTGGACTCCCAGCTAAATTACGCAAGGCTCTAATTGACCCTCCCAGTGAATTAATGCAGCATGTTGGATCTGAGCCTAGATCCATGGAAGAATTCAAAACACTGGAAGCTGAAGGCTACTTCAAGGGACTGTCTCTAACCAAAGCATGGGATCTATACTGGGAAAAAGGACTGGAGGTGTGCAAGACAACTGAGAAACAGCAAAGCTCTAGCAGACACTCAGTTGGAAAATCCAAAGCTCATGTGCAGTACACTCTCAGAGAAAGAGGAGTTGAGTCAGGAAAAGAGAGAAAAAAGGGATATCGTGTATTGGACTGGGCACGACCACTTGGCGAATTAGAAGATCAACACAAAATTGAAGAAGTCAAAAGAAAAATGGCAGCAGAAAGTGCCAAAGCCACACGCGAGTGGGAGGAAATGCAGAAAAGGGATGACCCTGCTGCAAAGAGAGCTTACGAAAAGAAGAAGAAGGAAGAAGAAAGGAAAAAGAGAGAAGAAGAAGATAAAAAGAGAAAAAGAGCTGATGACTTCGACAAAGCTGAAGAGGAAAGAAGGAGGCAGCGAAGGCATTGAAGTGTTGCTGCGAACCCCTTCATGTATATCACTCACGTAAATACATTTTTGTAAGTCATCTGTATACTTAGTGAAGTTTTCTGTAATTTTTCACTTTGTATTAGTATCCTAGCATAGATGTCTATATTGTTGCTTTGATATAGAATGCTCTGATACCAAATGTAAACAGATGTCTAAAGGACAAGAATGCTATGATCAATAAAATGATCGATTCTACGCATACATTCTTTGTTACTGCATTGTCTGTATGTATCTTTGTTGTTTATATTTTGTTGAATGTTTTTAAGTTTTGGCATCATCAAAAAGGGGGAAATTGTTGGGAAATTTATTTTATAGATTTTGATGAATGCCATGTAAAACTTAAACTAGAAAGTTGGCACCCCATTTTCCTTGTAAGTTACATTGAAATAGATAGGGCTGGAAAAGCTGAGTCAAGTCAGCTGCGCCTGGAAATACAAGAAGTCAACTGAAGACTGAAGTGAAGACTCCGATGTGGAACAGCTGAGTATGGCCAAGATAGAAGATCAAGAACTCGACTGAAGATGTATCAGCTGAGGAACAGCTGTGTGAAGAGTCAGTCAAAGTCAACTCAAGAAGCCAAGTCTCAAGTTGAAGTGACAGATGAGTCATCCAATGATTGGAGCAGACTCAAGTCACCTGGGGAAAAAGGCAGGAGCCAAGAGGAGTTAACTGAAATGAATCCGTTGCAAGTAAGTCGAGAACATTACTTAAATAAGTAATACTTTCATGCTGCCAGGTCTTAAAGTGCTCATCCCAGTAGCGTGCAAAAGGAATAAACCAATGGGAAGCACTGCACCTCGTGTCAGAACCTGAAAAGCTGCAAATTCATTTAATACGAGGAAGGGTCTACATCTCAAGATTGAGGACCAAGAAAAGACAAGCCAACGAACACAAGCGACTTTTGAAACCAGCCTATCTCTTCAACGGGCAGATTTTCGAAAGTTCACTATAAAAGGCTGAGGAAATTCATTGAGAAAAGGTTACCTGAACCACGAACAAGCAAGCAATATTCAAGCTATTAACCTACAATATTCTCAAGTATATTCAAGAAATCCGCAAGCCTGAAACTCGAGGAAATCAATCCAACACAAGCTGTGAAGGAAAGACAACTTCAAACCTGTTGAAGAGGAAACTTTTGAAGAATCAAAAGGGGTCTACTTTCCAAGGAGGATTGTAGGAAGGTTCAAGGTCGAACCAGTATCAAGTTATTGGAGGGCTTCGTGATCAAATCCAAGAGCTTGAAAAAATGAGCTGAAGTAGCAAGGCAACTGCCTTGTGAAGAAGTTGAGTCGGAAGAGAAGCCAACTGTGTGACCAAGGTTGTCTCTAGACTGTTGACCACTTTGTAAACAGATCTTTTACATAGTGGATTCCTCCAGGAGTTGGAGAAGAGAGGATTAGAAGAATTACTCCATCCTCGAACCTCTATAAAAATCAAATGTGTCATTTATTTTTCAGTACATTTACATTTCTGCATATTTACATTATATCTGCTGATAAACTTATTTGCTATCCAACTGATTAATAACCTAGTGCTAAAATCAAGTGTTAAAACAAGTTCAAAACAAATCAAAGGGTGTTAAGTCTTCCATTGATAAAACCAACACGGTCGTTAAGGTTCGGGTTAAGCAGTGAGTTATTCTATCAATGACTCTATCGAGTGTTGAGTGGCTAACTATTTGAATAACCAACTTAGTTGTCCTTCAAGGACTCATCTGTTTGTATTAACTCTGTAATATTTTAAAAGGACTAAAATCAAAAAGTTGGTAAGGTTTATTCAATCCCCCTTCTAAACCTTACTCAAACCCCTTGGGACCTACAAGTTGGTTGGCGATTTCGATTTTATTTTTTCCGATCATCTTGGGCCGATTTGTACAAATGACATGGCAACTTTTGTGTGACTTGGAAACAAAAAAAAACACATAAATAAAACTACTCCATCCCACTCATAATTGAGCCCTAACTAATATGCAGAAAACCTTAAAAAATTCTGTCTCCTTAAGCTTTCATCGACTAAAAGCAAATCTCGAACAAGAAAGAGGATATCTTACGTTAATGGGTATGTGGATTGCAATTGTGGAAGGAAGGTTGTTCTTCGCACTTCGTGGACGGAAGATAACCCTGGAAGAAATTTCCATTCTTGCCTTGAATATGATGTAAGTTTTTTCCATATTTAAAATCTGGAATTTGTTGGGTTGAGCTCTCTGAAACCTTATTTGGAGAATGGAGTTTTGTTGAAGGTGGTTTTCTAGTTTCAAATTCTGTAAATAAAAAATATTTATTTATTCATTTATTTTATATTTTATTTATTCTGAATTTATTAATTTTTTGGTTATGGCAGAGAGGAGAATGTAGATTTTTCAGTTGGAAAGACCCCCCGATATGTCGTCGGGCTAGGGCAACCATCTTTGGATTGCTCAAGAGGATCAATAACATGAATGAAGAACTTGGGAAGCTCAAATTTGAAAACACAGAGCTTGTGAAACTCAAGTGCCAAAACAAGAAGCTAAGAAGATTGGTGATCATTTTAGCATTGCTTCTTGTTATCACGTGTTGGAGTATACCATCATTCAAGGTGGATGGGGTGAATGGGGTTAATAAAGGATAATGCTTCAAGATGTTGGCTTAATTCTCGTTTAATTTGAAGTTGGATTTCTGTATTATGTAGTGTTTTTCTTTTTCACTTGAAATTGTATTATGTAGTTGTTTAGGCCTAAGATATGTAATATTTTGTATGAATGAATTGTCCAGTTTATAATATTATGTGTTGAATGCATATTTGTGTTATTTCTAGTCTACTGAATTATCAATAAAAACAAAACACCACTGCTATACAATAATTATAATATTATAAAAGTCAATGTTTAGTAAAAGACATGTCACAATATTATATAGAGGACAAACCAGCAACATGCTAAGACAAAAACTAAACAAAATAAAAAGTAGCCACAGTTGCTACTTTACATTCTCAGATTTTACAATTGGTTGCTATAGCAAATTGTCAAAAGGTTTCAAAAGACCAAATAACAAACAAAACACCACTGATTTCTTTGACTGGAATTGTTGATCACTTCTGTTTTGATGTCATGCTGCTGATACAAGAAAATATAGGGTGATGTATGGATGTGTTTCCAAGTCCAATTTCCAGTTTCTAGTGTTGGAAAATGAATTTTCAAACTTTATTGATTTTCGTGTGAGAATTGAGAATTATGTTTGGTTTGTTGTCTGAATTTCTATTTAGAAATGAAAATATATTTGGTAATAGTATTTTTGACATAAATTTGCGTGATTGTAGTGTATTTTTTACATCGTTTTGCGTGATTGTGGTATATTTTCACATAAATTTGTGTGATTAAGGTGAAAACTTGTTTGGTTGTATTTTTAAAAGAATCTTTCCATAAAAAATGGCGAAAATGACTTTATTTCTATTGAGAATTTCTTAAACAAACATAAATTTATTTTCTGAAATAATTGGAAATTGGAAAATTGGATTTGAAACAATTCCATACATAACCGAGGTCTTTCTCCAGTAAAAACTAGAGGTCCCTTAATTTGGTCTCCCTGGGTTGCACGAGATGACTCATGAAATGTTGGCATCATTGAGCATTTGATTGTACATTGAAGGGCCCATAGCTGATAGTTTTGGGATGGTTGGACATGGGTCTCGGACTGTTGGGTGGGCACTTCCTCAATTATCACCTCACTTTCTTGAATTTCTTGTCTAGGTGGTAAAATTGTAAAGCTGCCCCATCTTGAACCCTATAAAAAAATATTAACTAATCAGAAAGTAGTTACAAAAGCATATTTAATCATACAAATTAATACTCACAGATGGTTGTTGATCATTTCGAGGCATAGTATTCTCCACATTTTAATTGTTTGCATGTGATACACTTATGTGTCTTCTCACCTGAGATTTAATGAACCAATCAATGTATTAAAATGTAACAACAATAATGAACAAACTAACAATTTGCTATTACTTGTAATTTCTTTGTCTGCCTCACTAGGCCATTGCTTTCTTGAGTATCTTCTCTTACAGTGTTTGAACATGTAGCAGCATTGTGTCCTTGCACACCACACTTTCTACAAGTGACTGTTCTTTGCTGCCTCTTTAACTTCATAGGGTTTTGACCTCTGTTTTTTTCTTTTGCTTGACCACTGGCTCATCACTCTCCCTCCTCCTTGCTCTAGAGGGCCTCCCTACACCCCTTCCAAAATTTGGAGGTAAAGGTGGAATGAAATCAGTGGCTTCCCAGAGCTGCTCACCATTGATTCCATATATTGCACGAGCATACACATTTTTGAATGTCTCAACTTTATAACATGAATCTACATAATCCTCTACCCTACCTCTTTGAAATCCAATTGCTCTAATAGCATGTTTGCATGGAATTCCACTTAGACCCCATGTTCTACAAGTGCATGATTTATGTCCTAAATCTACACAGTACTGGGTCCCATCAATGCAATTAATCTGAAAATGCATGTCATCAGACTTTATTGGAATGCAGTCTGCAACTTTTTCAGTATGTTTCTCAAGAATTTTCATGATTTTAGGGCAGAATTCCCCCTTCCACTTTGTGGCAGTCATATCCCTGTTTTCTTGCATTCTTCTCATAAGATATTCTCTGATCCATTCATGCATAGTAATAATTGATTTCTCTCTAGCCTCTAAAATGCAGTAGTTAAATGTCTCACAACCATTATTTAACAACATGTCACATTTTGAAAACTCATTAAAATGAGATCTACTCCAGTGTTCTGGTGGTTTCTCATTCAACCATTTCCATGCATCTTGATTTAATTCCTTCAATTGTGCCATTCTTACATTGAACTCAGCTTTAGTGCTTGCAAGTGCAGCTTTCCACAATGCATTTTTGTATGTTAATCCCCTAAGACCAGCTGACTTGAAATTACTATGCAAATGTCTAACACAAAATCGATGGTCGGATCTTGGAACCACTTCCCACATGGCCTGGATGAGGCATTTCTGTTTGTTTGACATGAAGGTATATTCATAGTCCCTAACTATGTTCAAGTCATTCTTTAAAATAGTTAGAAATTGTAATATCCCGTATTTTTTAATTATTATTATATAAATTATAATTTTATGTATCAGATATTAATATTTATAATTCAGTCATTATCCTTTTACAATCCAGATTTTTATTAAACTCTATTAAGAAAGAATTTCACTCGTATTAGATTTACAGATTTTATCTTATCATTAATAAATCCTACTTATCTTCAAACTCCATAAAATCATCCTATAAATATTAATTCTTTCAATACACCCTAATTTTCTAATTTGGTGCAGAAATTTCAATTAGGGTTTCTAACCTCAAATTTTATCTAATCAGATTTTTTAAATTTAAAAAACAGAATGTATTATATTTAATTAGTCATTTTAATGAAATTTCAGTCATGGATTTGAAAAGTTCCTAGCTTAATGATAGTAGATGAAAAGACATTTTTAATGAAATTTCAGTTATGAATTTAGAAGGGCTCAAACTTAATGAAAAGAATATGAAAGGTGAAGAGTTATAATTTTTAATGTAAGAACTTAATTCTCAATCATAAATTCATGATTAATTCAGCTCTATAAATTGAAAAGTTTCCCTTACAAACTTCACCCCGGCCCATTTCTCTACAAATCTGATTCTGGTAAAAATTTCATCTTTGTTCATCTCCTATTCGTTTCTTCTTACATGGCAGAAACCCTAATCATCCCAAACCTACTGTAAAACACACCAATCTAGCCACTTAGCCAAACCCGGAAACGAGGAAGATGATTTACTGCATCTTTTTACATTCTCGGTACAAGATATCTTCAATTATTTTAAGGTGGGGATATTTCTATTCAAGTGTTGTTTGTCATTATTAAATATTTCGTATATGTATTTTCGTTTATGTGTAATGTCGAAAGAGGAATTCATGTTAGTTAGGGGTCGTAAATAGGTCCAGGATCAAAAGTATCCCCGGGTGTAGCCCGCAATACTATAATCATGAATATTATATTAGTCAGGGTCTGTAAGAAGGTCTGGGATCAGAAGTATCCTCGGGGTGTACCCGCAGTGCTATAAATAACTGGCATGTCGGAGAAAATATTGCAGAGGAAAAATTACATGTTGAATGTTTACGATTATGCCTATTATTGTATTTAATTCTGACAAACGTGTCCCCACATTGCGAGTTGAAAGCTCACCCCATATTTATTAATATTTTTCAGGTTAGGAGCCCGGGAGATGATTGGAGGCGGTGGATGTGAAAACAGTAAATTTAGTTAAATTGATTTTTAGAAACATTTTATATTGTCAATGCTTTTGAATTTTCTATTGAATGCTATTTTATTTTTAAAAATTGTGTTTAGAATTAAAGTATTTTGTTTATTTGAATGCAAATGTTAATTTAAGGTTATGTTTCATAAAATACTTTCTTTTATTTGAATTACATGGATTTTAGAAATTTGTAGTCGTTACAAGTGGCACATCAAATTTTTACAATTAGACTATGTTATATAAAATTAGAGTAGCACAACGAAAGTGTGATGGATTTTTGGGTTTATTAACAAAATGATTCCGTTTATTTTTGAGATGTTTCTTATTTGTGCGCTTTTAAATACACTTTCTTATTAAATTAATTTACTCTTATATTCTGAAAAACTGGGGCGTTAATATCCTGTATTTTTCAATTATTATATAAATTATAATTTTATGTATCAGATATTAATATTTATAATTCAGTCATTATCCTTTTATAATCCATATTTTTATTAAACTCTATAAAGATAGAATTTCACTCGTATTAGATTTACAGATTTTATCTTATCATTAATAAACCCTACTTATCTTCAAACTCCATAAAATCATCCTACAAATACAAATTCTTTCAATACACCCTAATTTCCTAATTTGGTGCAGAAATTTCAATTAGGGTTTCTAACCTCAAGTTTTATCTAATCAGATTTTTTTAATTTAAAAATCAGAATGTATTCTATTTAATTAGTCATTTTTAATGAAATTTCAGTTATGGATTTGAAAAGTTTCTAGCTTAATGATAGTAGATGAAAAGACATTTTTAATGAAATTTAAGTTATGAATTTAGAAGGGCTCAAACCTAATGAAAAGAATATGAAAGGTGAAGAGTTATAATTTTTAATGTAAGAACTTAATTCTCAATCATAAATTCCAGATTAATTCAGCTCTATAAATTGAAAATTTTCCCTTACAAACTTCACCCCGGCCCATTTCTTTACAAATCTGATTTTGGTAAAAATTTCATCTTTGTTCATCTCCTATTTGTTTCTTCTTACATGGCAGAAATTCTAATCATCCCAAACCCACTGTAAAACACACCAATCTAGCCACTTAGCCAAACCCGGAAACGAGGAACATGATTTACTGCATCTTTTTACATTATCGGCACAATATATCTTCAATTATTTTAAGGTGTGGATATTTCTATTCAAGTGTTATTTGTCATTATTAAATATTTCGTATATGTATTTTCGTTTATGTGCAATGTGAAAAGAGGAATTCATGTTAGTTAAGGGCCGTAAATAGGTCCGGGATCAAGAGTATCCCCGGATGTATCCCACAATACTATAATCATGAATATTATATTAGTTAGGGGCTGTAAGAAGGTCCGGGATCAGAAGTATCCTCGGAGTTTACCCGCAGTGCTATAAATAATTGGCTAGTCCGAGGTAATATTGCAGCGGAAAAATTACATGTTGAATATTTACGATTATGCCTATTGTTGTATTTAATTCTGACTAACGTGTCCCCACGGAGCGAGTTGAAAGCTCACCCCATATTTATTAACACTTTTCAGTTTGAGGAGCCCGAGAGGTGATTGGAGGCGGTGGATGTGAAAACAGTAAATTTAGTTAAATTGATTTTTAGAAACATTTTATATTGTCAATGCTTTAGAATTTTCTATTGAATGCTATTTTATTTTTAAACATTGTGTTTAGAATTAAAGTATTTTGTTTATTTGAATGCAAATGTTAATTTAAGGTTATGTTTCATAAAATACTTTCTTTTATTTGAATTACATGGATTTTAAAAATTTGTAGTCGTTACAAGTGGCACATCAAATTTTTACAATTAGACTATGTTATATAAAATTAGAGTAGCACAACGAAAGTGTGATGGATTTTTGTGTTATTAACAAAATGATTCCGTTTATTTTTGAGATGTTTCTTATTCGTGCGCTTTTAAATACACTTTCTTATTAAATTAGTTTACTCTTATATTCTGAAAAACTGGGGCGTTACAGAAACCATCTCCAAGTCTCTATGCACTCATTACACACAATGGCATAATGTAGGTCCCAAGGGGTGTGAGTGTAAGGTTTAGAAAGGGGGGTTGAATAAACCTTACCAACTTTTCGATTTAGTCCTTTTTAAAATGTTCTGAGTGAATACTTCACAGCTGAGTCCTTGATGGACAGCTAAGTTAGTTAATCAGCAGAGTTAGTCACTCAACAGACTCGACTGAGCTGTTGATAGAATAACTCAGCTGTTTTGACTAAAGACTTAACTCGACTGTGATATGTTTTCAGCGGAAGACTTAACACCCTTGAATTTGGTTAAGTTTGTTTTAATATTTGGTTTTAGCACTTGGTTGATTATCAATTGGATAGAAAATTAATCAGCAGATATAAAAGTAATATGCAGAAATCAAAGTGCTGAAATGTAAATGACACAATAAGTTTTTATAGAGGTTCGAAGACGGGGTAATTCTTCTACTCCTCTCTTCTACAACTCCGGAGGAATCCACTAAGTATTGATCAAGTATACAAAGTGGTTAACAGTCGAGATACAAGTCTTAGATCACACGGTGACTTGATCCTTTGGGACTCGATCTGGAGATGCCTTGGTCACACAGTTGGCTTCTCGTGACGACTCGGCTTCTTCACAGGGCAGCTGCCTTGCTACTACAGCCCACTTGCTCAAGCTTCTTGGATTTGATCACGAAGCCCTCCAAAAACTTGAGATTGGTTCGACCTTGAACCTTCCTACAATCTTCCGAGGAATGTAGACCCCTTGATTCTTCAAATATTTCATCTTCAACTGATAGAAGTTGTCTTTCCTTCACAGGTGAGTGTTGGATTGATTTCCTTCGTAATGTAGGCTTGAGGATTGAATTTGAATGACTTGAGAATATTTTTGGTTACAGTTCGAATGTTAGCTTGAATGTTCGTGGTTCAGGGTTACCTTTTCTCAGAGTGATTCCTCAGTCTTTTATAGTGATCTTTTAAAAATTTGCCCGTTGAAGAGATAGGCTTATTTTTAAAAGACACTTGTGGTCGTTGGCTTGTCTTGTTGCAGTCCTTGGAATTTCCACTTCCTCGTATGAATGATTCTTGACTTTTTTTGAGTTCGACACAGTGCGGTGCTTCCCATTGGTTTATTCCTTTTGCACGCTTCGGGATCGAGCACTTCAAGAAAGCGAGTATGGAGGTATTACTTGTTTAAGTAATTCTCTTGACTTACGTGCAACGGATCTCTTTCGATTATCTCGTCTTGATCGCATTTTCTTAACTTCCCAGATTGACTTGAGTCGACTTCCAATCATTGGATGACTCTTCCGTAATTTCAACTTGAGACTTGGTTTTGTCTTGAGTTGACTTGTCGATACTTCACCCACCGTATCTGTTGCACCTTGATCGAGTTCTGTCTTCTCTTCCTTGCCACACACTCAGTGCCTTTGCAATGAGTCTTCCTTCTAGTCTCTAGTTGTCTTCTTGCATGTTCGGACATAGGCCGACTTGACTCGGCTCGACCAGCCCTATCTATTACAATGCAATTTACAACGAGAAAAATGGGGTGCCAACTTTCTATTCTAAGTTTTACATGGCATTCATCAAAATCTAAAAAATGAATTTCCCAACACATAAGATATAGGAAACAAATTATTGTTGGGATCTACACCAAGCTAACGATCAAGAGAATCCCTTTATGAGGCCCTTTCAAATGGCATCCATCCACCCCTATTATAGGTTCACACCACCGATAGAAACCCTTTCTTTAGTGAATAGAAGCAAATGTAAAACCTCATTGAATCTGCAATTGCCCTCTTGATCATTTTCAGTCCCCAAAAGTACTGTAGAACCAGGGTTAGTCCTCCTAATCTCCTCAGCATAATACCATAACCTGGAATACTGATAGTCAGGAGATCCCTCAAGCATTTCTAGTGCTTTTCTCTTAGCTCAATATGTCTGATCCCTAGAAACATGGCACCTCAGCTCATTAATCACATCAACTCTAAATCCTTTCACATTCCTTTTAGGATCTGACTTAAATAATGACAAATATCTGTCACTTAACCATCTACTCTTCACATTTTTCACATGAAATGTCTGTGGACATGAATGGTTAGAGTTATATTCTTTAACTTGAAAAATAGATTGTCCTTTCACCTTGATTAAACTAACTTTCCACTGACAATCCATATCTCCACATCTCACATACACCCTGCCCTTATCACTCTTAGTAAATTTTATAGTTCCTTTAGTATGTATGGCATGTGATTGCACAGCTTTTTTGAATTCATCCTTTGTGATAAATGTCATACCAATTTCAAACACAAGGTCATACAACATTGAAGGATTCAATACAGGGTACTGATCATGTTCCTCATCATCACTAACCTTATTTTCATCCAAGTCCAAATCATTATGCACTATATCCTCATCACCTGAATCTTTAGATTGATCTGCAACACCATTTAAGTTATCAATATTTTCATTTTCAGTTGGAATGTGGTCCACATGTTCTTCAAATAACTGATCATCATCAGTATTTTCATGCTCCATGTCATAATCATTGTCATAAATATCATCTAAACCTCCCTTAGCACAATCCCTCTCACCAACCCCATCTCCAGTTTCTGTTTGCCCAAGAATATGTTCCTCATCACCTTGCTCTAACCATTCCCATTCATTGAAATCAATACCATCCCACATGTTATTACATGCAAGGTTATTTTCACCTAAATAAAAAAATATGCTATAAGTAACAACAACAAAAATAAACAGAAATATACACTCACAAATTAAACAAGAAAATAAAATTCTGACTACAGACCCGCATGTTAGGAAACAAAGAGACAAACATGCACTAAGCAACATGGGGGGACCTCTTGAAACACATCAAATGTTCATTTTTTTATTATTACAACCAAGCTAAAATCCGCACACACATTACAAGCCCCATGAGTCGGGCGCACTCACCATACAGTGGGGGAGGTGAGTTTGAATTTGAGTTTTCTTGGTTCTGCCCATACACCATTTTCCCTTGTTCGTGGGTTATATTCAACACTAGAAACACCAAATCGTTCGGATTTGCCTAGATTTTTGACAAATAGGAAATGAGGATGTTAAGGGTTTTCGAATCAGGGTTTTTTCATTTTGTCATTTGAGTGGAATTTTTGTTGGGTTTAGAGCTAAAACATATAGTAAAATGCTAATTTTCCCGCATTTTATTTCTGTGTTTTTTTTTTTTTTTTTTGTTTCCAAGTCACACAAAAGTTGCCATGTCATTTGTACAGTCAGCCAAGATGATCGGAAAAAACAAAATCAAAATCGTCGACCAAATTTTGTCCTTAATTTGCCACTTTCTTAAAGTTATTGTCTTAAATTGCAACTTAAATAAGTTAATGTCCTCTTTTGCCACCACTCAATAGTTATGGGGCATATTTTGCAATTTAGCCTGACAATTAATAAAAGCCAATGACAGTCTGTCCCTCATGTCGGTCTTTACCTGAAGAATCCAATTTTCAGTCATAGCCAATTCTATGTTGTTGTTTCACGAGCAACACTCGTAAGGATTTGAAAATATTAGTTTGTAGCGATGATACATTGAATGACAAACAGGCGGATAATGTTATGTACGAAGAAGTATTCGAAATTTGTAATTTTCATATATATATAGTGATGTAAACTGATATTCATATATATATATATATATATATATATATATATTATAGTTTTATATTACATGTGGATTATACATCTTATAAACGTTCATTTTATATAATTCAACACACAATACCCCGTGCACCGCACAAGTCAAAAACTAGTTTATAAATTAAGAAGTAGAGTCTAAATATATGATAATAAATGTGATCATTATTTAAATAATTTATAAATTAACAATTAAAGTGTAAATAAGCAAAAATAAATCTGGAAGATACAAAAAACAAAATTGTAAAATTTATTGATTAAATCTAAAAGTAACTAATCGTAATCTAAAAATGTAAAGAAAATTTAAAAAACTATTTAATATATTTAAATTATAGAATAAACTAGTTCGGATAAATCCAAGAACTGTCAATATAAAATCTAAACATTATTTAGTAAATCTAATATTTGTTTAAAAATGTAAACATTATGTAACGTAAGTTCATGTAACGATACGGATTTTTATGTCTTAATAAGTGTTTTCCCAATTATGTTCTTAGTTTATTTCAAGGAATAATAATGGTGAATTATGAATGTATTAATGATTTCACTAGATAGTTAATTTGTTAAATTACAGATAATAAAAGAGTCTTTTTAATTAGACTTATAATTTATTTAATTTGGGTCTTATAATGAATAATTGGACTTTTAATTAGTTCAGAGTATTAAATCAGGTCAACATTGTTAGTAAGTTAGTAATAAGACAATGTACTCTAAACCTAGTCCAATTTGGAGTAGGTTAAAATACAGATATAAGACACGTAAAATACACACATTGAGAACACAGATAACACATAAAGAAACGATTAGAAAGAGAAGCAGAGAACGGCAGAGAGTGAGAATGACTAGAGAGGGGAAAAGAAAAGAAAGAGAGGTGACAGTAATCTCTTTAGTTTCATGTAGAACTAGAGTTAAGTTATTATTATGTTTAATTGGAGACAAAAACTCCTGTCAGACCATCTAACGGGTCAGAAAAGAAAGAGAGATGATAGTAATCTCTTTAGTTTCATGTAGAACTAGAGTTAAGTTATTATTATGTTTAATTGGAGACAAAAACTCATGTCAGACCGTCTAACGGGTCTGACCCGTTAGACGGATATGACCCGCGGACCCCGTGGCATTTTTGTAATATTAGCAGTGGTGTTTTAGTAGTTTTTAAGGACCACCGGTATTAACAGTCCTTCTGAAAAGTATTAGACGTCCTTGTAAAAAGTATTAGCAGTTGTTCTGAAATGTATTAGTAATTCCCTGAAGAGAATTTTAGTATTTCTCCTAAATATACTCCTGAAATATATTAGCAGTCTCTCAAAAATGTATTAGTAGTTCCTCGAAAAAGTATTAGTAATTCCCTGGAGAGTATTTTAGTAGTTTCCCTGAATATAATTAAATTTTTCTCCTGAAATGTATTAACAATCCTTCTTAAAAGTATTAGCCATCATTTTAAAATGTATTAGCAGTTCTTCTGAAATGTATTAGTAGTTCCCTGAAGAGTTTTTTTTAGTATTTTTCATGAATATACTCCCGAAATGTATTAGCAGTCCCTCAAAAAAGTATTAGTAGTTCTTCGAAAAAGTATTAGTAGTTCCCTGGAGAGTATTTTAGTAGTTTCTCTAAATATAATTAAATTTTTCTCTCGAAATGTATTAGTTGTCCCTCGGAAAAGTATTAGTAGTTTCTCGAAAAAGTATTAGCAATTTCCTAGAGAGTATTTTAGTAGTGCTCCTGCAAAGAATTAGTTTTTCTTATAAAATGTATTAGTGTGTCTCCATAAAAGTATTAGCTGATACTAATACTTGTATCAAATATTCATTCTGAACTATACCTGAAGAAACAAAATGTGACGCCTGGGGCCGAAGAGGGCGGGGAGTGATCGCCGGTGCAAGAAGGCACAGACAAGGAGCGGCTCCTGGAAGGCTTCTAGGTAGAGGGGGACATGAATGAACCGATCCCACACCCGAAGAAGAGGAGATTCTGAGACTGTGTAGGTATGGGACTATACAGTTGAGGAGAGCTTAAAAGATTTGATAGGTACTACTCATACCAACAAGATGCATCTTCTTTTCTGGTGCTCATCATGTAAAAACTCCAAAGTTAAGCGTGCTTGGCCCGGAGTAATTTCATGATGGGTGACCTCCTAGGAAGCTGCTCTCAGGGTGCGCGTGAGTGAGGACAAAGCGCGCTGGAAAGACTCATGTTGGTTTGTGGGAACAGCCGTCGATCTGGAAGGCGGGCCGTTACAGATGGTATCAGAGCGGGACCTCTCCTAGTAAGGTGTGGTTTGGGACGAATCAAGCGGAAGCTGGTGGGCATGTAACGCCCGGGGCCGAAGAGGGCGGGGAGTGATCGCCGGTGCAAGAAGGCATGGACAAGGAGCGGCTCCTGGCAAGCTTCTTGGTGGAGGGGGACACGAATGAACCGATCCCACACCAGAAGAAGAGGAGATTCTGAGACTGTGTAGGTATGAGACTATACAGTTGAGGAGAGCTTAAAAGATTTGATAGGTACTACTCATACCAACAAGATGCATATTCTTTTCTGGTGCTCATCATGTAAAAACTACGAAGTTAAGAGTGTTTGGCCCGGAGTAATTTCATGATGGGTGACCCCCTGGGAAGCTGCTCTCAGGGTGCGCGTGAGTGAGGACAAAGCGCGCTGGAAAGACTCGTGTTGGTTTGTGGGGATAGTCGTCGATCTGGAAGGCAGACCGTTACAGATTATGTAATACCCGAGCCTCTCATTACTCATTGGGCCAATATAGTTCATGCATTAGATGTTTGTTATGTGTTGCTCGTATATATAATAATGGCTGCATAATTCATTTTATTTTATACGCGATGATTAATTTCATAATTTGGAACTCTCACCCTATTATTAATCGACGGATTATTAATTTGAGTAGTTAATTATACCTACGATAAGGACATTTATATATTAAACTATTAGGTATGATTAGGTTACACGTGGTAGAATTGAAGTATTGAAGTCGCTAGGTTACACGTGGAAAACTTAGAAGCGAGAGGTGACATAGGTGTATCGAAATAACAGAATGAGTGGATAATTTAAGAAGGATGATAGTATAATAAAGAGAGGCTAAATGTAATTAAACATATACATATATATACATATCTATATATCTACGTACTAACCATATATCTATATAACTTACAAATATAACTAGTACTAGAATACTAATTACACGCATATATTATATATAACTTATGTTGACCATCAGATAACTTATAATTATAAAAAAAGAGGTAATATATTATATATACACGTGTATAACTTAGCTGAGAAGAATAATTAGAACACATGTATTAGCACATGTGAGTTAACCGCCTCGTTTTCTGAGGATAGGATCAAAAAGATAGATATGAATTAAGTACACACTTAAAACTATTGCTCGTATGCTAAGGTTTCAAGACACTCAAATTTTCGCAGGTAATCTTTTCTTTCTCTCATGCTCAAGTTCATGATACCAAATTCTCAATTTCAATTATGAGGGTAGGTCAGGATTGGGAGAATTTGGTAATTAAGTGGTGCTAGTTATTATCTATCACTACTGCAAACCTTTTTCCATTAAAATTAAAATTTCTACATATTTCATTTAATGAATTGGGTAATGACTTCTTGTAAAGCTTCATGTGAAATTAGAGAATTAAATTCTTGATTTCTTTTGCTAATTTAGTTAGTAGAATGAAGATTAAGTTGAGAATCGCCTGAAATGATTATACTAGTTAGAATATTAGATATATTTAGTATATAGTTATTGGAGTAAAGATATGTCTTAATTGTGCTATAGGTTAGATTTGAATGCAATAAAATATGATACTAGAAATGATCAATTAGGAATATCAAAATGAAAATCGGGTGTTTTACAGAGTTTAGTAGACTTAGTTTAAAACTCTCATAAATTAATATTTAATTATTTAATGATAAAGATTTGGAGTCTTTTATGGAATTTAGTAAACTAAACTTTAAAATTTGAAATTTCTAACTTATATTTTTACAGTTGTCATAACTAGTGTTAGAAAAGAAAGACAATTAGCTAACTTTCAGTAGCATATCCAAGAGTATAAGGTAAGTAAAAATCCATCTGCAACTGTAATGCATGAACATAGTATTGTTTGAATTGATTGTATTATATGTGACTGTGGTACCTTGTTGAATACACGTGGATATTATATGTTGCATAATTGGCTTGTATGATATAGCAATATGGTGCTTGGTGAGCCATTGAACATGCCATTCACAGCATTTGCATGTGCATGCATATTACAAGAGGATGTTCGCATGCACGAAAATATTTTCTGGAAGAAAATGGTTATTTGTTGACCACTGCTAGTGCACCGAAGCACGCCAGCGTGCTTATGATATATGTTTAGGTATAGCAGGTGGGATACTTCCTGGTGAACACAGAGCTAGATAGGAGATGGGCTCTTGGTGGGTCACAGGATGATGGTCTATCTATGAGTACCTATGTGTGGCCCTGCGGGATGGGATACTTCTTGGCGGACAAAAGGGACGCAAGTAGGGGACCCTTGGCTGGGCCGCGGGACGATGGTCCACACGTAGATCCATACTGATATTATTGGCCATTTGATTATTGTTGTGTGCAGAGCTCTTTTCCGGTGCATAATAGTTGGGTCAGGGGCCCAAATAAAAGAAAATGATTTGAGAAAAGTATTTCAGTGCATAGATTTTACATGTTAGCATTACATGTTGGAAAAGCATCATTATTCTTCGGACATGCATGATTTTTACTTGCTGAGCTCTAGCTCATGTAGTTCATGCATTGCAGGTGAGCATGAGAATGCATGAGTCATTAGCTTACTGTGCAGAAGCTGGAGTTTCTTCAGGTTTTGAGGATCATGGATATGGATGACGACCTGTCGGGCTTATTTTGGGTTCATTTTGATTTTGCTTCTGTTGTGTTTATGGAGGAACTCGTACTATTTATTTCTTTTGAAACTATATTGTAAAAATATGTAAATATTGTGCTGGTTTGAGTTCTAGGATTGTATATATATATTCATCGTGTTTACGTACAAACAGGGTTGACTGGCCTTTTGCCTCTAAAAGATAAAATCTCTGTTGCTGTGTACAGGGTTTATTTTGTTGATCGTCTGTTATTAAATTTACACAGGAAAAAGAAAAAAAAACACGTTTTAAAAAGAGTTTGTAGTCGAGTTATGCAATCCATATATCTTCTTGTAGTAGTAATAGGGGTGGGCGTCACAGAGTGGTATCAGAGCCCGGCTATAGGTTCTGTAGACTATCCATGTTCATGAACTCAAAACTTGTGGAGCACAGCCATGCCAGTAAGTTTTACTGTATTGTTTGGTGCATTATATGTTTCATGAAATAATATTGGCCATATGTTATTAGATTTCCCCTAAGATAGTGTTTCAGCTATGGTGAGAACTAGAGGTGAGAGTAGTGGTGAGGATAGAAACCGAGGAGGGGAGACAACTATTCTTACTAGTGATCAAGATAATGTTGTTAATAGACTTACAAAACTCATCAAGCGACAATCTAAACAAATACAACAACTCATCAATTAAAGGGATATAGCTGATGACAAAGAGTGGAAATGAAAAGACCACACCAAAGGATAGATCAAGTCTAGATAGTGAGGGAAAGGTTCCGAAAACTAAATCCACCATCTTTGACAATGCAACAGATCCCACAACAGCTGAATATTAGTTGCAAATTCTAGAGAATATGTTCCAGTACAACAAGGTTCCAAAAGAAGAGAGTTTTCCAAGTTCATCAATAGAAGAAACCGAACTTTCAACCACGTCAAGGACAACAACAATGGGAACAAGTTAAGCGTCAAAGAGCTGATCAAAGTAAGGCATCTATAACACTATTTTTTTCCTAGGTGCAAGACTTAACATACCAGGAGTCGCAAGATAGATACCATGAGATGTTTTACGTGAGCGATATTGGGACATTTCGCTAACGTGTGCCTAAATAGTCCAAATTCTATAGGATAATAACATGTACCAACCAAAGCAGTTACTATCACCAGTGCAGGCAGTGGTTATAGGTAAACCTCTTAGCTTTGACAACTCAACATTCGTATTATTTGATTCGGGAGCTACTCATTCATTTGAACCCACTGAGTACGTGAGGAGACTGGGTAGGACACCCAATATAGCTGAAATAGGTTACAACATAATAATACCTTTGGGATATTCTAAGAAAACTAATCAAATTTTGAGAACTTGTGCTATTCGAATTGAAAATAGATAACTTTATGTGGATCTTATTGTGTTAGCCATGAACGACTATGATTTCATTTTGGGTGTAGATTGGTTGTTGAAGTATGGTGCTACAATTGATTGTTAGAGAAAGATAGTGACATTTCAACCGCTAGGAGAATATCCATTTACCTTCGTTTGAATCACGACTCGGTTTAGATTTCCAATGATATCAGCACTAAAGGCACAACGTTTACTGGACGCTGGCTGTGAAGGATACCTAGTAAGTTTCATGAGCATCGATGAACAACACCAACTAACCCTTGATGGATTTCCAATAGTGAGAGAATATCCTGATGTATTTCCAGATGATCTTCCCGAATTACCACCTGATCGCGAGATCGAGTTTGTTATTGATCTACTTCCAAGAACGTCTCCAATTTCTAAAGCTCCATATCGTATGGCTTCATCTGAATTAAATGAACTGAAGATACAATTGCAGGAGTTGCTAGATAAATGCTTCTTTAGACCTAACTTCTCGCCATGGGGTGCGCAAGTCCTATTCGTACGAAAGAAGGATGGTACGATGAGATTGTGTATTGACTACCGAGAACTAAACAAGGTTACAATTAGGAATAAGTACCCGCTACCTCGAATCGACGATTTGTTCGATCAACTTCAAGTTGCAGCAGTATTTCAAAGATTGACTTGCGATTCGGGTACCAAAGAGGAGCACGCTGAACACTTAAGGATGGAATCGCGATTGATCTAAGTAAAGTAGAGGCTATTACAACCAGTACCTACAAATCCTTCAGAAGTACGTAGTTTTTCTAGGGTTAGCTGGCTACTATCGACGATTTGTGGAAGAATTCTCCAAGATTGCTTTGCCTTTAACATAATTAACCAGAAAAAGTATCGCATTCAACTGGACGGAGGCAAGCGAACAAAGCTTTCAAGAACTGAAAAGGGGATTGACTTTAGCACCTATTCTTTCAATCCCATCAGGTACTGGAGGTTTTGTAGTTTATAGTGACGCATCAAAGAATGGTCTAGGATGTGTATTGATGCAAAATGGTAAGGTGATTGCGTATGCGTCTAGACAATTGAAGGACTATGAAAAGAACTACCCTACGCATGATTTAGAGCTTGCTGCAGTGGTATTTGCGCTTATAATATGGAGGCATTACCTATACGGGGAACGATGTGAGATCTACATAGATCACAAGAGTTTAAAGTACTTATTCACGCAAAAAGAACTAAATATGCGACAACGTCGATGGTTGGAATTAGTGAAGGACTACGATTGTGTGATCGATTATCACCCCGGTAAAGCCAATATTGTAGCAGATGCGTTGAGCCGAAAGTCAACACAAAGTAATGCAATTGCGATTCACATTCCAAAACTAGAACTAATGGACCTCCAGAAAATGAACGTAGGGGTTGTACCACTAGGGTCCATTGAAGCTAAGTTAGGAGCGTTAACACTCCAACTGACGCTACTCGAACGAATTCAACAGGAACAACATGGTGATGATTACTGTGCCAAAGTGAAGAAGGATATTGCCTCTGGAGTGTCTTCTGATTTCAAAATATATGAGAATGGAGTATTGCGATTTAAAAAACGATTATACGTGCCCAATAGAGAAAATCTTCGAGACGATGTTCTAGTAGAAGCGCATTCAACGCCATATTTTGTACATCCAGGAGCTACCAAAATGTATAGAGATTTGAAGATGCATTACTAGTGGCCAGGCAAGAAAAGGGATATCGCGCAATATGTGGAATAATATTTAATCTGTCAACAAATAAAGGCGGAACACAAAAGGCCAGCTAGAAATGTTGCAACCCCTTCTAGTACCAGAATGGAAATGGGAAAGAATTACCATGGATTTTGTGACTAGTTTACCTAAAACTGTAAGGGTCACGACGCTATTTGGGTGATCGGGACAGATTGACTAAATCCGCTCATTTCATTCCCATTTGTTCTACCTATTCCATGGACCGATATGCACAACTTTACATACAAGAGGTGGTTAGACTTCATGGCGTGCCACTATCCATTATTTCAGATAGAGACTCTAAATTCTTATAGAATTTCTGGAGGAGTCTACAGCAGGCACTAGGAACACGATTATTGTTTTGTACTGCTTATCACCCTCAGACTGATGGACAATTGGAACGAACGATACAAACTTTAGAAGATATGCCTACGGCTTGTGTTCTAGATTTTCTAAGATAGTGGAGTAAACATCTACCGTTGATAGAATTCTCCTAAAACAATAGCTATCAAGCCACAATCGGGATGGCTCCATATGAAGCATTGTACGGTAGAAAGTGTAGATCGCCAGTTCACTGGGATGAGATTGTTGAAAGAAAGTTTTTAGGTCCAGACATGATTCAAGAAATGACAGAGGTTGAATGCTAGAATTTTCTGTAGGAGACCAAGTGTTCCTAAAGGTGGCACCGATGAAAGGGGTAATGCGATTTGGAAGAAATGGAAAACTCGGTCCTAGATATATTGGTCCGTTCAATATGACAGAAAGAATTGGTGATGTTGGTTACAGACTTGACCTACCTGCATCAATGTCCCAAGTACATGACTTATTTCATGTATCTATGTTGAGAAAGTACGTTTCAAACCCATCTCATATTTTGAAACACGAACCAGTTGAATTAAATGCTGACTTGAGCTACGAAGAAATACCTATGGAGATATTGTTATGAGAAGTAAAGAAACTCAGGAATAAGGAAATCTCATTAGATAAAGTACTCTGGAGGAATCAATCAATAGAGGAAGCTACATGGGAAAGAGAAGATGAGATAAAGGCAAAATATCCTGACTTATTTCAGTAACATGGTAAGTCAAATTTCGGGGACGAAATTCTTATAAGGAGGGGGGATATAATACCCGAGCCTCTCATTACTCACTGGGCCAATATAGTTCATACATTACATGTTTGTTATGTGTAGCTCGTATATATAATAATGACTGCATAATTTATATTATTTTATACGCGAGGATTAATTTCATAATTTCGAACTCTCACCCTATTATTAATCGACGGATTATTAATTTGAGTAGTTAATCATACCTACGATAAGGACATTTATATATTAAACTATTAGGTATGATTAGGTTACACGTGGTAGAATTAAAGTATGGAAGTCGCTAGGTTACACTCGGAAAACTTAGAAGCGAGAGGTGACATAGATGTATCGAAATAACATAATGAGTGGATAATTTAAGAAGGATGATAGTATAATAAAGAGAGGCTAAATGTAATTAAACATATACATATATATATACATATCTATATATATATATATATATATCTACGTACTAACCATATATCTATATAACTTACAAATATAACTAGTACTAGAATACTAATTACACATATATATAACTTGTGTTGACCATCAGATAACTTATAATTATAAAAAAAGAGGTAATATATTATATATACACGTGTATAACTTAGCTGAGAAGAATAATTAGAACACATGTATTAGCACATGCGAGTTAACCGCCTCATTTTCTGAGGATAGGATCAAAAAAATAGATATGAATTAAGTACACACTTAAAACTATTGCTCGTATGCTAAGGTTTCAAGACACTCAAATTTTCGCAGGTAATCTTTTCTTTCTCTCATGCTCAAGTTCATGATACCAAATTCTCAATTTCAATTATGAGGGTAGGTCGGGATTAGAAGAATTTGGTAATTAAGTGGTGCTAGTTATTTTCTATCACTACTGCAAGCCTTTTTCCATTAAAATTAAAATTTCTACATATTTCATTTAATGAATTGGGTAATGACTTCTTGTAAAGCTTCATGTGAAATTAGAGAATATAATTCCTGATTTCTTTTGCTAATTTAGTTAGTAGAATGAAGATTAAATTGAGAATCACCTGAAATGATTATACTAGTTAGAATATTAGATATATTTAGTATATAGTTATTGAAGTAAAGATATGTCTTAATTGTGTTATAGGTTAGATTTGAATGCAATAAAATATGATACTAGAAATGATCAATTAGGAATATCAAAATGAAAATGGGGTGTTTTACAGAGTTTAGTAGACTTAGTTTAAAACTCTCATAAATTAATATTTAATTTTTTAATGATAAAGATTTGGAGTCTTTTATGGAATTTAGTAAACTAAACTTTAAAATTTGAAATTTCTAACTTATATTTTTACAGGTTGTCATACCTAGTGTTAGAAAAGAAAGACAATTAGCTAACTTTCAGTAGCATATCCAAGAGTACAAGGTAAGTAAAAATCCATCTGCAATTGTAATGCATGAACATAGTATTGTTTGAATTGATTGTATTATATGTGACTGTGGTACCTTGTTGAATATACGTGGATATTATATGTTGCATAATTGGCTTGTATGATGTTGCAATATGGTGCTTGGTGAGCCATTGAACATGTCATTCACAAAGATTTGCATGTGCATGCATATTACAAGAGGATGTTCGCATGCACGAAAATATTTTTCGGAAGAAAATGGTTATTTGTTGACCGGGGAGGATTGCTAGTGTAACCGAGGCACGCCGGGCGTGCTTATGATATATGTTTAGGTATAGCGGTGGGATACTTCCTAGTGAACACACTAGCTTAGATAGGAGATGGGCTCTTGGTGGGTCACGGGAGGATGGTCTATCTATGAGTACCTATGTGTGGCCTATTGTCTTTGGTTTGAGTGGGATACTTCTTGGCGGACACAAGGACGCAAGTAGGGACCCTTGGTTGGGCACGTTTTAAAAAGAGGAGGATGGTCCACACGTAGATCCATCTTATGTGTTTCGATATTATTGGCCATTTGATTGATCATTTGTGATCTGCGAGCTCTTTTCCGGTGCATATTAGTTGGGTCGGGGGGGCCCAAATAAAGGAAAATGATTTGAGAAAAGTATTTCGGAAGCGAGGCCGATGAAGAGAGTGCATAGATTTTACATGTTAGCATTACATGTTGGAAAAACATCACTATTCTTCGGAAATGCATGATTTTTCTTACCGAGAGGGAGACAGAGCCGAGCTCTAGCTCATGTAGTTCATGCATTGCGGTGAGCATGAGAATTCCTGGTACGAGTCAGAAATGGAGCTTGGAGTCGTTTTGTGGTGATTTGCTCTTTGTGCGTAAATTGAAACTAGAGTTTCTTCATTTTGTTTTGAGGATCATGGATATGGATGACGATACTAAAGTTCTGTCGGGCTTATTTTGGGTTCATTTTGATTTTTGCTTTTGTTGTGTTTATGGAGGAACTGTAGCATCTAATTAGCACATGATCATTTGTTTATTTCTTTTGAAACTATATTGTAAAAATATGTAAAATATTGTCTTTAAAATTTGGTTTGAGTTAAAACTTTCTCCAGGTTTGTATATATATAGTCATCGTCGTGTTTACGTATTATCATGGGAAAACGTTGAGGTCATACCTTTAAGCATTCAGAATGGCATTTTGCCTCTAAAAAAGATAAAATCTCAGAAAAGCATGGCATTTTTTTCTTTTTGCGCAGTAGGAATCGAGGACAGGGGGTTTATTTTGTTGATTATGTTTCTGTTTTTATTATTAAATTTATTTCAGGGACTAAAAAAAAAAAAAACACGTTTTAAAAAGAGTTTGTAGTCGAGTTGTTCAATCCATATATCTTCTTGTAGTAGTAATAGTTTGGGTGGGCGTCACACAAAAAGAGCAAATCTTATGTGTTTCTTGAGAGATGAATCCTTAACTAGTGGGCCATTTCCATCTACATTCATCTACATTCCTTAATCCCCGCATAACATTTCTTTTTCCTAATTATAAACCAAGATCTCAAGATTCATTATCATATATATATAAACAAGATCAATCTTTTTGCACACCAACCAAATCAAAAACCATGAAAATCACTTAGAAAAATGATCGATCTTCTCTTGTTGTTCTCTCTTTCCAATGGCTATATTTGTTGAATTGGGTGGAGGAGACTTTTGTGAGTTTCAAAACTATCCAACAGACAGTGCCATGAGATTCGGACAACCTGGAGTTGGACGAAGTTCGTCGCGGCCGCCGTATTCGAAGCATTCGTGGAAGAAGAGGCGGAGGGTGGCGGCTTTGTAGAACGGCGGTGGGGGACGAGATATTTTTTGTTGGTGGTGGTGTTCTCTAAACGATCTTCTCGAATAACGAGGCGGTTTTTGTAGTTGATGAAGAGAGATTCTCGAAGGGCGAGGCCGAGGACGCGTGGGTTGGACCGTTTTTCTATTTTTCATTTTTGGATTCGGATCAGGTCTTCAAGATGGGTAGGATATTTAGAACCGTCTAACGGATCTAGATAAAATTTATTAAAAAATGGTACGGTCCGGACGATGCCTATTGTCTACTAAATGAGAGTACTAGTCCTTAATTGGAAAGCTTGTCGTCTAATTTATATGCATGATTGCATGTGTTTTGTGGGATTGATCGAGTTGTCACTCGATAAGGTTTGAATATTTCAATTTTGGTTTAGAAAGAATTTTAGGCTTAAGTTCTACGTCCTGCTTGAAATCCAAACGTCTTTTTATGATTTATTTTGTCTACTAGCACGAATTTATATTGAAACGCCATATTACTCCATGATCGTCTCGATATATTCATTCCAACATATGAACAGTACACATGCATAATCAAGACTATCAAGTATTAGCCTTATAAATATTTGTCGAGTGACGTTTCTTATACCAAGCATGACGTGAGAGTATAATGGTCATAATTGATTATGCCAATGTATTTCATTAGTTTGAGACTTCTGTTCAGCGCATCAAGCAAAGCGAAGTATGTTTTCTATAGTTGAATTGTTTATAATATATATTATAAGTTTCCTATCCTAGGATTGCTGAAGTACGGGTATGGTGTTAATCGCACACCTGTATTAATTGAACATATTATTTTTCCTAACTTGTTAAACGTAGGATTTTTCCTTATTAATTTAACATAGCGGTTTCCCTAATGAGTTGAACATAAAGTTTACCCTAACTAATTGAATATAAGGTTTCTTCTAACTAATTGGATATATGGTTTTTTCATTAACTAACTGAATGTAAGGTTTTCCCCTAAATAACTTTGAATCATTGAATATAGGTTTTCCCTTAATCAATTAAATATAGGGTTTTCTCCTAACTAACTTAATGTAAGGCTTTCCCCTAAACAAGTTTGAATCATTGAATATAGGTTTTCCCTTAATTAATTAAATATAAGTTTTTCTCCTAACTAACTGAATGTAGGGCTTTCCCCTAAACAAGTTTGAATCATTGAATATAGGTTTTCCCTTAATTAATTGATATAGGGTTTTTCCCGGACTAAAGGGATGTAGGATTTTCCCCTAAACAAGTTTGAATCATTGAATATAGGTTTTCCCTTAATTAATTGAATATAGGGTTTTTCCCGGACTAATGGGATGTAGGGTTTTCCCTTAACTAATTAAATGTAAGGTTTTCCTTGAACTAATTGAATGTAGGGTTTTTCCTTAAGTAATTGAATGTAGGATTTTCTCTTAACTAACTGAATGTAGGCTTATCCCTTAACCAGTTGATCGTAGGGTTTCTCCCTAACTAGCTGAATGTAAGATTTTTTCCAATTAATGTTGAGTACATGAATGTAAGTTTATCCTCGTTTACATGTTTTATGTCATGGATATTTTTAATATTTTTGCTAATTAATGTGATTTAATTATTATATTTATGCCATTGAAGTTTATGATCGAATTCAATTAAAGTTACATCACTTAGGTTCATGCACCATGTTAATGTATGTTCATAGCATTTCACGAGCATACAAATTAAGTAAGTCAAGTTTTAAGGTTTAGAATTAATAAAAGTTTTTCAAAAGAAATGGGTGCACATTATTCTATGATGCTGGAGTGAGTGGAAAATAGGCGCAGGGGACCGGCGTTCCGACAATGTGCCGCTTGCGGCTAATGTTAATGGAAGGAAATGGGCCTTCGGGCAAAATATTAATCGGGTTCCAAATAACAAGGCCCACTGTGACCCTAATTAGAACAATGTGTCACCAAGTGATCTCGCGTCCAAGAACGTTTTATGAAATGAAAGACAAAGTTTTGAAGTATCTATATGAAAGGTTCTTAAGTAAAGAAAACGTAAAGTCTTTTAAGTTATAAAAGTTAAGTTATTGCATTAGGCATGCATTCATGTATGAGGTTACTTAGCTTGCTGAGATTCTTTAAGCTCATTCCATCATTCCATGAATGTTGAAATTTTTCAGATGACAATGCAGAAGAGGAAGGAGATGGTGGGGCGTAGTGACTCGGAGAACTCATGTCTTTCGAGTTTTATTATTTTCAAAGTTTTGACATTTTAGTTTATTAAATGTTGAATGTCATTTTACTTTCAGTATGAATGTTTTTGGACAAATAATAAATTTAGTTATTAGCATTTAATTCCACTGCAAAGTTTCGAACGAAGTAAAAGTTTTTACTATTTCATATTTTAGACATTCTTTATATTCTTTCTATTTATTTATTATTTCTCACATTAAAATTCAAGTAAGCTAGAAAGGGCGCTACAGTTCAAATTACAAATTAAAATTTGAAAAATACTTAAGGAAATAAAAAAATTAAATTTTTAAATGTAATTAAAATAGATTTTTTGATTCAATTATAATTTTTGATTTATTAAGTATTTATAAATTATATTTTGTAATTGTAAATTATTTTTATTGATTTTTAAATATTAGATTTAATAAATAATATTTATTCAAATGATTTCATAATTTATTTGGTCATTTATATATATATATATATATATATATAATTTTTTAAATCTTATTTCACATTTTAAACTTTCTTTAGTTATTTCTAGATTTTACTACATAATTGTTATGATTAAATTTCGTGTATTTATATTTTAATTGTTAATTTGTAGGTTCTTAAAATTATATATCAGATTTATTGTCATATATTTAAACTCTACTTGTTAATTTGGAAATTTTTAAATTGGTTTTAAGATTTTTAGATTCATTTGTATTTTTTTTGAATAAAAATTAGACTTTTTGTACGGACACAAGTAATTAGCCTAAATTTGATCCATTTCGGCATACCATTAGATTTGCATGGCAATTAGCCCGAATTTACGTTAATCGGGTTCAATTTGCCAAAATTTTAAATTATCGTCCAAAATTGAAAGCTCAAAGCTCCAAAACTATGTGATTGGTTGTACTTTCGTTCCATCCATTTTCATTTTCTGAGAGAATGGTGGTAAAAAAAATTTAAAAGTGAAAGTTGAATGTGTAGAGAAAAAGTGATGATTATGTTCATGTGATAGGGAATCTTTTAGAGATGTTGATTGTTTGTGAAAAAAATTGTGGAAATAATAGTGTAAAATATAATGTAAGAAAATTGAATAAAAATAAAAAATTGATCCAAAAACAGGCAATATGGATCTCATTTTATACATTTTGTTAACAAGATTAAGAGAAAAATAATAAAAATAGTGATAAATTAAAGAAATTATTGGAATTCTTTATATAAATAGGGAGATGAGAGAAAAATAAATAGTATAATTGGGTATTGGGAAATGTGAAAGAGAAAGAGAAAGAGAGAAATGAAATAATTTTGGAGAGAGAAAAAAATTCTTTGAAAATTTTTCATTATTTTCACAAACAATCATACATCCTAAAAAATTTTCACTCCAAAAATAAAAATTTTGGAAAATTTTCACAACCAAGCACAACCTAAGTATCTTTCTGTTTGTTCTTATTTTGCAATTAAGCTCTCACATGAATACGAAAACAAGTAAAAGGTAGAAAGAGCGCCATTTTGTTTTTCATGAGGAAGAATGGGGATTCTTTTTTTCCCCGAGGAATGAGGATGTTAAACAACAATATATATATATATATATATATATATAGAAAGAAACGGCTTTCAGCTAGGTGTTCTCATACGGGAAAAAAAATGCTAAAGGTTTGAGGACCGATTTAGCTCCAGGTCACTCTTTTCGCCTAAAATATGAATGAGCTTTTTTTGTTTTTATTTTTATTTTTTGCATTTGTTTGATAAAGAGTTTTTAAAAATATAATAGGGATAATTACAAAAATTAACCCTGAGGTTTGGCCTAATTACAAAAAAACCCAGCTAACTTTAAAACTTACAAAAAGTACCCCTGAGGTTTGATTTAGTGTTAAAATTAAGAGGTAATATGCAATGATTTTACAAATATGAAGGGGGATTTTGAAATATATTTCAAACCTCAGGGGTACTTTTTGTAAGTTTTGAAGTTAGCTGGGTTTTTTTGTAATTAGGTCAAACCTCAGGGGTACTTTTTGTAATTATCCCAATATAATATTCTGTCAAAAATCCCTCGACTAATTCGTTCGTGTTTCCCTGGGGAGAAGCCACTATGACGTTGGAAGACATGATGGTGCTCGGGGGTTATTCTGTTTTGGGGAAATCGGTTTTGAGCCCTCCTGGAGACGCAGAAATGGAAGAAATCGTAAACAAATTACTCAGAGCGCGATCGAATATTATTAAGACCAAAGCGAAGAAAGCTGACCAGAGTCAATGGCTCACCAAATTCATGGGCAGTGGAAGTGAAATCGAGCACGAAGCATTTCTCGCTTATTGGCTTTCCAGGTTCGTTTTTCCATTATGGCACCAAACTATAGGCAGGACCGTACTTCCCATTGCGGTTCATATGGCGAGAGGGACTAAAATCGCACTTGCGCCATCCGTTCTTGCTTCCATTTACAAGAGCTTGACTTTGTTGAAAGCGGGTATTATTGCTGCAAGAAAATCTGGAACAAAGGAAGGGAAGAATGATGTTTTTAAGGTTACAGTTTCAGCCCCATTAGCACTTGTTCAGGTTTGGGTTTGGGAAAGATTTCCATGTCTACGGCCCAAGCCCGATTCTAATATTACACAAAGTGAGCCAAGATTGGGCCGATGGCATAACTTGAAAATTTTTGGCATTGATGATTTGTGTCTGAAAATAGATTCTGCTGGAGAAAATTTTGAATGGCGTCCTTATACAACCCAGAATGTGTTTCCCAGAATGATTTATAGGGATAATCCATGTTGGGTAAAGGTTGAATCCGAATTAGATGAAGATTTAGAGGGGTTTGTTCGATGTTTGAGGACGAGTGAGCTTGTTAGTCTGGAAACAGATTGCATAGAGCAATATCTGCCCCACCGTGTGGCCCTGCAATTCGGGATGGATCAAGACCTTCCGGGTCATGTAGCACGAGTTAATGTGAATCCTGAGATTGCTTGGAGAGATTACTGTAGGCCAATCGGAGATGTGAAACTGTATGTACCGCCTCGGCTTTATGATCCACAAGTTACGTCTCGGTACTTGAAATGGTGGAAAAAACTCAGTAATGGCTGGAGTGATCAGCCTGGTGCAGCAGATCATACCTGTGGCTGTGAGGGTTCAAAAGTAGAAGAAAAGCAAGAGTTATTCGATTTTGTACCTCCACCGCCTGGTTTTTCTCCAAAGTGGAAGAAGGTGGAAGCTGGGGATTCAGGCATTTCAGAGCATCGAACGAATAATGCAAATCTACAAGCTTTATCTTCTACTGCTAATTATAATTTGGGTAGTTCTAAGAGTTCGAAAAGGAAATTTGCTGAAAGCTCATCCTCAGAGTACAATGCTCGTTGTGTATCTTCTCCTCGTGTAACCAGAAAGGCAATTGCTGGCGAAATTTACGATGATCAAGGGAGAAATCATTCATCTTCTACAGCAAACGATGGAGCACTATCGGCCAAACCTCCAGAATCTCAAGCCAAGTGCACACTGACAAAAGAAGCATCACAAGGATTGGATAACAAGATTGGTGTTAGTCCAATTCAAGTCGAAAGCAGCACACCTGGAATAGGACTTGAAGAGAGGATCAGGAATATTGAAAAGCTTTTTGCTTGGTTCAAAGCAGGAAAATTAGTCTGCCTTTGATGAAAATTCCAAACAATCCCATAGAAAGAAAACTGACATTTTGTGGTGCAACCTTAACACCTGGAATAGTATGTATGGCTTTTGATTCAGTCTCTGTAGCTTAAGACAAGTTTCTATTTTCTCTTCTTCTCTGGTATTAACAATCTATTTGAGCATTACTCCTCAATCCTCTGTCTCATCCCAAAATGCGCTTCTACCGTTTTCTTCTTCCTAAATACTCTCACACTGAGAGTACCCTAAGTGTCAAGATCAACAAACGGTTGATCTTAATCAAACAGTAAAACAGTTAGTTAGTTAGTATGCCAAGTTAGTTAGCTTTTGTACTCTCTATATATTAAAGCATAGTTGATAGAACTTTCATTAGAGATCTTTATCATCTTGTATACAATATACAGAAGTTCTCCAAAGCTTGATTCAAGAAAAGATAATCTTCTTCTTTATCAATCTATATTGATTGTTCATCAATTCATCTTAAAGATGAATTCTGTAGTTTAACATGGTATCAGTTTAATCTCTACTCAATCCGTTGCTTCTCTGATTCTGCGGGTTTGAATTCTCCAGAAAGCTCTCAGTTCTTGATCTTCAATCTCAAGAAATCTCAAGAACTCTATTCATCTTTGTTGCTGTCATATCCTCAGAAACTCTGCTGTCATGGATGATCAAGAAAATCTACTGACCTAATGGCGTTCCTCTTCGCCATATTCCCATTCCCAATCCGGTAGATGATTTCTCTTCCCCTTACTACCTTCACCCCAGTGATAATCCAGGGGCTGTCATAGTGTATGAACCGTTTACGGGAGAAAACTATATTTCTTGGAGCCGTGCAGTCTCAATGGCTCTAAATGTAAAGAACAAAAGTGCTTTCATTGATGGTTCTTTACAGGTTCCTCCTCCTACTTCTCGCATTCTTTATTCTGTTGGCGGAGGGCTAACAACTTAGTCTTGTCCTGGATTCTCAACTCCATTTCAAAAGAAATCGTGCAAAGCCTCTTGTATTTTACCACAAAGAAAAGATGTTTGGGATGAATTAAAAGTACGTTATGCTAAAAGTGATGGTCCAAGAGTGTTTCAATTGGACAAATCTTTGAGTTCTATTTCTCAGGGCACTCAGTCGATCACTTCCTATTATAATCATTTCAAGACAATTTGGGATGAGTACATCAATTACAAGCCAATCATCAAATGCACATGTGGAAATTGTTCTTGTAATATATCTGTCATCTTGACAGACCTTCAACAAAATGATTCTGTGATCAAGTTCTTAGTTGGCCTTCATGAATCTTATGCATCAATTAGAAGCCAATTACTTTTGAGTTCTCCTTTACCTTCCCTAGCCAAGGTTTATGCTCTCTTACTTCAAGAAGAGACTCAAAGAGGCCTTACCAATCTATCTGCTCCTACTTCAAGCATAGATTCTTCTATGGCCATGCTAGCCAAGAATTCTAACAATCCTAAGTTTCAATATAACAAGGATAAAAAGAAGCCTAAGTGTACGCATTGTGGTTACTCTCGCCATACAATTGATAGATGCTTCCAATTGGTAGGCTACCCTCCTGGTTGGAAAGGTCCCAAAGGTCCTAGGCACACCTCGATTCTCTGCTGCGAGCCCAATGCCACCATCTCCTCTCCACAAAAATCTGATTCAAACAATTTGTGATTCTCTATTCTCTAATGAGATGGTAGAAAAGTTTCTAGCCTTTGCTAAACACCAAAGAATCTGCTAAAGTTGTTAACTCGCTATTTCTCATCCTTCTACATCCGAAATTTGATTCGAGGTAATTCTATTGTTTTTGCCTTAGTCGCTAGTTCATCTAAATGGATTTTAGATATGGTGCCACGACCATATGATATATGATATTTCATTTTATTCCAAAACTCCAAAACAAGTTTCAATTCCCATTCATTTACCTAATGGTCATATTACTTATGCCACACATATTGGTGAAGTGAAAATTTCCCCGATTTAATTCTCTATAATGTCTTTGTGTTTCGCATTTACTTATAATTTACTCTCCATATCAAATCTTACAAAATCTTCATTTGCATAGTACATTTTTGTCTTCTCACCGTATATTACAGACAAGAAAAGTTTGAGGATGATTGGTTTCGCTAAGGAGACCAATGTCCTTTATCACCGACACAACACTCACCGCTTCTATTACTACCAAAGATTTCGACCTTTGGCCTCAAGATTAGGACACTTATCAAAGAACCGTGATTAGCTTTAATTCTTGATTTACACATTTCTTGTAAAGATTTTTCTTCATGTGATATATGTCACTTTGCAAAACAAAGGAAACTGTCATTTCCTATTATAACTACTGTAACTACTCAGATTTTTGAATTGATTCATTGTGACATATGGGGTCCATTTTCTACTACTTCTCATAATGGTTATAAATACTTTCTTACCATTGTTGATGATTTTTCAAGATGCACATGGATATACATGATGAAACAAAAATCTGACACTAAAAACCATTTATTCAGCTTTTATAATTTTATTCTTACTCAATTCAATGTCAAGCTCAAGGCATTAAGGTCTGATAATGGGCCAGAGTTCAATCTTCAAGATTTTTATAAGAATTATGGCATTCTACATCAAACAAGTTGTGTGGAAACACCACAACAAAATGGATTGGTTGAAAGAAAACATCAACACATTCTTCAGGTAGCTAGAGCTCTTATGTTTCAGTCTAAAGTTCCAATTTCCTTTTGGGATGAATGTGTTCAAATCGCCGCTCATATTATTAATAGAGTTCCAAGTTCGTGCTTAAAAATAAATCCCTTTTGAATCGCTCTTTAACAAATTACGATTATTCACATTTGAAAGTGTTTGGATGTTTAGCTTATGCTTCTACTCTATCTATCCGCTCAAAGAACAAAATTTCATCCTGAGAGCCGTTAAATGTGCCTTCATTGGATATCCCATGGGTTCAAAGGGATATAAGTTGTATGATATTGCTAATGATAAGGTATTTGTCTCCGAAATGTTCAGTGCAGGAACACATATTCCCTTTTCAGGTTACAAATCAAGATCAACAAACAAGTTGATCCACTTATTCAGATTTTAACAAAGAGGAAGGCATATTTTATCACATTCCTCCTGTTTCACCTGTTATCCATCCCCCTCCTGCTGACATTAATAATCACCCTACCCCTGATACTAACAATGATACTAGCAATGATACTAACATTGATACTAGTCTACATGCGAATACTGATTTGGACAACTTACCTAATGATATTGGTGTATCTGCAGATGAAGTTACACCCAATATGGAAATTCTACAACCAGATAGTGTTGTATCTCAGCCAAATAATGTTGTTCAAAATGATGTATTACTAGAAAATCCAAGAAGATCTAATAGAAACAGGAACATTCATTCTTACCTTCAAATATATGATTGTGCTTTGCCTCCTTCTTTTAACACACACTCAGCTAATCATGTTGCAGGCAAACAATACCACATTGCTGATTTTCTTTCAGCTGCTCAACTTTCTGACAGTCACAAAGCCTTCACAGCATCTATCAGTCATATAACTGAGCCAAGAACCTACAAACAAGCCAGTGAAAGTCTTGAATGGCAGAAGGCAATGACAACTGAGCTAAATGCATTAGAAAAGAACAACACATGGATTTTGTGATTGCCTCCTAATAAGCATTGTATTGGATGCAAATGGGTATACAAGGTTAAGTATAAAGCCGATGGTTCAATAGAAAGATACAAAGCAAGATTAGTAGCAAAAGGTTATACACAAGAAGAAGGTTTAGACTACTTTGATACCTTTTCACCAGAACTAAGATCACAACCCCATTCGTTTAGTTTTAGCAATTGCAATTTTGCTCAAAATTGGTATTTGCATCAACTAGATGTTAACAATGCCTTCTTACATGGAGACTTGGATGAGGAAGTCTACATGACACCACCCCAGGCTATTGTACAGATAATAGAGTTTGCAAACTCATCAAAAGCCTCTATGGTGAAACAAGCATCAGGCAATGGTTTTGTAAATTGACTTCATGTCTTTTGACATATGGTTTTAAACAATCAAGGTCGATAGTTCCTTTTTTATTAAAACCTCATCTTCTTCAATAACAGATTTTATGTGTTTATGTAGATGATATCATTCTAGCGGCAATAATCTCCAAGATATTGAGAACATCAAAAGCCATCTAGATTCGGCTTTCACAATCAAGGATCCGGGAACATTAAAGTACATCTTGGGCATTGAAGTGGCAAGAAGCAAAAAGGGGATCACTCTTTGTCAAAGAAAATATGCACTAGACATATTGAGACACAAGCTACATTGGATGCAAACCATGTTCCACTCCCATGGATTCAAAAGTCGAACTCAAAGCAAAGGGCAACACTTCACCGATGCGGATGCTTCTTGAGTATAGAAGATTAATTGGAAGATTGTTATATCTAACAATCACAAGGCCAGATTTATCATATAGTATACATATATTATCACAGTTTATGTCTAATCCAACCACAACTCATCTATCTGCAGCTCATAGAATTCTTAGATACTTAAAATCAAGTCCAGGGAAAGGACTCTTCTATCCAACAACTTCAACTCTCGACAAGGGATACACCGATGCGGATCGGGGCGATCTTAGACACAAGAAGGAGTATTAGTGGTTATGCCATCTATTTAGGTGATTCCTTAATTTCATGGAAAGCCAAGAAACAACCAACTGTCAGCCGATCATCTACTGAAGCTGAATACAGAGCATTAGCAACAATAACATGTGAAGTTCAGTGGTTGATTTATTTGATTCATGACATGCAGCTCTCACATAATCATCTCGCTTCTAGTATATGAGATAGCGGATCGACTTATTGCATAGCACATAACCCTTGCCATCATGAAAGAACCAAACATATCCAAATTGATTGTCATTTTGTCAGGGAAAAGATAGAAAATGGTCTGTTGAAACTCATACACATACCATCATCACACCAGACAGCAGATATTCTAACCAAGCCCCTCTCACCTCAACTATTTCAACACTTCATTACCAAGTTAGGCATGATTAACATCCATGCTCCACTTGCGGGGGGGTGTCAAGATCAACAAACGGTTGATCTTAATCAAACAGTAAAACAGTTAGTTAGTTAGTATGCCAAGTTAGTTAGCTTTTGTACTCTCTATATATTAAAGCATAGTTGATAGAACTTTCATTAGAGATCTTTATCATCTTGTATACAATATACAGAAGTTCTCCAAAGCTTGATTCAAGAAAAGATAATCTTCTTCTTTATCAATCTATATTGATTGTTCATCAATTCATCTTAAAGATGAATTCTGTAGTTTAACACTAAGGGTTAGTGTCCTATATAGAAATAGATAATGTAATTCAGGGCTAAACAATATGAAGAAATTATTTTGCTGTAATGAAGACTGTGTTTTTGTTGTAAGGGAAAAAAAATACGAAGAAATTGGGATACACGTGTTCCCATTGGAATATTTTGCTAGTTACTACAAATATTTAACTATTTTTTATTCCAAGCCAAAGCACAAGAAAAATAATATTCGTTAAAAATATAAAAATAAGTAAATTGATAAATAATTAAAAATATTAACAACTGCATTTTGAATTTAAAATAAACATAGTTAATGGCATACCTAAATTCATGTTTTACTTCTTTGAATAAATATGACTATCCTCATAATTATATAAAATTAAGAAAATAAACAAACAATTGCATGCATGACAAATTGAGCTTAATTGAGCTATTCACAGGCGCACACATGCCTAAGATGTCGCACACTTCCACAATGGTCTTACCCCTTCTTTTTGAAGGTAATATAACAAACTTGTGCCAGTTGTTATTAAACTAATTTATTGTTTTAAAATTATGTATAAAACAAGATAGATTTTTCCTTGAAAAATATTACACCAAACACATGGAAATGTCTGGATAATAAAAGAAAAAGTTTGCCTATTAGCAAGAAAACAGCCGGAAAGGTCTAGGTTTTTCTCAGGTGAAAGGGTTTTAAGTTGTTGTATTGATAGTGATTCTCATAAATTAAACATTTTCATGCAAAGCAATGCTTGTACTTACATCAATGTGAGGGAAAAAGAAACATGGCCAATGCCAAAACTTGGAAGCACTTTTATTGATGTCAATAAGATCTCGTACAAACAGTTGCCTTTCTATATCTCAACTATTGCAGAAACATCACTGATATGAAGCTACAGACTAGAAGACCACTCGTATAAGAATGTTGCTGACTAGTACAGAAAAAAATTAACAATAATTTCACATGCGACAATGGTATTAGGCCGTCTTTGCTCCTTGGTATTACATATGCAATCTCTGAAAAAATTAACAATAATTTCACATACGACAATGGTATTAAGCCGTCTTTGCTCCTTGGTCGCAATTTCTGAAATTGGATTAGCATGAGAATTCCCAAAGTTGCAGATATGTCGGGTAACCGAGGTAGTTGTTCCCTTGGCAAAGCCAAAAATCTAGTTTCATCGGCTCAACTTTTCACCTTCCTCGTGCATTTTTGGCCTACAAGGACAATGTTGTACCAGAAACTAAGTTTGGCTGCTGAAAAGGTCATGCTTGCATTGTGATGCATTTAATTTAGATAATAACTTAAACCCTATGCCACATTTGCTCAACAATCTAACACATTAGCACCTGGAATGCAATCTCAGTGCCATAATTGATCTAAGCAAAAAAGACATTAAATACTGAAGATAATAATATTCTACAGCATGAATGGGATGGCTAAGTAATACCTTTTTTAGATATTTCTTGTGAAGCTTCATAGCACCGATGCAAGCTTTTTTGGCATCAAGGTTACCAGTAATGTCATTAAGTATCTGAAAAATGTATATGAAAAAGCTCTACAATTAACCGAGTATCATGAAACTGTAAAATACTGTCAATATATGCTACAAAGCTATGGTATAGCAATATATACTGAAAATATATATTACAAAATGCTGACATGTAGCAACCTCTTTATTCATGCAGCCGCTAAGATAAATGGTTTAGCCTAATTACAAAAAACTCCAGTTATCTTTCAAAATTAGAAACACCTCCTTAAAGTGTTACAAACACGCCATTGAGGTTTTGTATTTACTTAACAAATAACCCCCTCTTGAGGGTGTAATTTGTAATTAGAGAATCAAATGTCAAGGGATATGGTAATTTTAAAAGATGATTGGGTTTGTTTGTAATTAGCCCAAACCTTAGGGTGGTTTCTGTAAATAACTCTAAATTAATCAGATAAACTAATTTGGGGTTGGGGGAGGGGGGTGCTAAGCCCAACAGAAAATTTGTAGCTGACCTTAACAACATCATCTAAGCCTCGTGCTTCTGTTAACATAGAACTCTTATCCTTCAAGACACTGGCTACAAGAAATACAGAAATAGGAAGTGGCGCAGAACCATTTTTGGCTCCATTCCTCAAATTCTCTCTCTCAAATTTTCCACACTGCCGTCTCGACTTGGCCTTTCCTTTAGATCCCTCTGATTTTTCAATGGCTGATTGATGGTCCTCATACATGGAGGATAAATCAGGGTCATACTCTAGGGCCCACATCATCTGTTAGAAAGGTCAATGAGCAAACGAAAGAAGAGCAAGAAAAGAAGTTAAAAAAACTTCTAACCCAACCATGGAATGCCAAGGCTGAGAAGATGATTGAACTATATTTTGAAATTATCAGAAGAATTACGTAAGAGTCTAAGATGACAGTAAATCAGCACCGAATTATATGGCCTATAATATAAAAAATTTGGTTCCCCTGTTGTATGAAATTGTATATTATATTTATTTTCAACTTGCTCAGTTGCTCTGCAGCATTTCTAATTTATTTTTAAACTTTTTAAATCCGAAGACCCATTTTTATGTTGGGGGATGGGCACCATGACCCATGAACAATATGATATCTGAAACTCTTGTTTAATAACTTCATGATTTAGAGTGCTGAAGCATGGTTAGTTTCAGAAATCAAGGAGCTTTGGTCTCCGTGCTTCTTAAACATGGCCACTCTATATACCAAGCTTTCTAAAATGGACTCTTGTACAATATTGGATATTCAGAAAGCCAATAATAACAATGTTTACTTCTGTTCCGGCGAACAAATAATCATTGAGTCCTCCTCTTTCCGGACAACGCATACAAAGAGACCCGCCAACAGTGAAATAATTAGTAAACCTTTGAGAGATATTTCTATAATTCGTTTGTTTCTCTTCTATTTTTCAATCTCCCATTATCTATTTTCTTTAGTTCAGCTTAAACTAAAATATAATATGTGATGACGAGTATAAACAAGGAAACTAAACATCCACGGGCTTGCCAAAAACCCCTGCATATTCTTATTCTATCTTTTGCATGCTAAACTCCGTTTTATTTCAAAAACCAGTTTCTTTAACCAGTAGCATAACCCCTTTTTACATTAGATACTAAACTAATTCTAATATGAAATTGTGATCTTCTGCCACCTAACTGTAAGAGTTCCGTGTAAAAGTTTGCACAACAGCTTATACACCTACGGAATTTTAAAGTTTACTGTTTTCACTTAATTTTCTTTTGGATGAACTGAAGATTGTTAAGTTTCAAATGACGCAATGCGTAAGACAAGAAAAATTACCTCCCAAAGGTATAATGAATCACCAAAAGAGAATTCTCGGCGAAACAAAACCATAAGCATTCTGAAAGCGAACAGATAATCACCCCCACCTAGAGTTTCTGTTATCAAGATCAAAAGTGACATTTTTGTTACCTTCTCATAGAGGACACCGAATACATCATAAAATGACTAACAGTAACGACATTCATGATGCAATAGTGTTATAAAATAGTTTTTATGCTGAAGTCTTGGCACCTAAGAGATTCTATCCTTTGTTTCCTCAAGGTCAGTATATAGCTTTTATTTGTTATTATTATTATTTCTTATTTATAAGTTTTTGGGTGGTTACTGCGAAAGCATATGAAAAAATGAGGCAGAGGATTTAGTACACACCAAAACTCAATTTGGTAGGTAAAGAATTTCCTCATCAGATGGAATTAATTGCAAAATTATCAGTCAGTATAAGCTAAGTAGAGGCAGAATTGACTTTATTGTTGAATTATATTAGGCTCCCTTTGGATTGACGTAGGGGTGGCCAAATGGAACCGACCGGGTTCCAAACCGGAACCGTGGTCAATGGTTCCGGGAACCATTGACCGGGGAACTGGGTTCCAAAACCAAGACCGAGACCGTGTAGGCCAGTTCCAGTTCCTTGGTCTCAAAAACCGTAGAACCGTCGGTGGAACCGTGGTGGAACCAGCGCTTAAAACTGCCAGTTTCAAGGTTAAAACCAGCAAAAATATGATAGAAGAAATGTTAAATATTCGTTATGATGTCTTATCCGCATTAAACACATCTTAAACTAAATATTATAAGCGAGCGACGTAATTTTGATTCCTCTATAATCTATGTCTTAAGAGGATACATAGGCAACTTCATATTATTGTTTGTATTAAGTCAAAAATTTAATATTATTATGAATATTAAGTCTAATTCCTCTTAATATTAAGTCGAAAATTTAATATTATAATGAATATTAAGTCTAAATCTTTTCCTATTTTTTATTTTCCCTTTTATTTGGCTAATTTGACAATCCACAGATTTTTGCGAAACTGGAGTGGATTGGAAGGTTTTCATATATAATGGGTAGGCGCCTACAAAGCAGGCGCCATCCCAAGGACGCCTGCTGCCAATTTTCTTTCTTTTTTTTTATGACATAGTAGGTGCCAGCGCCTACTACCTCTTTTTTTTTTTTTTTTTATATTTTTGAAAATTAATTTTAAATATTAAATAAATATACAATTTTCGGATAACTAGATTGTGATATATTACTGAATGAAAACGCAATCAACTTGTACGCAATCAACCAGTACGCGAACAATCGAAACACTACACGATCAATCTTGGCATGAAAAATAACTTTCTTGCTTAGCATTATGATCAGCAGAGAAGCTCAAGAAATCGCATTAGCAATTTAGCTGTGAGGATATTTTTGTAATTAGCAATAGAGTTAGTTAGGGTTGTTATTCTGTTAGTTCCCAAACAGTTAGACAGTAGTTAGCTCTTAGCTCCAAGTGGTTTATAAAGAACAGAGCATTGTAAACGAGAACTCAGTTTTGGCATTAATCAGAAATAATTCTTCTCTCTAGATTTCTCTTCTCTCTTATCTCTTTTTGGTAGCTTAGATTTCTAAAATCCCAAATAGCAAAAGTTGTTGGAATTGCAGGTATTTGGTCACTGAAATTCAGTGAGGGTTCGACCAAGTTGAGCAGGGGTTGGTTTGAGGGTTGGAACTACTCCAGACTCTTACATTGGCCTCAGAGCTATCATCCTGGGAGCGCACTCTGATTTTTCAATGGGAAGAAGCAACAATCTGAGATCGGACGAGATGGATCAGCAATTAAGAGAAATAACGGAAAAACTGCAGGGATTTGAGGAAGAACACAAGGAATTGAGGGAAGAAATGAACAGCATGGCGAGTAAGGTGCAGATGGAAGATCTGGCGAAAAAAATGGATGAATTGGTCAAAATAGTAAGCAGTAATTCGGGAAAAGACATTAGTAGGGAATCACAGTCCTTTCAATCAAGCAAGAGTGGACATTGGCACTTCAAGGAACGATGTTGGAGTCTTGCCCAGTCCGATCCAAGGAAGGCATATGAATGAGAATCATTTGAACCAGCATAGAAATCCAAAGTTCAATTTTCCCCGATTCAGTGGAGATGAACCTCGAGGATGGCTAAGGAAGTGTCAAAAGTACTTCCTCTTCAACAATATGACAGACTATGAGAAGATACTTTGTGCAGCCATGCATATGGAAGGTGCGGCAGATAATTGGTACTTAGACTACATTGAAGGTAAGCAACATTTAGGTTGGTCTAAAGTCTTAGAAAGGTTTTCGAATGATAGCAAAGGAAATATTGTGGGGCAATTTAATAAATTGAAACAGGAAACCACAGTAGATGAGTATGTTCACAAATTTGACGAACTTAAATCATTTATAGTGAATATGAATAGGTCATTAACTGAGGAATATTTCATTAGCAGTTTTGTTAGCGGCCTTAAAGATGAAGTGTGTCAAATGGTTGAAATGTTGAAATCTCACAGCCTATCCCAAGCCATTCACTTTGCATGAAAACAAGAAGCCTTGTTAGAATCAATAGGAAAAACTGAAAAAATAAATAGAGGACACACTTTTGGGCAGAATAATAGTAACAGAGTTAGTAAACCAAGCATTGTAGAGACTAATAACTTTAGAAAACCTAGGAACACTAATCAAGACAAATACCCTCCCATCAAAATATTAACACTAGAGGAACTCGAAGCTAGAAGGAAGAAAAATTTGTGTTTTAATTATGATGAGGTTTACCATGTAGGTCATAGGTGCAAAAAGTTATTCGTGATTCTAGGGGAAGAAGTTGCGCCTGAGAATAGTAATTAAGGGGAGGAAGAGGAGATGATGGAGGAGAGCTTCATATATCTGTGCATGCTTTAGCTGGGCAGCTAACCCCTGATAGCATGTGCTAGGAAAGATAGGAAACATTACTTATCCATTCTTATAGATACGGGTAGCGCACACAGTTTCCTTGATCCATCATTAGCAAAAAAAACTGCATTGCACACTTGAGCACACTAATCCATTAATGGTGACTGTAGCTGATGGGGGAAGAACTGAGTGTAGTTCTAGGTGCAGAAACTTCCAGTGGGAGATGGGAAACCATACATTTACTACCCACATTAGAATATTAAATTTAGGGGGCTGCGACATGGTGCTGGGAGTTGATTTTTTAAGAAAATTAGGGCCAATCACATTTGATTTTGTTAACCAAAGAATTCAGTTTCAGCAAGAAGGGGAATTTATCACCTGGGAATGCAATCAGGGCCTACACTTAAAATGATTGATGGGAAACAACTCAATAAAATACTTAAGAAGGGCACCAGTCATATTTTTGGGTGTTTCTTGAGTTGGAGAAGTTCCGGTTGTTCGCGTACCGGTATAAAGGCGTATAATTGGGCAAATCAAATTTGAAGACCTACTCCCTTTTTTATTCTTATTTGTAATATATTCGAATATATATGAATCAATTTGAATATTTTTATTAAAAATTATAATCTATCTTTATTGTTGGAAGATAATGTGTTTTCTTGATAATTTTCAATTTTGGTTTACTACAAAATCATTAACACTTATTTATACAAAGAAAACTCTTTAACCAATGGATAGGATTTATTTGATCTAATAGTAATATTCCATTCACTAGAATAGTTTAACAAAATATGTAATATTTTAAAATTCTCTACAACTTTTCTAATTTTTTTCTCCAAATTTTGAGCAAACATACCGAAAATGGTGTAGGTATGTATTATATAATTTGTAAAAATAATTTTGAATATCTATAAAATAATTGGCGTCTGCACACATCTGACATTTTGTTTGCCAAAATGCTAAGTACGTCGGGTGTATATTGGGATCGTAAACTCGATTTTAATGTGTAATTTACTTGTTGTTTTTTAATTATGTGCGTTGTTTTTTTAATTATGTGTTGTAGACTTTATTATGTAATCGCGTTTTCATTCAGTAATATTTTCACATTCTATTTATCCGAAAATTGTGTATTTATTTAATATATTAAAATTAATTTTCCAAAATAAAAATAGAAAAGAAAAAATAGGTAATAGGTGCCAGTTCCTATAGTGTGAGAATAAAAAAAAAAAGAAAAATGGTAGTAGGCGCAGGCGCCCTTGGGGATGGCGCCTACATATAATATACAAAACCCTCCCAACCCAACCCAACCCAACCCAACCCAGTTTCGCAAAAGTCTATGGCATTTGCCACAGACTGTCAAATTAGCCCTTTTATTTTGTAACTAATTTTGATAAATTATTTAAAAAAAATTGAAAAAGAAACGGTTTTGGTTAAAACCAAAACCAGAACCGTGGAGGAACCAGGTTCCGATTTGGAACCGGAACCGTGAGCCTCCGGTTCTGGTTCCTCATTTTGGAAGAACCGGAACCGGTGGTTCCGAAATCGTGGCCACCGGATAGATGGATTTGGAGCTATGATTTCAAATCCATAATAACAAATCAATTGAGCTTGTTTGGATGACATCATTTTACAAGAGATTTCAAATCCTTAGCTTCTATTTCGAGTTAATTTTTTGAGTCATTGTGGTAGATTTCAAATTCATTTCATTTGGAGTTATTTGAAATCTTTTCCACAAACCCTCCCCTCAAATCCAAATCCGTCAATCCAAATAGAGCCTTAATTAAATTCGAACATTGTTGATGTTTCTCCACTGATTGACTAAAGAACGAGAAGAATATTAAGAATAATCAACCATCTCATAAACAATTAACTATAAATGTCAATGGCACCCACTTGATTGTAACATCATAATATCATGTGAGTTTCACATTTCATATAATATTCTTAGTTCTTGCTAAAAGCGGCAAAAAACATTTACATGTTTTTGTTGCAAAATCTTAATAAGAAAGGTTGAACAAAGATGGAACATGTGGGAAAATAATTGATAGATACAATACCTAAGTGCTGATGAAGCTTAGGATCAACAACTTGTGTTATTGAAGCTAGATTACCAAGTTGTGCCTCCACCCCTACAGAGCTCTCAGTGCATCTGAAATTTCCTCGCTTCAAAGAAATGTTAATTAAAAACAAACACTAAGAAACTGGAAAATGGTAAGTAAATGGCTTTGAACAATTATAAAATCTGGAGGACATGAAAACAAGTATTTGCTGTTCGTCAGGCGACACTAAACTAAAAAGGATAACAGTAACTTTCAGGTTATATTAGCACAATCAAAAGAAAGATAGGAATCTGTAATTTGACATATTTTTCACAGGAGAATCTAAACTTATAAAATGCCAGTGAAATTTTCAAAGATAGGATTTTTACAAAACTATTGCCAATTGAGGCTAGGATATGCTATGGCGCACACGCAAAATCAGGTGCATTAAGCAGGTATTAATTTAATATATTTTGTAGGTATCAGTAATACAGCTGTACATCTACTGAAGGATGCAACACAATATTAAATTCTTAGACCATTTTCCCTCAGTAATGTACAGAATTTCATGCCACTAAGTAATTCCACCTCCTATCATTTAATAATGGAAAAAGGAAACCAATACCACGGGCTTTCTTACGAACGGACAAGAAATTAATAAGATAGCATTTCTCTAAATAATCGTTGTTACATGTTTCAAACAGTATCCTAACAGAATTGAAGCACTAAGAAATGAAACATGAAAAATAGCATTTCTCTAAATAATCGTTGCCAATGAAAAAATGAATAACATGAACAAAATTTTTGTTTTCGAAATAACCAAAAGTTCATTAACAAGGAGAACAAATTGGCAACTGACCACAGTTATACGCCAAAGAGACCGCTGGGACAATATATTTAACATAATTGTTCTCACATTAAAATAACTAGGAACAAATTGCTTCATACACCCATAGCAAGCTTGCAGTGGGAAGAAGCTCTTAACTTTACAAGATTTAATAAGTGGAAATATGACATCACATCAATAAGAAAGCTTCATGTATGAAATGAAAAAGAAAAAAAAAAAAAAGTGGTACCAATCTCCGCATCAAGCGTTCAAAACACCAAAATGCATCTGCCTCATCCTCAAGGAGAATAATCATTGGAGAGCAAAGATCACTCATACCTGTTCAGCATGCAAAGCCTCAACATGAGCATTTTCTTGCAGTTACCATATATAAATGGTTAAGTTATTTGTTATTCTGCTAAGATAGCAGCATGTAGAGTGCATTTACTAAAAACCAGAACCACTAAATCATGATTATTAGTAGATCAAGACAGATTACTGGAAATGCTGAAAGAAAGCTTTTTTTGCTATTATACTTTCAAGCGAAAATCAAAATCCACTAAGATACCATAATCAATTTTTTTAAAGGTAATAGTAAAAAGCCGTATTGCATGTAATAAAAGACTAATCAGTGACCACAATAAAAGAATTATAACAAAATAGAAAAAAAAAATATATTTTGTGTTTTAACTTGATTATCATTATTACCACTAGTATATTTTGATTTTTAATTTCCAAGCATTTTTCCACACAAAGTTCTAGTCACATTTCAAATAATATTCTTCATTCTTAATGATTTATTTGCAAAAATAGGGGTAATAAAATATACGACCTCTATAATCATTGCACGAGATATAAAGGAAACTTTGTATTACATTCATGTTATGCAACTTAAAATCTATAAATCCAACAGTCCTTTTTGGCTATCTAATAGTTAAAGGATATAGTAGTCATATAAAAAGAATCCACGAAACTTATTCAACTATTTATCTTTATAAATTTAGTAAAATTGAGATTTCGCATAGTATAGAAATAATATCCGTAGCTGAGTTACTACGTAAATGTTTCTGAATCAATGTTATAATTTATGAAACAAGAAGCAGTATGTGCTAGGAGTTCATGTAAAATGGTAAGTGGCCTTTTTTATAATTTCTTATAAGAGAGAAGGACAATATGCCAACTATTGTATGCCAAGAAAAAGGAGATTATGTTGATAGCAGACTAGGAAACAGTCTGTGGCATTTCAAAGACCTAGATCTGTTGTCTTGTATCAAACTCAGAGACACCTATAATGTACACACAGCTGAAGAAGATATAAACACAATGGAGAGAGCACTTTTGTGACTCACCCTGGCAATACCCAACATCTGAATCAAACCAGGCATAGACAGCCAGGATATCCCAAAGTTTTGACAAATTTTCTTGCTTTTCATAAAAGACTAGCGTCCGGTCAGTACGGACTACATCGAGACCTGGGATAAACATTAAACCATGAATGAAAAATCACAAACATCAACAAAAAAGTCACCCATACATATAAGCATGTGTAAGATCATATCTGTATGTATACACTAAGCCACTGGTTCTCGGAGAAGGAAAAGGCATAGAAACATAAGCATGCATATGATATTAATTAATACCAACCTATTTGATGTAATGTAAGTTTCCATTGAATTTCTTTCTTGTCCATTGGACATTGTTTTGCCACATGGGAGCCATTGAAGGCATCTGTTTTAGCAAGATACAACTTCAACGCATAAGAAACTAATCTGCAGCAATAACTTAGAGAAAAATTCTTAGGTTGGTACCATAAATATGGAGAGCAGCTGAGTTTCCATCATTACCATTCCCCTTAGTAAGAGATGCGGGTTCTTTTCCAAGATTTATTTGTTGGACGACAATGGGATCCTGAATAGGTTCACCGTCTTCTGTAATTATTGGTGCAGTGACAAATTTCCCACTTCCAACCAAGGGAAACATTTGATGACACTCTTCTTTCAACAATGCATACTTAACTCTGAAAGGATGCAGAGGGGAAAACCCACAATAAATATGTTGAAACTTACTAAATTAACCGAGAAAAATATTTGGTGTTCTAGCAAATCTGGAAAACGGAACAGATTGGACTACAAAGCAGACATTGATTTGGTACAAAGTACTTAATTAGGTCTGCATTGGGTTTTTTGATAACTCAGAAAAAAGAAAAAAAGAAAAAAAGGACTATGAGTTATATATAAACTTGCTTGCATAACTCTCCATTAAGTTATGTGAACTTCAGTAGTGAATGCCAGTTAAAGGCTCGATTCTATCTCGAGGAACACAGTTTTTTGTTCGCATTGCCTTCTTTAATGTTTCTGTGTGAAAGAGGGTTTTTAAATAGAGAATCGACAGAAAAGGACAAAAAGAAAAAAGAAAAAGAATAGGACACTTAATATAAGAAAAGAATAAAGAGCATCATTCAAGTTACAGCTGTCTGAGATATGGCTTTCTGAATTGACCAAGTTGTCAGTTTCATTCAGTAAATATCAGCACACCATCATATGGTGGAAAATGAAACCTTGCAGCTTGAAAACAGATATCTATTTCTCCATGCCCTAGAATCCTCAGACAAACAGATTGACTTATCACATCATGCACTGTTAGTTACAGCTGTGATGCTTACTCTATGAGACTAAGTATAAATTGGGACTTCCAAATGACAATGAGGAACATCATTCTAACTTTTGACATGCAGGGTATCCGGACCCAGAATCATGGCAGTAAAATGAGATATAGCAAGGAAAAATACCTTCGACGCTGTCGTATTTGCTCGTTCCTCAAAAGTGCTCTTAGGATCATAACAACCCAGTAAGAATTCCCAAACTTCACCTCTAATTGATGGGTGAACTCCCTATTTAGTGTCGAAGAACAATGACAAGAATCAGTTCCGAAATCATAATTTTCATCAGAAGTCACTTCAAAAGAATCATAATGCATACTCTCATCTTAATGAAGATTTGAAAATATGATAATTAGATCTAGTACCAAAGAATACAGTACAAAACACAAATAAACCAAAGGTAAAAAGTTATTTCCAATTTGATAACATAAATTTTGCTCACCCCATTTACAAAATTCAAAAAAGTATATGCACAAGAAAGCAAAGATATACCTAACATAAATACATTAATTTTGGATGACCAGATCTAGAAACATTAAATACGTGGAAAGCAGTTGCAATAAACACAATACAAGGAGAAGCTTACCCCACGATGAATTCGACTGAGAGTTTTGCCTATGTCAAGATAACCTTCTGAGAGAAAGCCGCATTCCATTTCCGGGGACTTAAAGTTTTGCCAGCTAATTATGTAGTCAAAGAACTTGCTTCAAACTCAAAGATTTATTAGAAATAGTTGGATTTAAAGGGACGAAGTGAACAAGAAGTCTAAAGATAACCATTTACCAAATCCCAGTACACCAAGCAATGAAGTAAATACTCTGGATTTATATTAGAAGGATGTAGAATTAAACTGCTGGATCCATTAACGAAGAAGCCAGATTTCTAGCTGTGATAAGCTAAATAATATCACAAACAAGCTATTATTTCCCTTATTTGGAGATCTCTAGATTTAGTTATATCATGTATGGGAATCCAAAGGCAATCACAACCTAGCAAGGAATGCACAAGCAATGGGACGGGAAGTTAAACCTGAAAGCTAGGGAATGGTGCAGTTTGATCTCTCAGGGAATGTAAATAATTTACTTGAGGCCCCTGCTTATCTAGAATGTCTTATCTTAAGCAGCTGAGGAATTTTACTAGCCACTAAAATTAATAAAGCAAAGAATAAAATAGAATATCTGGGCTTTCCGTAGCGACTCTCCTGAAAGCGCAGCACTCCAACTGAGTTCTGTCGCTTCACCTCCTCACTCGGCGGGGCAGTACTCCAACGGAGTTCTGTCGCTTCACCTGCTCACTCGGCGGGACTCGCGTCGGGCTGCACCCTGGTAGTGCACACCGTAAACGATGAGTGTTCACAACTTCCGTACCAATTCGGTCGATCCGGAATGGATCGGTTAAACATTCCATTAGGAGGCTTGGTTTGATCAAGCCGCTGAGTATTGGAAACAGGCTATAGCGCTTACTCCTGGTAATTATATTGAAGCACTCTCTTTCATCCTTCCCGTTCGCAGTCCAAGGGAAACTCTTTTTATGAGGTATTGCAACAATCAAGGGGATTTCACCCCTCCACACATAATTACACTCTCTTTGTCTCACTCAACCTCTGGAGTGAAGCACTTATCAATTATTTCCCAAATTATAAGCAGTCCAAGTTGAACTTTCAAGAATCCACATTCAATAGAATATAAATGCAATTTAATCTACAGCTGCTGATTACTATGCACTCTAGAGCAGGGTACCAAGTTCATCAATCAGAAAGAAGATATGGTGTGAGACTATTTTGAGTGATTGAAAAAATTGCATCCCCTATAGTGAATGAAACAAATCATGGGAGACTGTTATTGGATATCTGACTCATAATTCTATCAGGACTTCCTCCAGGAGATATCACCTCTACTAAAAATATCATCCCCTTTTTGACCTGCTGTGGACCTTCAAGAACCTGTCTAGGAAGTGTTTGAAGCTTTTACTTTGACATGATACTCAAGAATCACCAAGGAGCAGCAAAAGACTCCCTGTGCAACACCTTTTATATTATTTGTTTATTATTTCCTCTTTAAAGACCTTTAACACTTTTTTCCTTGGAAGCTTGAGCATTTTAAAGCTTGAGCAATACAATCTGGTCCCGAAAATGGATGAAATTATAATTTCTACAAGGGAAGAAATTTCCTCATTGTCCTCGTGCAATAAAACATAGAACAAGACGCTTTGTCTCTCTTTTTAACGACTTGGATCTAATATTACAATTTTGCTCCATCTATTTCAGATATAGCACACTTTATCTCACCAAAACCCAAAAGCTTAGAAATGGAATATGGGAGAAACAGATTTTGATTTCTCCATTCATCTCATCAGCACCATAATTTCTTTTTAATTTTCACATTAATCTTCCTCTATCACACATTTTTTTTTTCAAAGGAACTGCTTCTTTTATAAAGTAATGCCAGAATCAAATCTAAATGGCACAGCTAAAAATCTAGCATAATTACCGTCTACTTGTTGGATTAGTCAGAAGTGCATAAACCTAGAACCCACTTCAATTTTGATTCACTAACGTCCCGTAGGTGGTTAATGCAATAGTTTAATCATGACAACTCCAACCTTGCACAATATCATACATTATTTGCAACAGGGATCCTCATCCAAAACTCCACTTTATCCATATGACTGCAGTTAATGTTAATAACAAGCTTAAACAGACAAACAAGATACAGAAAATTAATAGGCATTTTGAGCATTCTTGCATCTCAATTACTTGATGAACAAACAAGCATGATCAGTTAGCAGGTAAACAATAGTTCTTGCAGTTCATTTCATTTCAAGCACCAATAACAAATTCCAACTTTTAACACGCAAACAAACATCCTGATCTCAAAGATCTCACACGAAACTGAACAGGAAAAATCTGAATCTTTTATACAATGAATAAAAAAACAAACGCCAGACCTTGATTCTGAACTTGCTTTCGGAAACATCAGTGCAATCAGGCCGCACCTGATAATAAGAATCGGCTGGAGTTCCAGCGACCCTCCACATTTCCCCAATGTAATCACCGAAACACAATTTTTTTCTTATAAAAGGTTAAAAACGCAAACCCAACTTGAATCTCTTGAAAAGTTCAAGGATTAGGAAAATAAGCTGTTATTCACGGAACCGAGATCAAATTCAACAGCACAGAATCCCCCTAAAGCCCCAAGATAAACAGCTGGCCTCTCCTTTTAACAAAGATTCAGGGATGGACCCTTTCAATCCAAGAGAATATTATATAGAGAAATACTGGAAGTTCGTCTTTGTTTTATTTTATCAGTCGGGGAAGGTTGGTGAAAGGTGAAAACAAAAGAAGGTTGTCATGGAAATTATCGACCCGACCCGAACACACATCCACAACCTGATGCTATATTAATCTCTCTCTATGAAGTTTTCTATTAAAGACAACTAGTTCAAGTGCCATACAAGAGCGAAAATGACGCGGGATCGAGGGGCTCTCTGTCCACTCGCCTTGGTTCACGGTGCTTTAAAGTGGCGGAGGGTTGGGCCGTTGAACCACGAGCATTCTGGTTGAACAATGAAAAAAACACAGGTCGGGCCAATTGGGTATGGGTCCATTTCATTCAAAGGTAATTACCATTTCTTTTAATGGGTCAATGAAGAGTGTGGGTCGGACTCTGACCTTTAAACTGGAACCATCGTTTTCTCATTTTGGATAGTGGTGACAAATCGTATCATCATGTTGTGTTCGTATCTCATTATGGTTTTTTTATGTTATCTATCTTATATGGTCTTAAATATAACAATAATTGTAATTTTAACTTAATTTATAGTTTCGTTTTCGTGTTATGTTATCGCGTCATGTCACTCATTGTGATCTTTCCCAGCTGAGTGGGAAATGAATGTGATGGCTCTCAGACATTCAATGGACCTAACAAAGATTTCCAACCACATGAGCTATTCTCATATCTTAAAGTATATGAATTCGAGCTCAAAAGGAAAGAGCAAGATGAGATAGTTGTACCAAAGACAGCTGCTCTGGTGGATGGAGAATCAAAGGGTGTTGAATCCAATGACATCATTGATAAAGAGGAGATTGTCTTGATGGTTAAGCGATTCAACGTCTTTAATAAGAACTACAAGAGGAATAAGGAAGAATCCTCTAGAAGGCACTCGGCTTCTTCCAAAGGAAAGGAAGAGAGAACCCCCAAGCGAGCTGAAAACAAGAAAGCTGAAGATCTGTGTTGGGATTGCAGATAGCCAGATCACTTTGCAGTTGACTGCCTTATCCACCAGTCAACAAATACAGGAATGAAGAGGATAAGCAAGTCTTCAGAGAAAGAAGACAAGAAAGAAACAAAGCCATGATGGCTGCAGAGACAGATACAACCAAGTGTAAGGAGACAGCTAAATCAGACACTAGTGAAGCTAACTACTCCTCAGACACTGAAGAAGTGACATTGATATGTCTCATGGCTAAGGAACAGGAAGATGAGGTAAATTCTAACTCATCTAGCTCAAATTCTGATGATAGTGATCATGATACACACACTTCATCACCCACAGATCTTTATGATTCATTAGACAAAATAATGAAAGATTTTGAGCACATAAAATCCTCACACACTTTTAAATGAGGAAAACAACCAACTCAAGTGTCAAAACTCACAGCTGACTGAAGAGTTGAGTACTCTTTGTCACATAGCTGATGAGAATAAAGAGTTAAAGGTTGGGACAACTAAGGTTAAAGAGGACCTAACTGAAAAGGAAAAGAGGAAAAAAATAATTAAAAAACGTGATTGCATCACTCAGCAAGTCATCTAAAACACTGGATGAATTGATGATGATACAAAAAGAAATTGGAGACAAAGCAGGCTTATGTTTCAATTCCTTTGTTAATGCACAAACTCCAAGAGTGGTTTTGGAAAAGGGATCCTCAAGCAATGAGGGATTCCAAAAGCCAAAAGCACCATATGTGTTAGATCAATGTTTTTATTTTGATTTTGATAATTTTATATAAATGAGATTTATATCAAAATAATGTTTCCAAATATTGTCCAAATACTTCAAAATATTTTAATTAATTTTTACTAGGGTTTTGAAATACTTCTTGAACTTTATTTTTGACAAAAATCGGACAACCTCTCTATGTTGAGGTCGATCGTCGCCCTATAGGGAGACCTGTACCTGGATGTTGTTAAAACAGAAATCAAACAGAGTGTTGGAAACAAGGAGGGCGACTGGTGCCTGAAGAAAAATCATTTTGGTTTTTTTTCTTCTCTGTTTCTCGAGCGAACGATCACTATCCACAGCAACCAACTACCCTGTACAGCGACCGGTCGCCCTATACAATGACTGGTCGCCCTCTATGCCATCCTGTGCCAAAAAAACTTTTCAACGGCTTTAAAATTCGAATTCTCAACATAGCAACCGTTATAGCCTTTTCACAGCAGAAACTATCCGTGATTAACTATTTTTGGAATTATTTTGATCTTTCTTTTGCAGACAAATTAAAATTAGGAGGACCCTATGTTGGGGATTACATCATGGAGCTCTTGTATAAATACATGAAGGATTGGAGGATTGAATGATCAAACAACACACAAGCATACAACACAACTAGAAAAATCTCAGCAAAATCTATTTTTCTTCACTTTCAACATTCTTGTTGTAGTAATCTAAGCTTATCACTTTCACATCTTGCTTATTAGGCTTTCCTTATTGATTACACTTGCACTTTTGAATTGTAATATTTCATTTGAAGTGTAATCTTGATTGTAATTTTAACATCATCCAAAACAAGAAATTATTGTTAGTGTTCTTCTGGCAAGAACACATTTGGTTGATTGGAGGTGGTTGATTGAAAATTTTGGTGCTTTTTGTGTTAAAGAGTTTGGTGTTCTTCGAGGTATTGAAGAGTTTGGTGTTCTTCGAGTTTGAAGAGTTTGGTGCTCTTCAAGGTGAAGAAGAGTTTTGGTGCTATTCATAGGTGTTGTTGTAAGAAGAGTTTGGTGTTCTTCAAGGCAAATGTTGTAATTGTTTTGGTTTCAATTAATAAACTTTTTTCTTTTCGAAATCCATTCGGACATCCCAGGTGGTAGTGGACGTAGGCCCTAGGCATGGGTTGAAGCACTATAAATCATGTGTGTTGATTTATTTTTATGCACTTCTATTCTTCATCTTCTTCATATCCGAAAAAGAGGGCACAAATTGGAAAATCGGGAAAATCTATTCACCCCCCTCTAGATTTTCGTAGCCACTTGGACTAACAAGTGGTATCAGAGCCAAACTCTTTTGGCAAACTCGTTTAATCTTTGCGAGTAAAGAGGAAAGATCTATGGGTATTAATGAGAGCTATCTTCCAACCGGTGCTTCATTCAATAGGCCGCCTCTTTTTGACTCCAATAATTATGCATTTTGGAAAGATAGAATGAAATTCTTCTTACAAGATTGTGGATTTGATATTTGGAATGCGGTCATAAATGGAGTATCCATCCCAATGATGAAAAAGGAGGACAAAACTCAAATTTCTAAAGTTCTCAAGGACTTCGACGTTGAAGACAAGAAAATATTCTCTTCAAACGGTAAATCTCTTAACATTCTTCATTGCTCTCTTACTGCTGCTGAGTATAATCATATTATAGGAATTCGACCCTCTCATGATGTGTGGAAAAAATTAAAAGTTATCTATTAAGGCACAAAGAAAGTGAAACAATCTCGAAAGACTATGTTGGTCAAAGATTTTGAAAATTTCACTATGAATGGTGGAGAAAATATATCCGAAATGATTGAAAGGCTTGACAATATTGTAAATCCTCTTGTTGCACTTGGGAAAATTATTTCCGAAGAAGATAAAGTTACCAAAGTTCTAAATGCTCTTCCCACCTCTTGGTCCGAAAAAGTTACCACTATCTCGGAAGCCCAAAATTTGGAAACTCTAAATTTTGATGAGCTTATTGGAAATCTTCTCATCTATGAAGTTTATACCAACGAAAGGAGTAATTCGAAAGCATCTACATCTCAACCGGATATGAGATCAACTCCAAAGGGTCTTGCTGCAAAATCAAAAGATTATTATTCAAGTGATGAGGAAGATGAAGATGAAGATGAAGATGATGAACTTGCTTGAAAATTTACAAAATTTGTAAGTAAGAACAAGAAAAGAAAATCAAGAAGCAAGTCTTGCTTCAAGTGCAGAAAACCCGAACACTATGTTGCCGATTGTCCAAAAGGGAAGGAAGAACAAAGGAAGAAAGATCACTTTCACAGAAAATTAAAAGCCTTGAATGTCAAAACCAAAGCAAAAACGTGGGATGAGCTTCTTGCTACATCCAATGATGAAGAAGCCGAGCAATGTCTAATACGCATCAAAGAAGACAACGAGGTACGCTCTAATTCTTCTGTCTCGTTCATTAATGAATTGCAAGGTGATTATGATGAACTTCAAAATGAATTCCAAAACATGTTATTTAAATACAAAAATCTGAAAAATGAATTAAACACTATGAAAAATGAAAAGGATAGTTTATTTGTCTCATATTAATCACTTTCTTGTGCACACACTACTACACTAGAGAAGGTTAAAACTCTTGAAAAAGGAAATAAATATATAGTCTAGAATATTGATTGTCTTAAAAATGACGTGAATAAATTCACCAAAATTCTTGATGAAGAACGTAGTGATCATTTGAAATCAGGACTTGGTTATAAGCCAAATGTTCTCAATGAAATAAAAAACCAAGCATCTACTTTTGTCTATGCCAATCATCATGCTTCTAAATCTATTACATGATTTTATTGCGGTAAATGTGGACAAACGACAAATAGACAACAAATGATCGTGCTTTTTGATCAAAGGAGAAGACATTATTGGAGACCTAAAAGTCTCAAAGCTAATCTTAAAAGACCTAAACACTTGAGGGTATATACCACAAAATAATTTCATGTTAGGTCATTAGCGTAATAAAAGTCAAAGAAAATTCAAATCGTCAAATAGACAACAAATGATCGTGCCATTTGATCAAAGGAGAAGACATTATCAACAAAATCATTCCTCAAGAAGAAGATATAATTGTGATCAACAATGGGAAAGACACAACCCTTGTCAATGGCGATATTGGTAACTTTTATCCTTCTCTTGTATTTTGCATCTCGTGCATATTCATGTTTTTATTTTCTAATTCCCTTTTCAAAATGTTTTTCATAAAATGAGGTCTCAATTATATTCTCAATTTCATAAAATTCAAAGGAGACCTTATATACTTTTTAAATAAGTACATTTGAACTTACATGATTTATCAAACCTATTTTGAATTTGCAGAACATTGTATATGTTGCTTGACTTTTATCTTTGAAAGATACTGAATATCATTCATATCAACATAGACGACATTATCCAGTACTACTAAACTCTTGTTCAAGAGAATTTTGTTTAAGATTTTGCAGGAGATACTTTGGTATTAAAGAACAAAGGATTGTAGAGAAATCAATGGTTATCTACATCAAATTGGTCAAGAATGAAAATGGTAAATTGTTTGTCTCAAACAAAATCGAGGTATGTTCATCAACTTATCTTACTACCGTAGACTCGATATTCTTCATGTCGTATGCCTATTTGCTCAATTTCAAAGCAAAGATCTAATTTAAGTTGCCATCAAATGAATTTTTCAATTTTTAAAGGGCGCTATTTCTTATGGCTTATTTTATCCAAATAATGAAAATTGTTCCTTAAAAGGATATAGTGACTCGGATTATGCGGCAATATTGATGATCGTAAAAGTACATCCGGCTCGTGTCAATTTTTAGGCGATTGCCTAGTTTCATGATTTTCAAAGAAACAAAATTGTGTATCTTTACCAACGGCAGAAGCCAAATACATTTCCGTGGTATTTTGTTGTGTACAATTACTTTGGATGAAACAAACTTTAGTGGATTATAAATGTTCTTTTGAAAATGTTCCTATTTTTTGTGACAATCCGCTATAAATATTTCTCAAAATTTGGTTCATCACAATCGAACCAAACATATTGAGGTTCGACGTCACTTTTTGAGGGATTGTGTTTCAAAACAAAAAATAGAGATGTGCTTTGTTCCATCTCAAGATCAACTCGCGGATATTTTTAGAAAACCATTAACCATTGAGTCTTTTACTTCAATTCGAGCTCGTTTAGGCATAATGCATATTGAATAAGGTTTATGTTTGTATTTTGTGCATTTTTAAAAATGTGAAAATCACATTTTTAAAACGAAATTTGGGGAGAAGAATTGCATCAAGTAGGGGGATTCATTTGTAGAGGGCGACCGATCACGTCGTCGCAGGCACCGGTTGCCCCCACGTGATCGGTCGCCCTAGGTCTGTAAATGTTGTTAAAAATCTGTATGTCCTCTTTTTCATTTTATTTTCTAACTTTCACACCCCTTTGCCCAATTCACACACTTATCACTCAAAATAACTTTTTTCTTGCATTTACTACTATATTGGGCTTCTACAATGTTTATCTTATCTATCTTATTCATCTTCCACAATCTTTGGTAAGTTTTGGCTTCACTTTTCTCATCTCAATTGGGTTAAACTCTTGGCTATTTATGGAACTTGTGATATTGATGTATGTTGTATTAATTTGATGGTGATTGTGCATATTATTCGTTTATGGATATAAAATTAGGATTGGTATTTAATTTTTTGGCTCGATTCTATATACAAATGAGATACACATCTTTGTTTTCTATCTATGCATGCCAAGTGTTTGACATAATGCGTCAATGATATTTCACTCTTTTGAATGATCTCCTTGACTACATTTGATTGCAATCCACATATTGATCATGTTTATGTATCTCTCCCATGTTCTTCAAATGATATTATGATTCCTTGTACTCAAAGCATGATATTTTCTTGATAATTGCTCTTTTTTATCCTCATGCGCACTTTGATATCTATGTATGATATTTTTATTGTGTTAATAGTTTTTTTTGATGATTCCAAAGGGGAAGAAAAATAAAATAAGCTCATAAGCTAATGGTAAGATCATATGAGCTAGAAAAAGCTCGCAAAAAAGCCCGTAGAAAAAGCTCGCAGAAAAAAGATCGCAGAAAAAGCTCAGTCATAAAAAGCTATAAGTTGTGATTATTGTTCATTTTATTGAGCCTTATGACTAATGAGTTATATTTTTGGGGTAGCTTTTAAGCTCTTAAGCCATTGTGAAAAAGCTAAGCCTCTAGCTTATAAGTTGTTTGTTTCTATGCTTATTAAATGCTTAGCTTATTGATAGGGGGAGCTTTTAAAAACTTGTTTTGAAAAGCTTTTGCTCCTTAGCCTTATGATTTTGTCTTGAGGAGTGTTGCTTAAATTGGATACATCATTTTGATTGGAAAAACTTGTTTCGTTTAAAATTCGCTCTCTTAAAATTGTTTTGGTTTGTAATTGTAATCATAAAAAAGGAGGAGTTTGTTAGATCACTGTTTTTATTTTGATTTTGATGATTTCATATAAATGAGTTTTGTACCAAAACAATATTTCCAAATGTTGTCCAAGTGCTTCAAAACATTTTAATTAATTTTTACTAGGTTTTTGAAATACTTCTTGAACTTTATTTTTGTAAAAAATCGGACAACCTCTCTATGTTGAGGTCGATCAGTCGCCCTATAGGGAGACCGTACCTGAATGTTGTTAAAACAAAAATCAAACTGATTGCTGGAAACAAGGAGGGCGATCGGTGCCTGAACAAAAACCATTTTTTTTCTTCTTTATTTCTCAAGCGAATGGTCACTATCTACAACAATTAGCCCCCCGGACAGCGATCGGTCGCCCTATACTGATCATCGGTCGCCCTCTATGCCATCTGTGCCAAAAACACTTTTCAACGGCTTTAAAATTCGAATTCTTAACATAGCAACCGATCGCTATAGCCTTTTGACAATAGAAACTATCCGTTGGAGCAGACACTTCTTCTCATGAAATTGTGGCTTTACATTTATTAACTATTTTTGGAGTTGTTTTGATCTTTCTTTCATGAGACAAATTGAAATTAGTAGGAGCCTATGTTGGGGATTACATCTTGGAGCTTTTCTATAAATACATGAAGGATTGAAGGATTGAAGGATAAAACAATACACAAGCATACAACACAACAAGAAAAATCTCAGCAAAATCTATTGTTCTTCACTTTCAACATTCTTGTTGTATTAGCCTAAGCATATCACTTTCACATCTTGCTTATTAGGCTTTTCTTCTTGATTACACTTGCACTTTTGAGTTGTAATATTTCATTTTAAGTATAATATTGATTGTAATTGTAACATCATCCAAAACAAGAAATCCTTGTTAGTGTTCTTTTGGCAAGAACACGTTTGGTTAATTGGAGGTGGTTGATTGAAAAGCTTGGTGCTTTTCGTGTTGAAGAGTTTGGTGCTCCTCGAGGTGTTGAAGAGTTTGGTGCTCTCCGAGTTGGAAGAGTTTGGTTCTCTTCGAGGTGAAGAATAGTTTTGGTGCTCTTCATAGGTGTTTAGGATCCTAGGGGGAGTTTAAGTTAAGTCTAAGGGGGTAAACAGACTTAACCAATTTTTGATTTTATCCTTAAATCAAAGTTTTAGACACAAGTGACTTAGTCCTTGAGGGACAATTTAGTTCAACCTTAACAAAGAGATTTAGCCACTCACGGACTCAAGAGAGTTGTTGATAAGATAACTCAATTGAGTGAGGTGACCTTCTTAGAAGTACAAAGACTTTGTTTTTCGGTGGAACTCTTACACCCTTTGATTAGAATATGTTTTCAACACTTATTTTATGGTTATGTTATTATCAGTGAAGACTTAGCAAATTTAACAAACAACATATATAATATGCAAGAAATAAATGTGTTGAATGTAAAATACATAGGGAAATTTTTATAGTGGTTTGAAGAGGGGATAATTCCTCTAATCCACTCTTCTCCAACTCCTGGAGGTAATCTACTAAGTAACTGTGACTTCGTTACAAAAGGATGACACTCCGAGCAAGCCTTGATCACACCACCGGCTTCACTCCGTGACTCATCTCTTCACAAGACGGTTGTCCTGCTACTTCAGCTGCTATAGACTTTTAGATTTGATCATGTAGCCCTCCAACAAGTCCAAAGCCTGGTTCAACAAGAACCTCACTACACTTCCTTCGACCTTGGATGTGCAGATCCCTTGTCTTTCAACAATATTTCCTCTTCAAAAATTTGAAGCTTTCTTTCCTTCACTGAGTATGTTGTATCGATATACTTTGAGTTTAGGCTTGAGGATTGAATGTATGCTAGAGAGTATTTTGCTCTTTGCTTGAATGTTTGCAGGTATGTGTCTATTGCTTCATACTCTCTCTTAAGCTCCTCAGCCTATATAGTGCCTGTTTGAAAAATGTATCTGTTGAAGAGATAGATCCATTTTTCAAACTACACTTCATGGTCGTTGGCTTTTCTTGTTATGCAATATTTGATGTAGACTGATCCTTGTATTAATGCTCTGCAACATGCCTGAACCTCTGCAGATTTGCAGGAGCATCCCATTGGTTCCTAGCCATTTGCACTCTTTCAGCAAAACAACTTTATGGTTGCAGTCTGTAATGTTTCCTCTTTAAACAAAGATTTAACTTTGCTTATCAACGAATATCTTCAAATTTCTTGAGTCCTTTTTGCTGTTGAACCCCTTTCATTGTCTTCTCCACTTATCTGGGAGTGACTTAGCTGTCAATCAGCTGACTGAGACAACTTTTTGGTACTTGACTGATCCTTCACTGCAATACTCAGTTGACACACAATAGAGTCTTCACTTCGATCTTCAGTGAACTTCTGCAATCATCATCTTGGTTGCTTCGACTCAGCTAATGGAACCCTATCTATTACATAGTTGATTTTACAACAGAATTGGGATGCCAACTTTCTAATCTAAATTTTACATAGCACCATCAAAATCTATTACATAAATTTTCCAACAATTTCCCCCTTTTTGATGATGCCAAAACTTAAATAAAATAACAAAGTAAATAGTGCTTGAAAAAGAATGATTGTATGAATATGTCATTTTATTGAACATATCATTCGTGCACTTTACAATGTATTACAAAGTACAAAGAACGATTTATAGAGTACTTACATTTCTTTCTGTGTATTTACAATTAAGTAAAAATACAACAAAAAATTTGTCTTCAGCAGCCTTCAACGTCTCTACTGCTTCATTCTCCTTTCTTCTTCTTCATCAGTTTTCCTCCTTCTTTCTTCATCTTCTCTTTTCCTCTTCCTATTGTCTTCTTCTCTTTTCTTTTTCTCATAAGCTCTCTTCTAATCTTAGCCTCTCATTCTTCTCTCTTCCCATTCTTATTCCTACCTGATATTATCTTCCTCGTGGCGCTTAGCTGCCTCTTCATTTCGCTTGACAACATCTCTGTTTTCCAGTTCCCCGAGTCTAGCCCAGTGCAACAAATCTTTCTTTTGGGGATTCACATATTGAATATCTTTAGGTCGACTTGGCGGAGTGACTTTGCCTCTTTCACCGGACCTTCCCCTTTCTCTTCCCGAGTCCGCTCTCCTCCGGGGGAAATCTTGAATGGGTGGAGCCGTTGAAGTCGTTGACTACTTGTTGTGTTTTTCCGCTTGGCTAGCTTAACAATATCCAACCCTCTTTCCCAAGTACAAATCCCATGCCTTTGCGAGATTCATTCCTTGAAGAATCCTTCCGATTTGAGCGTTTTAAATTCTTCAACCGACCGCTCAAATCCCGCATCCGGAGCGGGTCCTTCCGAAATTTCACCTGGCGGCAAACCGGGAGAAACCCTATTGGGGAACCATGGAACTTGGTTTTCAATCCTTCTATGCGACCATGATACATGCGATTGACTTATGTGAATTCGGCCGATTGCGACTTTTTGTCTTCTAAAAGGTTATGTCGGCTTTTGATCGGTGACATATCATGCGGCAAATTTGGGAATGGAGAGAGCTAGTAGATGAGCCAAGTTATGATTTATCCAAATTAATCTTCAAGGGGTTGGGGTCTTCTTAGGTTCTTCCCCTTACTTCCACTTTCATTTTCCCCCTTTTTGGCATCATTAATACCAGTTTGAGGAGTGTGAGTCAATAGTATGTCCAACTTTCATGGGCGATCGAGTGAGATGCTCTCTCTTCGATCGTAGAATCTTCATCTCTGCGCTCATTTGCATCATCTCGCTCTCGCAGAGTTGGTGTTGTGAAGATCATGTTTGTATTGCGATCTCATCGGCTCCATGTCCATCTTGTGAGTTGCTTCCAACCTGTTGATGTTGCCTCGTAGTCTTTGCTGGAATTGAGCTTGCTCACCACACCAAATCACAAGTTTTGTGAAGAGTGATTTGAAATAGTTCACTTGCTCTCTTCTTAGTGCCTTTGTTTTCATTGTCCATTCTCAAATTCGAGTACAGCTCCTCGGATGTCGCCTGAAATCATTGCATCGTGGTTATCAAGCCGTTGGTTGAGTGCAACAAAGCATCTTTCCATAGCGTACATTTCAGTGCACATAACCTTGAAGGATTTTTAAGAAGTCGGCTACCTCGGGGGTGATCCCTGCAGTTACACGAGTCAAAATCAAAGCCAAACAATTACCATTCTTAAATCATCCAGGAGCTATGAATTCTCCTGGTTGTTTTGGTTTGTAATCATCAAAAAGGGGGACTTCTGTTAGATAAATTTTTTTATCATGATTATGATGATTTTGTTTTTACACCAAGACAATGTTTTTAAATGTTGTCCAAATACTCCTAAATGATTTAAAATATTTTTACTAATTTTTGGAGTATTTCTTCAAGTTTATTTTCGACAAAAATTGGACAACACTTTTGAAGATTTTGTGTTAATGTGTTTTTACACCAAAACAATATTTCTAAATGTTGTCCAAATACTCCCGATCGTTATAAAATGTTTTTACTAATTTTTTGGAGTATTTCTTGAAGTTTATTTTCGACAAAAATTGGACAACACTTCTGTCTCGTGTTGGACCGGTCGCCATATAGGGCAATCCATGTCTGAAAGATGATTTCCAAAATAGAAACGAGACGTTTGAAATTGTATTGGAGGGGTCGGCCGTCGCTAAAAGCAAAGGGCGACCGGTGCCTGAAGAGCTTACAGAACTGACTGTATCTCAAAATATGTTTAGGGGGACCGGTCCCTATGGGGGGCGACCGGTCGGACCCTAGGTCGACCGGTCCAACCCCCCTTGGACCGGTCCCTATGTATGTTTTTGATGTTTCATTTTCTTTTCTGTATTAGTGCGCGACCGGTCGCCCTATCCTTTTGACAGCAAATTCTAACCGTTGTGCAGCAGACAACTTTTCCTTAAATTGTGGGGTTGATTTCTAACAACTATAATCTTGATTTTAATTGCATTTTTCTGTAGATTTTCAATCCGCAAGAGGAGCCTATCCATGATCAATCATCTCCTATAAATAGAGGAAGATTTGAAGCAACACAATAAGAGAGAAAACTACAACACAACAAGATACATTCAAGCAAACACTTTTGTTATTCTATTTCAATATTCTTGTTGTAATAGCCTAAGGTCTTACACTTTCAAATCTTGAGGTCTAGGCTTAATTCTTGATTACACTTGCACTTAATATTGTATTATTCATTATCGAGTTGTAATCTTGAATATTTGTGGTCATCATTCAACACAAGATATCCTTGTGAGTGTTCTTGTGGTAAGAACACACTTGGGTGATCTAGGTGTTAGGTGTAAGTGGTAATCTTCTTGTTGAAGAGTTTGGTGCTCTTCGAGGTGTTGGAGAGTTAGGTGCTCTTTAAGTCGGAGATTGTTGTGATCTTCATAAGGTGCAGTTGAAGGAAGATTGTGGTAATCTTCTAGGGAGATTGTGGTAATCTCCAAGGTGGTGTTGAAGAAGAGCGTGGTGCTCTTCAAGGTGATGTTGTAAGGTGATGTTGTATTAATTGTGGTAATTAATAAAATCTTTTTTCTTTTTGAAATCCATCCCGGAGATACTGGGGTGGTAGAGGATTAGGCCCTAGGTGGGTTGAACCTCTATAAATCGATGCGTGTTATTTACTTCCCGCACCTTTATTCTTGTCTTGGCTTGTTTGATTTGAAAAAGAGGGCATAATCGAGAAAATGGAGATAATCTATTCACCCCCACTCTAGATTATCGTAGCCGTTTGGACTTACAAGTGGTATCAAAGCCAAACTCTTTGGCAAGCTCGTTCCACATCGCGAGTAAAGAGGAACGATCAATGGCTACGAATGAAGTCTACCGTACCGGCGCCTCCACCAACAAGCCACCGCTATTTGATTCCAAAAATTATACATTTTGGAAAGAAAGAATGGAATGCTATTTACAAAGTTGCGGGTTCGAAATTTGGAACACGGTCATAAATGGAGAATCCATCCCGATGAAAGACGAACCACTCACCTCCAAAGTACTCAAGGAGCTCAATGATGAAGAAAAGGAAATTCTCTCCTTAAATGGTAAAGCTCTAAATATTCTTTATTGTTCACTTACATTTTCGGAATACAGTCATATTCGAGGAATACAATCGGCACATGAAGCATGGGAAAAATTAGAGGATATTTATGAAGTATATGCAAATGAAAGGAGCAACTCAAAAACATCTACCTCTCAAATGGATACAACATCAAATCCAACAACATGGGATGAGCTTCTTACAACTCCGATGATGAAAAAGTCGAACAATGTCTTATGGGCATCAAAGAAAAAAACGAGGTACGCTCTAAACCTTCTACTTCTTATGATAATGAATTAAAAAATGATTATAGTGATTTACAAAATAATTTTGATGAGCTTCAAAATGAATTCCAAAGCTTGCTTGTTAAATACAAAAAATTAAAAAAGGAATTCCATGTTTTGAAAAATGACAAGGATAATTAATATTCTTCTTATGAATCACTTTCATGTGCTCACACCACCACCCTTGATAAGGTTAGAATCCTTGAAAAGGAAAATAGTACTCTTGTTGAGGATATTAAGTGCATGAAAAAGGATTTATCCAAATTCAACTTAGGTACCGATAAAATGACCAAAATTGTTGATGTTCATAGTTGTGATAAATTGAAACAAGAACTTGATCATAAGCATAATGTTGTTAATCATATGAAAAAGAGTCAAGTCTCTAAGCATGTTGGTCATTATACTTCTAGAATTGTTACTTGCTTTTATTGCGGTAAAAAGGGTCACACGGCTAATTCTTGTCGGGCTAGAAATAGCTCTAATTATTATTGGAGACCTAAAAGTCTCAAAGCTAATCCCAAAGGACCCAAACACTTGAGGGTACCACAAAACAATGTCATATTAGGTACCCGGCGGAATGACATTCAAAGAAAATTTATACCGCAAAGAAGACATCAAATGCCCGTTTCATTTGATCAAAGGAGAAGACATCACCACAATGAATTTCCAAGAAGGAAATATTATCAACAATGGAAAGGTAACAATCCTTGGAAATGGAGCAATTGGAAAAGCTATCATCAACAAGGTGATTTTCAAAGAGGAAGATATCATCAACAATGGGAAAGACACAACCCATGGAAATGGCGTAATTGGTAAACCGTATCTCCCTATTTAAATATACATTTTGTTATTATGCATGTTTTTATTTGTGTCTTAATTGTCAAAATGAGTTTTCAAATATTTATTGTTTAAATTAAGGTCTTCAATTTATATTTGTGTTTTCAAAATATTTTGAAGAGTCCCTTGTATAAAAACTCTTGTGCATTTACTTAGACTAAAGTGTTTTATTATCTCTTATGGATTTTTATAGCATGAGCATACTTGTAATATCTCTTTGCTTTAGCCTACACTTGTATCATTATGTGTTGTGCAAGAACTTTTTCTAAGAATTGTGTAGGATATATATATATATATATATATATCTTCACCAATGGCTATTTATGTCAAAATATGTCAAGAGTGACATAAACCATCGAGGTACGCTTATCATTGTTATTCATCTCATAGACTCGATATATTTTTGCCATATGCCTTTGTGCTTGCTTTTCAAGATGTTTCAAAGTATCTTTCTTAAGTGCCATTAATTGGATTTTTCAATTTTTGAAAGGCACTATTCGATAAAACTTATTTTATCTGAGACTTGTAAAGGATTATATTTTGATAAAACATTCGGTTTTTATCCTCCTCTCAAAATTATGCATTTGATTGTACATATCCATGTCCTTATTCTTGTAAGCTTTGTCAAAGCTCTTTTTCAAATACTTCTTATAAATGAGGTCTCAACTATATGCTCTCGGATTTTCAAATTTCAAAAGAGACCTTATATAGCTTTCTATAAGCATATTTGAATTTACAAGTTTTATGAAACTCTTGATGATTTGTTTTAAAGCATAGTATGTGTTACTTGTTATAGTGTCACTATTATTCGATATTACTATTCTCTTGTGCAAGATATCTTGTTAAGATTTTGCAGAAATTTTTGGTATTTCGAACAAGCTTGATGACCAAGGCGAGGTTAGTAGCTCAATGGTATTGTCAAATAGGAGGTATTGATTATGTTGAAACATTTGCACCCATAACATGTTTTTTGAAGCTATTCGTATTTTACTTGCCTATTCTTGTTTTAAAAATTTCAAGTTTTACCAAATGGATGTTAAATCCGCATTTCTAAATGGTTTTATTCAAGAAGAAATCTATGTAAAACAACCTCCGGGGTTTGAAAAGTTTTCTAGGCCTAATGATGTTTATAAACTTAAAAAGGCCTTGTATTGTTTAAAACAAGCACCCCGTGTATGGTATGATAGACTTAGCTATTTTTGCAAAATGGTTTTACAAGAGGTAAAATTGATACTACTCTCCTTTTTTTTAAATAGGGCAAGATTGCTTACTTGTGCAAATTTATATTGATGATATTATTTTTGGTGCTACTAATGAATCTTTGTGCAAGATATTTTCTAACTTGATGCAAGGTGAATTTGAGATGAGCATGAAGGGGGAGCTCAACTTCTTCCTTGAACTTCAAGTTAAACAATGCCAAGAAGGTGGTTATATTTCAATCAAAGTATACAAAAGAACTTTTGAAGAAGTTCGGCATTGAAGAAGGAAGAACCGTCTCTACTCCTATGGAAACATACATCATGATTGATCAAGTTTGAGAAAGGCATATTGGATGACAAACAAATTCGAGGTATATTTATCTATGTTTATTACTCCTTAGACTCGACATTTTTTATGCCTTATGTCTATATGCTCGACTTCAAAACTTTCCCAACGAATCTCATTAAAGTGCCGTTAAAAGAAATTTTCAAATATTTGAAAAGCACTTCTTCTTATGACTTGTTTATCCAAAGTTTTAAAACATTCACATTTTTAGGGATAACAAGTCCGGTGATAATAATTTCTCAAAATATGGTTCGTTATAATCGAACTAAACATATTGGGATTCGATAACTTGTTCTAAGGGATTGTGTTTCTAAAAACGAAAAATTGAGATGTGTTTAATTCCGTCTCAAGGATAACTCGCGGACATTTATTTTTAATCATTAACCGCCGAGTCTTTTACCTCATTTCGAGCTTGTTGAGACATAATGCATATTGAATGAGGTCTATGTTTGCATTTCGTACGTTTTTAAAACTTAGGGGTGAAAAATGGCAAAACAGACAACTTCAGTGACCAAATGGAGTGAGGTCGACCGGTCGACCTCATCTTGGACCGGTCGACCTCACCTCAGACCGGTCGAGTTGATGAAAAATTGTTGATAAAATCGTTTTTGTTCCTGCCTTAGCCAATGTTTTATGGTTTTCACTATTTTCGCACCCCTTTGCAAATTTCACACACAATTCACTCAAAATGATTTCTTTCTTGTAAATTATATATTTTTGAGTTTATACTATTGATATATCATCCATGATACTCGACATCTCCAATTAATTGGTAAGAATTCTTCTTCTTTATCTCAATTGGGTTGAACCCTTGAGAATGTGCTTCATCTTCAATATTTTGTTGGAATTCTCATATGTTTGTGTTGGGCATGATGATTGTTGTTGGATGATATGTGTATAATTGTATTTGGTGATGAAAAATTTGGCTTGGTTATTTTTACAAGGGCTATTTACATCTTCTTTATTATTTGACGCCCGCCAAGTGTTCGATAAAATGTTTCAAAGAAAAATTCATCACCTACATGATTCTCTCGTTTTCAAATGTCTTATATATTTATAGAGATCATGTTTTGCAAATCAAATGAGCTTTTACGAGCTTTTACAAGTCATATGATCAACTCTTCCCTTAGCTTTTGGTTTTTTAAGCTTAATGATCACTAGCTCGATGAATCGGTTAAATTGCGCACTTTGATATGGATATATGATGTTTTTATTGTGCTAACATTCTTTTTGATGATTCCAAAGGGAGAGAAACAAGATATAAGCTCTTTAGCTCAAAGAAGCTAAAATAAGCTCGCGAAAGAAGCTGTAAGCTATGGCTTTTTAAAGCCAAAAGTTGTGGATCATACTTAGTCCATTTGTTGTATTGTGGACTCATTTACATGTCTAATGATGTTTTGTTGACAGGTGGAGCTTATAAGCTCTTGATACTTAAGCTCAATATGTAAAAGCTGAGATTTTAGCTTTTGGTTGACTGTTTCTATATTTCTCTTGTTGTGCATATTGATAGGGGGAGCTTTTGCAAAAATGTTTTTAAAATCTCTACTCCCATCCTTGTGTTTATTATGCATGGAATGTTGTTTCTCTCAACGGATAGTTTATTTTAACCGGTAAAATTATTTTGTTTTCAAAATCGACCTCTTTAAATTGTTTTGGTTTGATCATCAAAAAGTGGGAGTTTGTTAGATAAATGTTTTTATCATGATTTTGATGATTTTGTTTTTACACCAAAATAATATTTTTAAATGTCGTCCAAATACTCCTAAATGATTTAGAATATTTTTACTAATTTTTCGGAGTATTTCTTCAAGTTTATTTTCGACAAAAATTGGACAACACTTTTGATGATTTTGTGTTAATGTGTTTTTACACCAAAAAAATATTTCTAAACGTTGTCCAAATACTCCCGATCGTTATACAATGTTTTTACTAATTTTTGGAGTATTTCTTGAAGTTTATTTTCGACAAATATTGGACAACACTCTGTCTCGTGTTGGACCGGTCGCCATATAGGGCAACCCGTGTCTGAAAGATGATTTCCAAAACAGAAACGAGACGTTTGAAATTTTACTGGAGGTCGACCGGTCGCGCAAAGGGCGATCGGTGCCTGAAGAGCTTACAGAACTGACTGTATCTCAAAATATGTTGAGGGGGACCGGTCCCAATGGGCGGCGACCGGTCGGACCCTAGGTCGACCGGTCCAACCCCCCTTGGACTGGTCCCTATATATGTTTTTGATGTTTCATTTTCTTTTCTGTATTAGTGCGCGACTGGTCGCCCTATCCTTTTGACAGCAAATTCTAACCGTTGTGCAGTAGACAACTTTTCCTTAAATTGTGGGGTTGATTTCTAACAGCTATAATCTTGATTTTAATTGCATTTTTCTGTAGATTTTCAATCCCCAAGAGGAGCCTATCCATGATCAATCATCTCCTATAAATAGAGGAAGATTTGAAGCAACACAATAAGAGAGAAAACTACAACACAACAAGATACATTTAAGCAAACACTTTTGTTCTTCTATTTCAATATTCTTGTTGTAATAGCCTAAGGTCTTACACTTTCACATCTTGAGGTCTAGGCTTAATTCTTGATTACACTTGCACTCAATATTGTATTATTCATTATCGAGTTGTAATCTTGAATATTTGTGGTCATCATTCAACACAAGATATCCTTGTGAGTGTTCTTGTGGTAAGAACACACTTGAGTGATCTAGGTGTTAGGTGCAAGAAGATTGTGGTAATCTTCTTGTTGAAGAGTTTGGTGCTCTTCGAGGTGTTGGAGAGTTCGGTGCTCTTCAAGTCGGAAGATTGTGGTGATCTTCACAAGGTGCCATTGAAGGAAGATTGTGGTAATCTTCTAGGGAGATTGTGGTAATCTCCAAGGTGGTGTTGAAGAAGTGTGTGGTGCTCTTCAAGGTGATGTTGTATTAATTGTGGTAATTAATAAAATCTTTTTTCTTTTTGAAATCCATCCCAGAGATACTGGGGTGGTAGAGGATTAGGCCCTAGGTGGGTTGAACCTCTATAAATCGACGCGTGTTATTTACTTTCCGCACCTTCATTCTTGTCTTGGCTTGTTTGATTTGAAAAAGAGGGCATAATCGAGAAAATGGAGATAATCTATTCACCCCCTCTAGATTATCGTAGCCGCTTGGACTTACAACTTCTTCAACAAATGGAAAATATTCTTCGATAGGCCACTAGGGACTGAATGGACATCTCCCACTCCTCCATCAGGAGCCTTTCCTTTTTTCCCCTGGCTTCTAGCTATTTGTGCCTCAATTGTGGGAGCTTCATTGGCAGTTGCAGCTGTGGTAGCCTGCTGAGCTGACTTGGCCTCAGTTGTCTCAACATCTTCGTTGGCTCCAATTGTTGCTTCCTTTTGAGTATTCGTGGCCTCAACTGCCTTAGCAGCATCACTGGCTGGTGATGGCATCATTGGGGGTGGGCCATCAACCAAAATGAATTGGGACAAGGCATCTTCCTCTCGTTTATTTTTCAATTCTGCCACTTGTTCCTCTACAGCTTGGTCCTTGGGGGTGGACTCAACTTCATTGTCAGTGTCAAGGAACTCTACTGACACATTGTCATCAGAGTCATGTAGCGCACTAATTTCTTCCATTTCAGGTGACTCTGATGCAGGAACTGCAGTTTTCCTTTCTCAAGTACAACACCTCTTGAAGTCTCAACCTCCTGGGGGCCTTCAGCAACCTTAGTAACAGTCTCAACCGTTGCAAGGCCTTCATCAACCCCTTCTGCAGACTTAGTTGCATTAGGGTATTCGATGGTGGCATCCTTTGAGGTCTCTACCTCTTGGATTGCACTTTCAAGACTAGCAGTCTCAACTAACTTGGTCTTCTGCCCATCCTGTGCCTCAGCTATTTCAGCAGCATCCTGAGCGTGTAGTGCAGTTGGATTTCAGATGAGACAGTCTTAACCGTCAAAGCTTTGTCAATCCCACTCTGCTGTTCTTTTTGTGTCTCACCTTCGCCTCCTAAGTTCACTTTGTTTAAATCTCCCACAACCTCCTCCAACCCTACATTTGTGGTGTGTTCAATTTCCCCCTGGGGCTCAATTCACATGTGGGGTCAATTGGCACATGAGACTCGACTATTTCCTTAGAGTTTTCAACTGTCTGGGAAGTTGTCTCAACAACATTCACATGACTTGTCTCAGCTAGGTTGCCCTCTACATCTTCATCCCTAGCTTCATCGCCAAATTCCCTGGTTTGTCCTTTAGAGTGAGCTGGTGAGGTGGTTTCTGCTATTTGCCTCACCGTGTCAAGAATAGTTGGGGTTGGAGAGATTTGAATGTAAGATGACTCTCTAGGGCCCCTGAGCAAGGATTGCTCATGCATCACTAAGGACTCGTTCAGTGCTTGCTGTAGCTCAGCCTTCTCGACTGGGTCAGCTGCATCCATAACTTCCACATCACTGCTGCTCTCACTTTGTAAGGCACTCTCAGGAGTATTAGGGTCCGTGAAAGGACAAGAGTGAGGTTTTAGGGATTCCTCAATAGCTTGGCCTTCTCCATCGCCTTAACCTTCTCCTCATCCTTCTTCTCAAAAAGGATAGTTGTGCGAAAATCTGCATCGAGAGCAGAGTGAATAACAACGTTCCCCAAAAATCTTACGAGGTATTCCTCCTCCTCAATGAACTCGGGCCTTTCAAATTAAAACCGGGCGACACTCAGCTTCTAGGATCTCCATATACGCAGCCTGTCTTCAATTTCTGGGTATGCTGGGGATAAAAGAAGAACATCATCGTCATCTTCTTCCTGCCTAGGCTCTTTAGTAGCCTTCTCTTCCTCAGCAACTAAAGAATCAGTCTGAGGTGGTATCACAACTAAGTTTTCTTTCCTTGTATCAGCTATGCTTATTTCAGATGCCTAAGCTATGGGCCTAATAGCTGAATCTTGTTGGATGTATGTGGTGGCCGAAAGCTTGCTTGAACTTCTTTAGCAAGTGCTTGGACCACCATCTCCATCCTTTGATTTCTGTTGTTTTTCGACAACATCGTCTTCTTTCTCAGCTGTGGCGGACTCAACTGGCTCAACAACTTTGCCAGCCTTCTTCACAAGTCATCTCCTGGTCTTTCTCTCCAGGGGAACTTCAGCTTCAACTTGTTCTGGCTCTACAGAAGTGAAAGCTGTCTCCTCCAATCTTCTGCTTCTTTGCAGCTGGCTTGCGGGGCACAACTATTCTCTTCCTTCAAACCACATGATAGGGAGCTGGAACATGCTTAGTGAGGAGGCTTTTGCAGAAACAACTATGTTCTTAGGGACATGCTCACCTGATTCCCCCTTAGAGGTAGCAAACTTCTTTGCATGGGCCTGCTTCTGGGCGCCAAAGAGGTTGGCCTTAAACATTTTCTTTTTTGCATGGAAGGGTTTCCCATTGCGCAGAGGAACACCCTTCTTCTCTATCGAATGGCCTAAGATCAGGCCATATCCCAGCGAACTTGCAAACTTCCCATCATCAGTCACCTTCATGTTGAGCACATTCTGGCACAGCTTGCCAAAAATGAACTCAACCTAGTTAACCTATTTTTCCTCCTTAGTGGCCGCGGTTACAATCATCTTAGTCCGAGAGAGCTGATTGAATGAGCCAAACTTCATGTTGATGCATTTTGCTACCACATCCTTGAGCTTGTGGTAGTCTTTTTTTAATCGCCTTCTTCACAACTGAGTAGTTTGGTTTTCCATTAGCCTCTAGGCTTGGCTATCTCATTCCAAGCCGCAGTTAAGTCCACGTCCTTACCAGTCAACTCTTTCAGACCACTGGTAGGGAGAAAGTAGTATTTAGCTAAGTCAGCCGTAGCCAACTTGAATTCTTTTCCGTTCATAAAAGAACGAATCTCATCATCGTGAACCGCAACATTCATATAGTACATAGCCACTTCCTCAAGGTATGTATGGGACATATCCATAGTCTGAAACTTCTTGAGACCAGCCTTCTCAAGTTTCTGAGCAATCGTCTTAGCCGAATCCTTGTCAACGCCCTGTTTGACAAGGTCTTCAAAATCAACAGTGGCTCTAGTATGAATCTTCTCAGCGAGTTTGACGTAGTTGTATGTAGGTGCCATTTCGACCTTGAATACGAGTGATGAAAAACTAGGGTTTTGAAACTTCTTTGCAGAGAGAAAGTTTGGATTCCTTTGTGAGCAAGAGAGTGAATGTGAGGATAGAGAAAATGGAATTTCTCTTTATATGGGACTTGAAAGGATGGTTTATGAATTTCAAAAGTTTAGAAACTGATCAAGATTGAGATTAAAAGATCAAAACTGCATTAATTTTCCTACATTAAATGCAACGACATTTATATTCAATCATGGATAAACCGTCGTAGGCATTTGGTCGACACCACTAATGATGTTGACGTCATGTCTATAAATATTCTGCCGAGGAAAACAACCGCGTTTTGTCACTTAGCTCATAAATGTTTCAACTTTCTTCATTTATGACTTGACTTTGCTTCACTCTTCCTTGAATCATTGAATAATTACTTGGATGTCCACTAACTCAATCTGGTGACTAGCCATATAAGTTGTTTCACTTGGCCGATATGTGAAACTCTTTTGACATGCACTTCTCTCATGTTTATCTCTCATTGAATGGGCCTTCTGAGCTTCCTAACACAACTCAATCAATCCAAGCTCATTCTTAAGTTCTTCAAACCTTGATTCACATAAGGGCTTTATGAATATATTAGCTAACCGCTTCTCAATTGATCAATGTGATGTCTTTCTTTTCAACATGATATCTAACATCATTGTGCTTGGTTCTTGAATGCAATACTGGATTCTGAGTAATTGCAATGGCACTTGTGTTATCACACATAATTGAAATCTCTCTTTCTTCAATGTCATAATCTCTCAGCTGTTGCCTCATCCATAGAACTTGGGCAATTCAACTGCCTGTAGCTATGTACTTTGCTTCAGCTGTGGATGTAGCTATTGAGTTTTGTTTCTTGCTGAACCAAGAAACCAATCTATTTCCAAGCATTTGACAAGTACCAAATGTACTCTTCTTGTCAACTCTACATCCAAGATAGTCCGAGTCTGAGTAACCAACCATCTTGAATCCTCCCTCCTTTGGACACCATAAGCAAACTTCTTGGCTTCCCTTCAAATACCTTAGGATTCTCTTGGCTGCAGTCATATGACTTTCCTTTGGAAAAGATTGAAATCTTGCACATACACCTACAACAAAGGTGATGTCTAGTCTGCTGGCTGTCAAATAGAGCAGTGATCCAATGAGTGCTCTATACCTTGTTTGATCAACAACTTTTCCTTCATCGCATCCATATCATCATCTTCATGGGAATCATTTTAAAGATGATGTATTCATGGGAATCTTAAGATGAATTCTCTTCCATACCAAATTTTTTTCATTAAATCTCAAAACTTGGTATATTTGGTTTGACTTATGAAGGTTCCATCCTTCATTTGCTTGACTTGAAGTCCTAGGAAGAAAGTCGGCTCTCCCATCATGCTCATCTCAAACTTTCCATTTGCATAAGGTTTGAGAATTTTTCATAGAGTACTCTTTTTTGTGGATCCAAAGATGACGTCATTGAATCGATGCTAGAATCCAATGCGGTGTCATCCGATGCTTGTAACACATCCTTTGGCTCAATTTGAGAAATCATACAAGTGAACATAGCTTCATGTTGGGTCCTGGATCCGGTTCTTACTCCTTCTCTAACATCTCCAATGATAAGCTCACGGTGGATGGTCTCTCGGCCACCTCACACATGGTTGGAGTAAGTCATTTGGATTAAGTCTTTAGAAGACACTCAACTCCTTCCAAGAGCAAGGAAGACAAATCACCAAAGAGAGCATACAACCAGAGAGCTGAATACCAGAAAGTGGAGAACATGTGCTAGAACTGCAGACAGCCAGGACACTTTGCTGTTGACTGTTCCTATCCACCAGTCAACAAGTACAGAAATGAGGAAGAAAGAAATGTTTTCAGAAATAGAAGACAAGAAAAAAAGAATGCCATGGTGGCTGCTGAGCCGAACACAGCTAAGTGTAAGGAAACGGCTAAGTCAGACAATAGTGATGCAGACTATTCCTCAGACACAGAAGAAGAGACATTACTATGCCTCATGGCCAAAGAACAAGAAGATGAGGTACATTCTAACTCATCTTTCTCACATTCTAATGATAGTGATAGTGACACACACACTTCATCAACCACAGATCTTTATGATTCATTAGGCAAAATGATGAAAGACTTTGAGGACATAAAATTCTCACACACACTTTTAAATGAGGAAAACAACCATTTCAATGCCAACTCACACAGTGACAAAGAGTGAGTACTCTTAATCACATAGCTGGTGAGAATAAAGAGCTGAAGGCTGAGATAGCTAAGGTCAAGGCAGAATTAGCTGAAAAGGAAAAGAGGGAAAAAGAACTGAAAAATGTGATTGCATCACTCAGTAAGCCATCCTAAAAATTGGATGAATTAATGATAATACAAAAAGAGATTGGAGATAAGACAAGCTTAGGATTTAATTACTTTGTCATTGCTCAGAATCCTAGAGTGACTTTGGAATAAAGATACTCAAGCAATGGGGGAATCCAAAAGCCAAAAGCACCATATGTTACAACCCCATTCAATCACAAGCACACATATGTTGGCGTACGCTATAAAGGCAAAGGTAAAAAACCAGCGGGGTTTGCTGAAATGACAATTGAAACAAAATTCAGAAGAGTCCATCAGCAGACTCCAAACAGAAAATATTTTGTGAAGGCAAAACATAACTACCAAAAGCCCCGAAGGTTTTAGCAGAGAAAACCATATAAAGAGAATGGTAGAAACTATTTAAGTCAGGCTGATTGGAACAATCAAATCAAATATCAGCCAAGTCCTATGGGATACAAACCTAAGTATCAAAGACCTCAGACTCAATATAGGTCATTCCCAAGGCAAAGAAACCAATATCAGCACATATATCCACCAAACACAATGCACATTAAGCACAAAAATTTCCATATTATCCAAAGAAAGGAAATGCACCAGTACAGTCATAGGCATACATACAAAAAGACAGCTGCATGTTCCTAAAGCTTCTAAGTATTTGCTAAGATTCATTATGATTATGGAACTGATAGGTGACAACCTCTTTGAGTCAGATCTTTTGGCTATAGGTTGGTTGGATCACCTTATAGTGCTAACCCCTCAGGACCTAGACAAGTTTGGGTACCTAAAACTTAGCAGCTGAGTGTCAAGGAACCTGGTACATGGATAATGTTGTTCGGATATATGGTGGCAATATGAAGAATCTATCACACTTCAAGGAGTCAAGAGGAGCAAAAGTTATATTTGGAGAAAATAAAGCTCCAGGGGAGATAAGAGGCATTTGATCCATAAAAGAATGGATTGGAAATCACAAATGTAGCCTATGTTGAATGGATGAATTTCAATCTGCTGAGCATCAACCAACTCTGTGATAAAGGCTGTAATATAGGATTCAACATGGGTATCTGGAAAATCAGGGATGCTGAATCTAATGAAGTTGTGCTATCTAGAATAAGGAAGAAAAATATGTACGTAGTGGATTGGTCTCGCTATACCAAGTATGCTCCTACTAGCAAAGAGTACGGTCGAATCAAGTTGGTTGTGGCATAAAAAGTCGAGTCACCTAAATTTCAAGATAATCAACAAGCTTGCAAGGAGTTATCTTGTGGAAAGATAGCCAGGCTCACTGTACAAGAAAGATAGCACCTGTGATGCATGTCAGAAGGGAAAGCAAATCAAATCTTCATTCAAGGATAAACCAAGTCCGTCTTCAACAAAGATCTTACATTTATTGCATATGGATTTGTTTGGTCCTATTAAATCAGCTAGTATCAGTGGAAAGAAATAAACTTAGTGGTGGTGGATGATTATTCAAGATAGACATGGACCATCTTATGAGTAAAAAGAAGGAAACTTTGCAGAATGTTCCACAACTTATGTGGACAGTTCAAAATGAGAAGAGCCAAACCATTATCAAGATACGGTGTGACAAAAGAACTAGTTTGTCAATGGGATTATAACTCAGTATTGCACAAAGAATGGTATTGGTCATAAGTTATCAACTGCAAGAACTCCACAATCTTGTCGCCATATTTTTTTTTTAAATAATGACGATGCTTATATTTAGTCATTTTTCATAAAGCTTCTACTGCACAATAGATCAAAACGATTTCTATTTTGATAAACTTAGTATTATTGTGCGAAACTACTACTTTTGATTTAAACAAACTACTTCTCAATTTTTGAGATTTTGAAATAAAAATACAAATTGAAAATATTACATACGATAAACTCAATATATTTACTCAAAATCTATTATCTTGGATTATAAATATTGTGTAGGTCCCAATGGGTGTGAAGTAAGGATTAGAGGGGGGGATTGAATAAACCTTACCAAATTTTCGATTTAGTCATTTTAAAGTAATTCAACGAGTTGACTCAAACAATGTGTCCTTGATGGATGACTAAGTTGGCTTTTCGGCTAAGTTACCCACTCAACGGACTCAATAGAGTTGTTGATAGTATAACTCCTTTGCTAAAGCCAAATACTTAACTTAGTTGATTGGTTTTTAAACGGAAGACTTAACACCATCGATTTATTTTAAGTTTGTTTTTAACACTTGATTCTTAGCACTTAGTTATTAATCGAGTTGGATAGCAAATATGATTCTAACAATGAGATATAATGTAAATATGCGGGAAAGTAAATTTCTTTGAAAGTAAATGACACAAATATTTTATAGAGGTTCGAAGATGGGGTAATTCTTCTAATCCTCTCTTCTCCAACTCGTGGAGGAATCCACTATGTAACAGATCAGTTTACAAAGCGGTGAACAGTCTGGAGACAACCTTGATCACATAGCTGGCTTCTTCTTGCGGACTCGGCTTCTTCACAGGCGCTTGCGCACTACTTCAAACTCACTTCTCAAGTTGTTGGATTTGATCACGAAGCCCTCCAACAAACTTGATAATGGTTCAACCTGGAACATTTCTACAATCCTAGCTTGGATAGTAGACCCTTTGATTTCTTTAAAAGTTTATTCTTCAACAGATTTGAAGTTGTCTTTCCTTCACTACTTGTGTTGGATTGATTTCCTTCGAGTTTCAGGCTTGAGGATTTGCTTGCTCGTTTTTGAGAATATTGCAGGTTAAATGCTTGAATATTGCTTGCTTGTTCGTGGTTCAGGTAACCTCTTCTCAATAACTTCCTCAGCCTTTTATAGTGCACATTTGAAATTTTGCCCATTGAAGAGATAGGCTAATTTCAAATGTCACTTTTGTTCGTTGGCTTGTCTTGTTGCAGTCCTTGATGTTGACATTTCCTCGTATTAAATGTCTTCGCAGCATTGCAGGTGTCTGACACAAGGTGCAGTGTTTCCCATTGGTTTATTCCTTTTGCACAATTCTGGGACTCACACTTTAGACCTGACAACTTTGACATATTACTATATTGAGTAATATTCTTGACTTTAATCAACGGATCTAAGTCAGTTGTCTTGACTAGATCATTGTCTTTACCCAGGTGACTTGAGTCACTCAGTCGGTCGTTGGATAACTCAAATCACATTTCAACTTCAACCTTGAGACTTGGCTTCTTGGGTTGACTTGACTAACACTTCTCACAGATGTTCCTCAGTTGACACTCCTTCAGTCGAGTCCTTGACTTCCTTCTTGGCCATACTCAGCTCACACACATCAGAGTCTTCAATCCAGTCCGCAGTTGACTTCTTGTATTTCTTGGCATAACTGACTTGACTCAGCTTTCTCAGCCCTATCTATTACAATCAAAATTACAAGGAAAATGGGGTGCCAACTTCCTAGTTTAAGTTTTACATGGTATCATCAAAATCTACTAAATAAATTTCCTAACACATTGTACTATAAAATTTTAAAATTCTTAGCATATTATAGTAGTGCTTAAAACTATTTCGAAGAAATACGATTCCGTGCTTTACGAACAAACCTTTTCATCTTTATGATGTTTGAAAACTATCTACTACTAAATTAGTATTTTAAAAATACAGTACCTTTGTCTTGAAAGATCATTTAGTAAAAATTTATATTTTCAAATGAATAGTACTTTAGATTTATTCTATAAAAATCCATTTTTTATATTGAAAATAACAAAGTCCCATTTTTTGTTTTGTTTAATTAACTTCTACGTGATTTAACTAGTAGACGCATCATTTATACTTAGAATTATTTTTATTTTATGACAACACCTATTTTCACTTCTTTAACAATTGTCGATTTCTTTCAACTTTTAACGTGATACACCGGTTGGATTTCTTTTCTTAACGACCAACTAGTAAACTTCTTATAGCATACTATATTTATTTTTATTTTATAAATTTCGAAAATTAATATTTATATATAGTTATATATATTTCAAAATATTTAAATTGCTTGATTGGTATTTTTGACTTGTACTATTAATTTTAATTTTATTTAGTACCTTAGATGATAAGTGATGATATAACAGTTGGGAATTGTTAGACACCTTATAACTTAGATGATTTATTAGACAAGTGATATATATAGCTTTTTTTTTGTTTTTGAGGAAGGTGATATATATAGCTTATAGAATAAAGTAGTGGCCTATAAGATCCATAAGTGGCTGTGGGATTAATTATTGGATTTTTGGACATGTCAATCTACACCAAAAATCACAAATCTTGGACAAAAAAAAATAAAATAAAAATGGGAGTACTTGAGGAGATGGTGGACGTCCATGATGGAGTGGAGGAGCAAGAGCAATTCTAATAATTCAAACACCCCTCACTTTCTTGTATAATATTCTCCCATTCCACCATTTATTTAATTTTGCCCATTCTTCTCCCATTTTCCCACTACTTTCCCCACTTTTTTTTTATTCCATTCAAAGTTCTTGCAAGACAACACCATTCCCCTTTGACTCTTTTTGTCCCCATGCAAGAAACAAGACAAACACCAAAGAAAAAAACGGGGAGAGGGGATGCGAATAGATCGGCCAAATTGGCCAAGGAGGAGGAGAAAATTTCTTTTGGTCATATTCCACTTACTCCACTCTCTCATTTACTCCCTCACTTAGTCATTTTTTTCCTCTCTCCAAAAACAAGACCAATTCTCCTATTCTTTGAAACTAAGGGCCGAAAATAATAAAGAAAAAAAGAGGTAAGGTCCTAATCTTCACTTTTTCAAAATTCTTAAACCTTTCTTCAAACACTAAGCCCTATTTATTTTCTCACACTCTCCTAGTTTCGAAAATGAGCTTGAAGAGTTAAGGAAACGGTCATTTTGTGGTGATTATAGCAAGCAGAAGTAACTCCATACCTTAGACTTGAAAAAGATAAGACTAGTAGAATTTTCTTAAGCTTTCATTCCCAGTTTGGATTGATTGATCACCATGTTGTTTTGGTTCGTACTAAGGGCTGCCTTTTTGGGTTTGGGACAGTGGATTTAAGCTTTTAATAGGTGGAGATGAAGGAATTTTGGATGGAAAAAAAATTGGAGTCAACTTATTACTTCAACAATCAAGACATTAAGGTAAGATTGTTGGTTTTTGTACTCCTTTCTTTTTCTTGACTTGAGAATATAAATATTGACTCAAGGACTTTAAAATTTTCATACCTAGGGGCTGCCTTGAAGAGTTAGGACCGAAAATGTGGAAGCAAGAATAAGGAATTTCAATTTTAAGGACACAATTTAAAGACTATCAAAGTTGGGTAGAAAATCTTTCAAAAAAATTCCCAAGGCAAAGAAACCAATATCAGCACATATATCCACCAAAAACAATGCACATTAAGCACAAAAATTTCTATATTATCCAAAGAAGAAATGCACCAAGATCATAGGCATACATACAAAAAGCAATCTGCATGTTCCTAAAGCTTCTAAGTATTTGCTAAGATTCATTATGATTATGGAACTGATAGGTGACAACCTCTTTGAGTCAGATCTTTTGGCTATAGGTTGGTTGGATCATCTTATAGTGCTAACCCCTCAGGACCTAGACAAGTTTGGGTACCTAAAACTTAGCAGCTGAGTGTCAAGGAACCTGGTACATGGATAATGTTGTTCCAGATATATGACTGGCAATATGAAGAATCTATCACACTTCAAGGAGTCAAGAGGAGCAAAAGTTATATTTGGAGAAAATAAAGCTCCAGGGGAGATAAGAGGCATTTGATCCATAAAAAAATGGATTGGAAATCACAAATGTAGCCTATGTTGAATGGATGAATTTCAATCTGATGAGCATCAACCAACTCTGTGATAAAGGCTGTAATATAGGATTCAACATGGGTATCTAGCAAATCAGGGATGCTGAATCTAATGAAGTTGTGCTATCTAGAATAAGGAAGAAAAATATGTACGTAGTGGATTGGTCTACTACTATACCAAGTATGCGCCTACTAGCAAAAGTACAGTCGAATCAAGTTGGTTGTGGCATAAAAAACCGAGTCACCTAAATTTCAAGATAATCAACAAGCTTGCAAGGAGTTATCTTGTGGAAAGATAGCCAGGCTCCTTTGTACAAGAAAGATAGCTTTGTGATGCATGTCAGAAGGGAAAGCAAATCAAATCTTCATTCAAGGATAAACCAAGTCCGTCTTCAACAAAGATCTTACATTTATTGCATATGGATTTGTTTGGCCCTATTAAACCAGCTAGTATCAGTGGAAAGAAATAAACTTAGTGGTGGTGGATGATTATTCAAGATAGACATGGACCATCTTATGAGTAAAAAGAAGGAAACTTTGCGAGAATCTTCCACAACTTATGTGGGACGGTTCAAAATGAGAAGAGCCAAACCATTATCAAGATACGGTGTGACAGAAGAACTAGTTTGTCAATGGGATTATAACTCAGTATTTCACAAAGAATGGTATTGGTCATTAGTTATCAACTGCAAGAACTCCACAATCTTGTCGCCATATTTTTTTTTAAATAATGACGATGCTTATATTTAGTCATTTTTCATAAAGCTTCTACTGCACAATAGATCAAAACAATTTCTATTTTGATAAACTTAGTATTATTGTGCGAAACTACTACTTTTGATTTAAACAAACTACTTCTCAATTTTTGAGATTTTGAAATAAAAATACAAATTGAAAATATTACATACGATAAACTCAATATATTTACTCAAAATCTATTATCTTGGATTATAAATATTGTGTAGGTCCCAAGGGGTGTGAAGTAAGGTTTAGAGGGGGGGATTGAATAAACCTTACCAAATTTTCGATTTAGTCCTTTTAAAGTAATTCAACAGAGTTGACTCAAACAACTGTGTCCTTGATGGACAGCTAAGTTGGCTTTTCAGCTAAGTTACCCACTCAACAGACTCGATAGAGCTGTTGATAGTATAACTTTCATTTGCTAAAGCCAAATACTTAACTTAGTTGATTGGTTTTTAACAAATGGAAGACTTAACACCATCAGATTTGTTTTAAGTTTGTTTTTAACACTTGATTCTTAGCACTTAGTTATTAATCAGTTGGATAGCAAATATGATTCTAACAGCAGATATAATGTAAATATGCAGGAAAGTAAATTTGCTGAAAGTAAATGACACAAATATTTTATAGAGGTTCGAAGATGGGGTAATTCTTCTAATCCTCTCTTCTCCAACTCGTGGAGGAATCCACTATGTAACAGATCAGTTTACAAAGCGGTGAACAGTCTGGAGACAACCTTGATCACACAGCTGGCTTCTCTTGCGACTCAGCTTCTTCACAGGCAATTTGCGCACTGCTTGACTCACTTCTCAAGTTGTTGGATTTGATCACGAAGCCCTCCAACAAACTTGATAATGGTTCAACCTGGAACATTTCTACAATCCTAGCTTGGATAGTAGACCCTTTGATTTCTTCAAAAGTTTATTCTTCAACAGATTTGAAGTTGTCTTTCCTTCACTACTTGTGTTGGATTGATTTCCTTCGAGTTTCAGGCTTGAGGATTTGCTTGCTCGTTTTTGAGAATATTGCAGGTTAAATGCTTGAATATTGCTTGCTTGTTCATGGTTCAGGTAACCTCTTCTCAATAACTTTCTCAGCCTTTTATAGTGCACATTTGAAATTTTGCCCATTGAAGAGATAGGCTAATTTCAAATGTCACTTTGTTCGTTGGCTTGTCTTGTTGCGATCCTTGATGTTGACATTTCCTCGTATTAAATGTCTTCGCAGCATTGCAGGTGTCTGACACAAGGTGCAGTGTTTCCCATTGGTTTATTCCTTTTGCACAATTCTGGGACTCACACTTTAGACCTGACAACTTTGACATATTACTATATTGAGTAATATTCTTGACTTTAATCAACGGATCTAAGTCAGTTGTCTTGACTAGACTGCTGTCTTTACCCCAGGTGACTTGAGTCAGCTCCAGTCATTGGATAACTCAACTGTCACTTCAACCTTGAGACTTGGCTTCTTGGGTTGACTTGACTAACACTTCTCACAGATGTTCCTCAGTTGACACTCCTTCAGTCGAGTCCTTGACTTCCTTCTTGGCCATACTCAGCTCACACACATCAGAGTCTTCAATCCCGGTCCATGATTGACTTCTTGTATTTCTTGGCATAACTGACTTGACTCAGCTTTCTCAGCCCTATCTATTACAATCAAAATTACAAGGAAAATGGGGTGCCAACTTCCTAGTTTAAGTTTTACATGGTATCATCAAAATCTACTAAATAAATTTCCTAACACATTGTACTATAAAATTTTAAAATTCTTAGCATATTATAGTAGTGCTTAAAACTATTTCGAAGAAATACGATTCCGTGCTTTACGAACAAACCTTTTCATCTTTATGATGTTTGAAAACTATCTACTACTAAATTAGTATTTTAAAAATACAGTACCTTTGTCTTGAAAGATCATTTAGTAAAAATTTATATTTTCAAATGAATAGTACTTTAGATTTATTCTATAAAAATCCATTTTTTTATATTGAAAATAACAAAGTCTCATTTTTTGTTTTGTTTAATTAACTTCTACGTGATTTAACTAGTAGACGCATCATTTATACTTAGAATTATTTTTATTTTATGACAACACCTATTTTCACTTCTTTAACAATTGTCGATTTCTTTCAACTTTTAACGTGATACACCGGTTGGATTTCTTTTCTTAACGACCAACTAGTAAACTTCTTATAGCATACTATATTTATTTTTATTTTATAAATTTCGAAAATTAATATTTATATATAGTTATATATATTTCAAAATATTTAAATTGCTTGATTGGTATTTTTGACTTGTACTATTAATTTTAATTTTATTTAGTACCTTAGATGATAAGTGATGATATAACAGTTGGGAATTGTTAGACACCTTATAACTTAGATGATTTATTAGACAGGTGATATATATAGCTTTTTTTTTTGAGGAAGGTGATATATATAGCTTATAGAATAAAGTAGTTGGCTTATAAGATCCATAAGTGGCTGTGGGATTAATTATTGGATTTTTGGACATGTCAATCTACACCAAAAATCACAAATCTTGGACAAAAAAAATAAAAGAAAAATGGGAGCACTTGAGGAGATGGTGGACGTCCATGATGGAGTGGAGGAGCAAGAGCAATTCTAATAATTCAAACACCCCTCACTTTCTTGTATAATATTCTCCCATTCCACCATTTATTTAATTTTGCCCATTCTTCTCCCATTTTCCCACTACTTTCCCCACTTTTTTTTTATTCCATTCAAAGTTCTTGCAAGACAACACCATTCCCCTTTGACTCTTTTTGTCCCCATGCAAGAAACAAGACAAACAACAAAGAAAAAAATGGGGAGAGGGGATGCGAATAGATCGGCCAAATTGGCCAAGGAGGAGGAGAAAATTTCTTTTGGTCATATTCCACTTACTCCACTCTCTCATTTATTCCCTCACTTAGTCATTTTTTTTTCCTCTCTCCAAAAACAAGACCAATTCTCATATTCTTTGAAACTAAGGGCCGAAAATAATAAAGAAAAAAAGAGGTAAGGTCCTAATCTTCACTTTTTCAAAATTCTTAAACCTTTCTTCAAACACTAAGCCCTATTTATTTTCTCACACTCTCCTAGTTTCGAAAATGAGCTTGAAGAGTTAAGGAAACGGTCATTTTGTGGTGATTATAGCAAGCAGAAGTAACTCCATATCTTAGACTTGAAAAAGGTAAGACTAGTAGAATTTTCTTAACCTTTCATTCCCAGTTTGGATTGATTGATCACCATGTTGTTTTGGTTCGTACTAAGGGCTGCCTTTTTGGGTTTGGGACAGTGGATTTAAGCTTTTAATAGGTGGAGATGAAGGAATTTTGGATGGAAAAAAAATTGGAGTCAACTTATTACTTCAACAATCAAGACATTAAGGTAAGATTGTTGGTTTTTGTACTCCTTTCTTTTTCTTGACTTGAGAATATAAATATTGGCTCAAGGACTTTAAAATTTTCATACCTAGGGGCTGCCTTGAAGAGTTAGGACCGAAAATGTGGAAGCAAGAATAAGGAATTTCAATTTTAAGGACACAATTTAAAGACTATCAAAGTTGGGTAGAAAATCTTTCAAAAAAATTCAAGTATTTGTAAAAATGGCATGTAGTATTTTACAAACTACATGAGCTTTTATGAATATATATTGCATGTACAGTTAAAAGTACCCATGTTCAAAAATTTCACAAAGATATGCCCATTCCTCAATTCTTGTAAAAATAGGTGCATGCATGTACATATTTGTGAATTTTTTGATGATTCCATGATATATATATATATATATATATTAATGCATATTTTATGTGCTTAAAATATCCTTTTATACTTGGTTTATATTCAGAAAATTTTGAATGTGTATTAAAGGACCACTGTAAAATTCAAAATTTTGGCAACTGGTAATTCAATATTTTAAGCAAATAATAAAAGTTTAAAGGTTTTGAGTTGATAAAACCAACCTTTGGAATTTTAAGGACTCAAATGTGGAATTTTGAAAGTTTAAGGACCAAAATTGAAGTTTTTAAAAACTGTCAAGGGATACTTTAAGGACTAAAGTGTGAAAATTCCAACTCTTAAGGACCAAAATAAAATTTTCAGAAATGGTACAGTCCATGTACCCGAAATATCACTTAACATTAATTTTATAATATTTTGAAGCTATGGTTCAAGTTTCAATACAAACGAACCCCAAATAAGCCCTTAAGTACAAAATCAAATTTTGGACTAGAAATGGAATTTTTGAAAGTTAAGGGACTTAAACCAAACCTTTTTCAAAATTGCTTTTGTCCCAATATCCCCTGTCCTAATGATATTTTAAACTTGGAATCACATCAAAAACCCTTCCGGTTTGTGAGATCCAAATTTTTATGTTCGGGGTCCAAAAATGACAATTTTGACAAAATAGGGGACCAAACTGAAATCTTCTTAAAACTAAACCTAATATCTCTGGAAAAACTGATTCTATATGACAATTTGGAGAATTTAGAAACTGACCTTATATTTTTACGAGGTCAAGACCAAGACTTATTCAATTTCAAAACTCGATAAGTATTATTTTCCAAAAACGGAGCTACTTATGAAAATCTCCTTTTAGCAAGGACCCCAAATGCATTATTTTTTTTACTACAACCTTGGAACTAGCTTAATTACATTTTAATTACACATTAATAATTTTATTAAAAATTTTCGGACCTTGACGGACTCCTTATCCGAACCATACGCAATATGCATGGCTACTTTCTCGCCTTATGACAATTTGAACTTCCAATTGGGTTGAAAACTCATGCATAAAATACCGAGTCCACCAAATCTTCCGAAGCATAGATTATCCTTCTGATAATTAGTTTCATTAATCATATTTACACCGCCAACGATACCGCACACTCGCGTTAAATAAACCTAATTTGTTGGTATCTTGTACTGCTCTTATATGAATCTCCATGCTTTTGTTCGACTGCCTCGTTGATATGTTATAAACGCTGTGAACATACTTGTACTTAAGTCAACTTGGTGTGTCGAGCTCACTGTCGGAGTGGACTAGTCGCGTATAGGAATTGGGCAGCACAACTGCAATTCCTTAACGACCCCATCGTCCTAATCCCACAACTGTGGACGGAGTGTCCAAGGGAAGTGGGTCGTAGTAATGAGTATAATCATGATTATGACAAACTTCAGGCTTGGCTAGCCCCAATGTAAATTTGTCGTGCCTAGGGAGCGATAAGGTGAACTGGGCCAGGTGCCAAACTTGCTCGGGGGGATACAAGGTACAACGGAGGAATCACTGTCTGATCCACACGATTCCAAAGTTACTCAATTGTTTACTTACTTAGGTTGGCATTAAATTTCATACTCAACCATTTACTTCCTTGGGTTGGCATATATTCCGTAAGCAAGCACTACTCGGTTTGTTTACTTGCTTGGGTTGGCGTTACATTTCGTACGCAACCACTACTTGAATCACTTGAATATCATTCATGGTGCTTGAATGTTGAGTTATCCTACTGTATTAATGTTGGAACATTTCGTTGCTTGTGGATAGTATGTGACACACACATCAAGAATCATGCATTCTTTTATATAAATGATTTCTTGCATCGATATAAGCTACACATGCACACGAACACCCATCCATTGAGAATTTTTGTCTCACCCCTGCCTTTTCAATGATCAAATGATGAGACTCCATAACTTGTGGACAATACTGAGGATTTCCAGGCGATAGAGTAACACGTGTATTGGTATTGGACCCGCTTATTAGATCAACTAGCTTGATGCATAAAATAATGTTAATGTTATTTTGGATATTTGGCTCGTAATTTGGGTCATGATGTAGACCCTAAGACTTAAATTGTATTTCGATTAGTTTCGCTGCAACTTCGTACTCTGATTAGATGTTTACGATGACGATGGTTATTGGAGGAATTTTGTCGTAATTATGTTGGATAAATTAGCCGGCGTGGTAAACCGGCGTAAGTTTGACTGCTCGAGTCATGACTTCCATTTCTGGGGCGTGACATTTGTGGTATCAGAGCTCAGTTGTAAGAAGGAAACTTACTGATCTGAATCCAGTCACGAAAGGATTCGAGCAACACCAAATGCAAGTTATCTCGAGTTCTTGAAGACTATGTAATTGAGTTCTTGAGTTCTTGTATTTGTTTATCATAGATTAGGTGTTTATTTTCGTTGTTTTGAGTCATTTGAGTGGCCAAGATGATGTTAGAGGCCACATATATTGAGTCAAGAGTCATGTTAGTTAATCATGTGTTGAAAGGAAGTATTGACGATCGAACAACAAGAGGTTGCATTCAAAAATGTCCAAGCGCGTCAACAGTTTTCAACACTAGTAGGGTTTAGTATTTTGGCCATACCTTTCTCTACAAAATTGATATTGAGATGATTCAAGATGCTATGAAAAGCTAAGAGAAATGGCTACAACTTTCATGAAGACTCCATAAGCAAACTGCTGAGGACAGCAAGCAACATGGCCTGGCTGTGTTCAGCGACACGGCTGTGTCCGCGGGTGCGTTTTAGGTTTTATCATGTTTTTGTTTCTTTTTTTAATTTTGAAGTTGTTTCCTAGTTGGTTTAGAGTTTGTTTTGAGTCACCTATATAAGGCAAACACTTGTTTTCACAACAACTTTTATATTGAATATTGAATTGAGATTTTCTCTTCAACCCTTTGGGTTTTTCCAAGAGCTTCAATATTGTTCATCTTATTGCGAATTCCGACTTATCAAAAAAACTTCCGCATTTATTTGTGGCGTCTACGCATACCAAGGTTCTTGCTATTCTAAGAACCGGGTCGAGGTTCTCACCATCTTTAACCGAACTAGTGAAGATATTGGGTTTACAACATATTTTTGTTTGGGTCGTATGTACGTTCGTTGCTACGGTTCACATCAGTTGGTATCAGAGCCAGGTTGCAAGGTTAAATCTATCCTTGTTTCTTTAATCCTTGTTATTTTCCAGATTTTCTTATAAACCCTTGTTCTTCAAGGGTGTTCCCCAAAAATATTTGGATCATACAACTGCAAGTGTACAGTGTAGTTTATATAATAATAGCAAGCAAGGTCGTATTCCTCAGGGATTGATATGTGAAACACTTAGGCTATAATAACATCGCATTCCAATTTTATTGAAGCGACCGAATATCAAGTTTAACTAAAAATTGAAAATAATAGAAAATAAATAAATTTGCGAACCCCACAAGTATTTTCAACAAATACGGAAGCAACCTTAGGCACATAATCTCAACATGTTTCTTCAATATTAAATCCAATTAAAGTTTCAAAACCAATTCTTGCAATTATATGGGTTCAATTCCTAAGATAGTCTATTCCCCCTCCCGGGTGACAAATAAACAGTAGATTAATAACAATTGTAGATCTCCCGATATGTTACAATTATTATTAACTCCCAAAAGATTTATGAATTGAATGACTCCCACAAACAAGCGATTTGTAGGTCTCCCGACTCGTTTCACCCGTTTATGTCTGAATTCGATTTCCGTCTTTGTAGGACTCATCTCCCGAATCTCGCACTAACAAATATGACATGCAAATTATTGATCAGATGAAAACCAATTAAGAATAAGCACTCGAATGCATAAAATAGAACACATGAATCAATTAAGAAAACAATTAATCAAGATTTAACATGAATCAATAGTTTTGATTATGCCCCTAAGATCCGAAAGATTAGCCAAACATTGATAACAAATTCATAGACAAATTCAAAATCAACATTATGACATCGTTTAAGTACAGACAAGAGATCTAGACATAGAAAGAAAACCCCTTCTTGTCAAGATGGATTACCCTCCTAAGCCTTTGAAGCTCTTGTGCTCCCATAGATGCGAAAGGCCTTGTGGTGTTCTTCGCGACCTAGCCCTCCTCTCTCAAAAGACCTTCGATCTTGTGTTCCTGCGTAATTTGATGTATTTTCTGTGGTATGAATGTTGTAATTTTCGTGCAAGCCTTGAGTCCCTTTATAGATGCTAGGAGAGATCACTTGTATAGTTGGAACGGGAAAGAACTCCGGAAAAATGCGTGGCAGAGTCACACACGGCCTGGCCGTGTGACGTCACACACGGCTGTGGGTGGGTTTTGTGCTGCCCAATACCACATGCCCATGTGGGTCCCACACAATCCGACCATGCGTCTTGGTTTTGTCCTCTGTTTCTTCCCCTTTTTCACACGGACATGTCATTTCACACGGGTATTTTCAAACGGCCGTGTGGCACCACACAATCTGGCCGTGTGATGTGGTTTTGTCGATTTTCTTCGTCTTTTTGATATTCTCTTCGCACACTCGTCAGTCCTATCCGGGCCTTCCAACTGATAATTTTTCGTTTTAAGCTCCGTTTTTGTAAAAGTTACAAGAATACGCAGTATCATGCCCTTCTAAGGAAACCAAGTAAAAACACTAAATATGCATGCAAATGCATCAAATATATATCATTTTAAGCCCCAAAATGCACGTATATTTTACACTCATCAAAGTGTACAAAAAAATTCAAAATTTGCACAAAAAAATAATTGGGTAAAGAACCGTAATCCGCGTGCAAAAATAAAAAATAAAATAAAAATTGAAAATTCTGGAAATAGGATTTACAAACCCGTAGTCTTCTAAATTCATCTTATTGAGATCCATTATTTGCTTGGTAATTGTCTTGGTTTGTTGGGGCATGCTTGCGATTGGCTGCTTGGTTTATAATCATAACAAGTGCGGGCATTTGGAAATTGTGAGTTGAGTGAAACTCGAGTGCATACACGTGAGGGAGTGAACCAACCATGTCCGAAGAAAATCGACAGCCGTCAGATTTAAGTAATAAGTTGCATATGAGGCACTTGCAAGCCTGATAAAGAAAGTGATGATCGAGACGCGTACGGGGATCCGGTGAGGTGCCGAAAATAGAGGAGCATGTTCCTAGGTCACAGAGGACTAGGAGGATCGAATTGGAGGAATGGGCGAATGATGTGGATGATTTTGATTGCGAAAGGAAGCAAAATTACAATCCGGGCAGAAAGTCGGCATGGAAATAGGGTTGATAGAGGATGGGAGGATGGAAATTTGAGTAACATCAAAATACAAATCCATCGTTCCAAGGAAAGAGTGATCCGGGTGCCTATTTGGATATCATTTTGATACCATTAGATCAACCCCAATAAGGAGAAATATAATTATCATTTTCAAAATGCAATCTTACAAGGTCATGTTACCTATTTTCATATTTGATCTCTACTCATTTACCAAAAATCAAGTGAAGCGTCTCCGTATGCCTTATGTGTTAATCCTAACCTATTATTTTCTTTGAATCCCAAGCATTTAAAACTTAACTGAATAGAAACCATTCACCCTATATTATCCATAATAATTAATTTATATTTCACTAGAGTTCAACCTTTGGATCCTCAATTCAACGATGAGAGGTTGTTCGATAAAAAGGTGAAAAGGATTCTAGTCTCATAAATATCATCCAAGTAACACCAATTCTTATGTGTTCAATATATTTATATTATCTAGGAATATGAGTAGTCACCACATCTCTTTGAATTTGTTCTTGTTTCTCTTTAAATCGTGTTGCACTAAATGTTTGCAATAGTTTGAGTTACTAATCATCTTGTATAGATATAGATCTAAACACAATAATAACACCATTATAGATAAAAAATTGTTACATAAGGGAGAGTTACATAGAGCTCAAATCAATTACCTAAAATTAAACACAAGGTTTATATATATATATATATATATATATATATATATAGTCTCAAGGCTCTATGTATTTACACGATCATTATCTAGAATTACTAGTCCAAAATCATATGGCATTGCATAACCAAAAGATCACAAACTTATTTGAATAAATAATATATTTTTTTTTATTTTGAGTCTCTAACATCCTTAAGGATCAGTTGATTTTTCTATGTTATCATGTGTGCCCTAATATATCATTAGTAAACACCACCATAAACATACCCATATAAGACTATCAACACCTTATTCATCAAGATGAATGAATATTGCCATAAATATACCAACAATCAGCAATTTTATAATAACTAGGGGACTAATTAACCAATATAACTGAAGAAACTTAAAGAGATTCCAAACCTAGAATCAATTCTAAAGATCATAGTAATTTTTTCTTAATGTTTTTGAATAAACCATAACTTTGACAACATATATGTATTATGAATAATTTTTCATCTAGACTGGGAATGTGAACTATAAGGGATCAGTGGTGGTTAATTGGAGTCGCTGTTGCATGCCCCGAGTGGAGGGCGGTTTGGGCGTTCGCTCAATCGTGGTGGCCAATAATGCTTTCCTTATGAAGATGGACTGGAAGATTATGACTTCAAACTCTTTGGTTTACGAAATCCTACGAAAGCGCTTTTTGACTTCTGATGGTTCACCACGCCGGTCGCCCATCCCCTCTTCCATTTGGAGAGGGATTCGGCCTGGGATATCGGGTTTCTTGGAAGACTGCCGCTAGGTTCCCGGATGCAATTCCGACATCCTATTCTGGCTGGATAATTGGCTGGGCTACACCATTGCCGATAGGATTGGGATTCCGCAGGAGTATAGGTACTTATTTCGGCATCGCATCTCGGACTACTTTCACGACGGGACCTGGCACTTCACTTTCTCATTCATTGAGGCTTATTTGGATATGGTCCGGGAGATTGTTAGAGTCCCAATCACCCCAGCTTCGTCAGATACCCAGGCTTGGATTCATTCTGATCATAGGAATATTACTTCGAAGATGGCTTACACATATCTGCGCCCTAACTCCTCGATGGTTAGATGGGGTTCCTGGATTTGGTCACCTCACATTCTGGAAAGACGTTCGATTGTGGCTTGGCGGGCTATCCACAATCGTCTTGCGGTACTGGATGTTCTGTGTCCGCAGGGCTCCTTCACAGGCCCCTCGGTCTGCAGTCTTTGTTGTGCTCACACGGAATCTGTTGATCATTTGTTTGTCTCATGTGGTTTTGCAGTGGTCCTTTGGCAGTGGATTTTTGATGCGTTTAATGTCAATTACTTTCGGGCCTATAGTTTTAATGAATTCCTGGTGCGTTTAATGCGTTTTCATTTCAGTGAGTAGGTGGCCTTTCTCTGGCGAGTCGCAGTGTTATCCGGTATTTGGCTCATTTGGGAAATCAGAAATGACTTGACTTTCAATGACAAGAGATGGACAATGGAGGCGGCTATCCTTCGCCTTCGGGTTCTAATTCTTGAGTCATCTTCCTTGGATCGAGGTTGCATGCATAATGACCAGTAGGACCTTTTCACTCTTCGTAGACTTTGGGTTCCCGGGCGCCCACGACAAGCCCCGAAGATTGTGCAGGTTACCCGGCAGAAGCTTTTGCCGGGATGGATTAAAGTTAACACAGACGGAAGCGCTACGGGGGCGCCCGGTCGCCTCACAACCTCCGGTGTTTTTCGTAACTGTAGAGGGTTCTTTCGGGGGTGCTTTGTCGAACGATGTGGGTTGGGTTTCACTTTCGAGGTGGAGCTAATGGCAGCCATGCGGGCCATCCACTACGCCTTTTCGAAGGGGTGGAATCAATTATGGCTGGAGTCGGACTCGATATATGTGGTAGAGTTGCTGCGGAAGAAATCCATAGGAGTACCTTGGCGCCATTTGAGTATGTGGCGGTTCACCCTCCACCTTCTTTCTCAGATAAATTTTGTGGTCTCGCACATCTTTAGGGAAGGCAACTGGGTAGCGGATATTCTCAGCAAGACGTCGCACGAGGATACGTGGTGGGGGACGTCCCCAGCGACTATCATCTCATCCCTCACTCAGGATTATGTTGGCCAATCTAACTATAGGTTTGTTAGCTAGTGCGTCTTCTATTTTGTCTGCTCTGTTAATTGGGCGCACATTCTTATGGGGGGTACTCTTTTTCCTTCCAAGGGTTTTTCCCACAAGGGTGGGTTTTACCTTGGAAGGTTTTAACGAGGCCCCAACCATTCAGCCATCTGGTCGGCTTGTGACCATTATGTTATTTTCTTTGACGTTGTTTCCTGGCTTTGCTTTGGTTACCTGATCAGCCTGTGATCAGGACGACTCTTTTTCATTTTTATATATATTCTCGCATTTATTTAAAAAATAATTTTTCAGCTAGCTTAATTGCCACATGTATAATTTCTCAAAACTTATCCTTCAGCTTGACCTATATATAAGATTAAGGTTTATTTAAGGGAGTCACTATGTCTTAATTCCTCACCCAAAATTAATAATAGTTTCAATTAAGGTTAACCAACTTTCAACATAAGTATATGGTTAATAGTAAGGTGTGTCAAGGTATTAAAGTACGAAGTATATAAAATCAAAGAGCCTAAATTTTCCAAGAAAAATGACTTTCATAAATATATCAAATTAAGATAATTGTTACCTCAAGACTAACTCTTACAAATGAAAGATCAACCACTTCATATACATATCCTTTCATTAGCTAAATTTTCCATATAGGATTTGTTTATAACTTTACTAATCATAAAATTCACTAGTAGAAAAAGTTACATTATACAGTTGATACATTACTTTATACTTTAGCCTCTATTGTTATCATCGCCACCTCGATATTATTTTTACCCCTAAACTTCTCTCATATCTATCTTGTCTTAGATCATGCCTAGACATTCAATTTGATCCCTAATTTGCAATCATTAATTAGACTTGTAATCAAACTTCATCCCTATTAATAATTCGATCTCAGCCTAGATATAGTGCCATTTAAGTCTTGATATGAGCCTAAAATTGCACGTATAGATCCCGTTCTTCTTCTTCTTAAGTGATTATAGTGAAGTAATCTACTGATGGTATTAGCCCACGAATCTTTAAGTGGTATTTCGGAAGTAGATGTCAAACCTATAAAACAAGTTTAAATGGTTATATCAGAACTTACCATAAAAATTCATCAAACTTAATTCACTAAAATGTTTCTTGATAAACCCATGTTTAGACAACGGGATATTGCTCAGTATCTTAGGAGTATTTCAAAACCACTAGTTGCTTTTATCTGCCAAAGGATTTGTCACTTGTATCTAACCAGACTATCTTGAACAAATGACTTAGGTAGTCCTTGAGTCATGTCTTCTAAACAACAATATTATAGAGATACACGGGACTTTCATTTACTACCTATAAGTTCATATCTCAGAGACTGGCAATAATCTTGATATCGTATGGCCAATATTATTCGTGACACGTAATGAATCATATAAACAGAACAATAAATCATCATAATATAAGATAACTTACTGGCATCACTATACTCCTCAAGTTCTGATTTCATGTACATAGATAGTCTACAAAACCTGCAACCAGGATCAGATACCACTCTGTGACACCCACCCCTATTACTACATTACTAAATAATATAAATAGTGCAACTTAACAACGTAGACTCTATTTATGTGTACATAATTTTTGTTCCTTTATCCTTGTAGTATTTTAATAGAAGACGAACAATATCATACACATTATTCTTATTATACTTAAAGAAAAAGACAAGAAACATCCACAAACTAACGAATAGCAACCCCACATACCGGACAACAATATATATGAGCTCATTACTTATCTCAAGCCATCTAGAGGTATAATCATATTAGGATTTCAAAAGATGTATGCCATAACAATTCAAAATAGAATATAGTAAACACTGAAAGGAAAACAAACCAAAATCCCAGCCCAACAGATCATCAACCATGTACACGATCCTCAAAATCGAGAGGAGCTTCAACAACATGCCTAGTAAGCTAAACATGTATCATACAAAACATCTTCTCTCTATAAATAATGCTGTGTATGCAAGATCTTAATGTGAGTGTTTATTATGCGTGCACGTGAAAATACTATGAATGATATGCACAATGGCTCACCAAACACATTGTCTCAATATCATGCAACCAATAGGGATCATATTACGTCCACATATATTCAACAAGATACCGCATCCACGTATCATTCAAATAATTAAAAGAATACTATATTCACCCATAAATATTCTACTGAAAGTTGCATAAGTTGTCTTTCTTCTTTAATCTTACATGTAAGAAAATCTGTACAAATATAAGATATAATTTCTTTTTTTTTTTAAATATATAAATTCACTATATGAAATTTCATAACAGAACTTATATCAGAAATTCTGACCAAATGACAGTCTAAATTTCCAACTTATACCTAAATCTAGTGAAGTTTTCTAAACACTTTAATTTCTTATTTTGAATTTACTTTACCATTACAGTCTATGTATAATTCATATCATTATAAAGAGCTAATAAAAGTATTTAGAATTCAATATTAAGCCACATCCTTCTATTGTACTCTACTAATTTATTTTTATTTTTATATGTGTGTAATTTATATATATATATTTCTTATTTTTTCTATTTCCTTCAAAAATTGCAAAGAAGAATTATATATATATATGATTCTTGTTCTTTTGATTCTTCAAATTTACTTCACATCTATCAAATTTACTTCACATCTATAAATATAATAACCTTTGATCTATATATATATATACAGGGCCGGCCCTGACATTCTGGGGGCCCATGACAAAAAAAGAGAAAATGGGCCTTGATTAGGGGATGTAGTCAGCTCGCATGGTTATTTCTGATCCAATTTTTTTTCCCTAACTCAACTATTTTTTCCTCTTTAAAATAAATATAATTTATTTTCATTTTTTTTCAATAAAAAAACGGGACAAAAAAATGGGCTTGGTACCCATTGCCTTGACTGAAATATGAAAATCAGAATATAACGCAAACAATTTTTTATTTTTCATCATAAAAATAGTGAAACTTGAAAGAGAGTATCTCATTAAAACATAAAAGGAAAATAGTAACATGTTTGCACTACAAATTCAAGTCTAAAAATAAGTAGAAGATAATTCTAGAAGTGGAAGAATATATTAGATGATTTTATTACTTTTGCAGTTTTTCGGAAATATTTTTTTTCCTAATAAGTATTATATATATGGGCCTCAAATTTAAGCAATTTTGTTATGGCCAACTAATTTTCTTTTTTTTTTTCCACAAAATTTATAAGTATAACACATTTTATATACACAAAAATGCTAATATATATAAATTTGGGGCCCCCAAAAATTGGGAGCCCATGGCCAATGCCCACTTTGCCACCCCCAAGGGCCGGCCCTATATATATATATATATATATATATATATATATATATATATATATATATATATATATATATGCGCACGCGCGTTGTATTTCTTTTAGTTCACCATCAATTCATTGTACGTAACTTTAAGATTACTCATAATCAGTACACATTGACGGACTAAATCAAGATAAAGATTGAAACTTAATATACTATATGGCCATTAACCTTGTGCACCCCCACCATCCTCTCTATTTCTCCCTTCCACATCTTATTATGAATGTTCTGCGTGTGTGTGTTTTGTTTATTAGTGAAAACCCGAAAACATACGACGGTGGAACTATATATTACATATCTTCTAAATATTATGTGGCTATAAATTAATGTGTGTGCGTGTGGTGTTAATTAAGAATTATATATATTACCTACATGTCATCCCATATGTTAGCTATAAGTTTTAACTCACGCACACGTGTATACATTGGCTAACAAGTAACTTTTAAGTCTTCTATTAATATTTATATATTTTATATATATTTCTCCATTTAAAATTTCTATAATAATTCTTCTTTACTACGAATTTTTATATATATATATATAATATACATATATATGGCTAATGTACAATTAGTAATCTGTAAATATGAAATTAGTACATTTCTTTTTCATACTTACCAACAAAACCTTTTCTTATCCTCTTATTATTAATAAAACAATAGTAATAACAACAATTATTATTATTATCATTATTTTCTTTTAAAAAAAAATATTAATCTCACATAATATATTAACTTTGACATGAAATATATATTTATTAAACTTAATATCTGTCTTGTTTTCTAGTATTTTGTTAATTCTTCTACTTAATTTATCAACAAATTTTATTCCCCAGATGCAAACATTTATGCCACCTATCACCTCTAATTTTACCACCTGTAACCTAACGACCTCCATTTTTTTTAATGTTACCACATGTAACCTAACAATATCCATCGACTTGACACCTAGATGTTATTATTTCACGTACAAAAACCTAATTAAGTTAGACATCAGGCAGCTAAGTACTATGTGAGAATTTCAAGATTATAAAATTAATCATGCCATATAAAATGAAATGAGTTATACAAATGTCAATATCAATAGCGCATAAACAAGGCAAATATGTTAACTATATTGGCCAACTGAGATTGAGAGACTCTGATATTTCTAGGTATTACAAAACTTCAAAGAATGGCTGCAGTAAGCCGCCCTCAGAACAAGCCTTTACCTCCTCAAGTTGTTTTATAATGGTCTCCACAACTACCTTTTTGATGTTCGTGACAGTTGTTTCATCAACCTTTTCTACGATCTGTTCCTCAACCCTCTCTACATCAGTCGACACTACTGCAGCAGTGGGTCTATCTTGGTTTCTCTAGGATCGCCTTACAATAGGAATCTCAACTGATTCTATTTTCTCTGAATCGACTGTCATCACCTTTATAGTAGACTCAACATGCTCATCACATAGCCCTCTTTGAGTCTTTTGTTTCTTGGCAGTTGGCTTCATCGGTCGGTATCCTTCTCTTCATAGGGGACGGGCGATTGGGACGATCTCGGTTTTTCGCCCTCCGAAGTACCCTTCCGTTTTGCATGGGCCTTCTTAAGCGGTGAGAGGTTGCCCTTGAGCAACCCTTATTTGCGTGGAACGACTTCCCTTTCCTAAAGCTCAAGCCCTTCTTCTCCAATAGATAACCCAAGAACAACACATAGTCAAAGGTGCTTTTGAAATTCCCATCCAATACATCAACAGTCTGCACATTCAAGCTTAGCTTGTCATAAACAAACTCAGCCAATTCACCTCCAACTCCTTCATAATGGTTGCCATCATCACGATCGGCTTAGCCACACGGACGCTAATTAATTGTAGGAGCGTATTTTATATCAACGCACTTGGACTATGTCAATCACCTTATGGAAGTCTTCCTTGATATATCCTTTGTAGTGAAGGATTATAGTTTTCAGCCTCCTCCTCGACAACTATCTCCCTCCATATCATTATGAAATCAAATTCATAGTCCTTGATTCAGTTCGAGACCGTTGTTAGGAAAGATGCAGTAGCACTCAACTATGTAGTAGCCGTAATTATCACTTTTTGGCCATTCACGATTGAATGAATTCCATCATTATAAATCGAAGAGTTCACGTAGAACATTGCCAACTCTTCTAGTTATGTTTATGGTACAACTGCCTGAGAAGCTCGACCAGCCTTGATTTGTCTAAGTGTTCCACAATCTTTTGAGCCCTAACTTGGTTTGAGGATTGCTTGATAAAGCCTTCAAAATCAATCAGTACATCGTAGTACACTTTCTCAGAGAATTTTGTGAAGTCGATAGCAAAACTAGAGGATTTATTTGGTGACATCATGATTTTTGAAGCTTTGAACGATTTCGACGATTGAATGAATTCCATCATTATAAATCGAAGAGTTCACGTAGAACATTGCCAACTCTTCTAGTTATGTTTATGGTACTACTGCCTGAGAAGCTCGACCAGCCTTGATTTGTCTAAGTCTTCCACAATCTTTTGAGCCCTAACTTGGTTTGAGGATTGCTTGATAAAGCCTTCAAAATCAATCAGTACATCGTAGTACACTTTCTCAGAGAATTTTGTGAAGTCGATAGCAAAACTAGAGGATTTATTTGGTGACATCATGATTTTTGAAGCTTTGAACGATTTCGAATTAAAGGTTTTTCTCTAAGAAGTTTTCGGAATTTTGAGGGTTTGAATGTAAGTGTGAGAGATGTGAGAGAAAATGTTTGAGATTTATACAAAATGTGATACGATGTGAGGATAATCGTCGAATTTGAAACTTGATCAACGATTGAGATTTGATCTGAGTTTTGCCTTTAATTCTCACATTAAATGCCCACAACATATGGCCAATCATAAGGTTTTCTTTTGTAATTTTATTGTTCCGTATTAAATGATGCTGACATCATCTCATAAACAATCTCCCTTAAAAATACGACCTCGTATTGTCTCTTGGCTGATAAGTGACTTTCCTCCGCTCAAGTCTACTGGTAGTACTCAGCTTATCAGATGACTTGAACTAGCTGAGTATCCAAATCTGCTAAAAGAGTAAAAACTCTTTTGGTATGCAATTTCCTTCACTTGAAACTCTGTTGAATGAATCTTCTGAGCTTTTTAACTTAGCTCAATGAAAGCAAGATCATTATTCAACTCTTCAAATCTTAATTCACATAAAGGTTTTGTGAATATATCAGCTAACTGCTTCTCAGTTGACACATATTCCAACTTGATGTCTTTCTTTTCAACACGATCTCTGCTAAATGATATATGACATCAATATGCTTTGTCCTGAAGTGCAAAACTAGATTTTGAGTGATAGCAATTGAACTTATGTTTGTAGGTTCCAAGGGGTGTGGTGTATGGTTTAGAAGGAGGGGTTGAATAAACCTTACCAAATTTTCACTTTTTAGTCCTTTTAAGATATTCTACAGAGTTGACTCAAATCTGTTAAGTCATTTGGGGACAGCTAGGTTGGCTATCTTCATCAAAGTTACCCACTCAACGACTCGATTGAGTTGTTAATAGTATAACTTAGCCGCATCGCCTAACACTTAACTTATGATTTGATTTTATACAAATGGAAGATTTAACACCCTTTGTTAATTTTAAGCACGTCTTTAACACTTGTTTTAGCACTTGTTATTATCGGTTGGATAGCAATATAGCTTATCGAGATATAGAAATATAAGAAAAGAAAGTAAAGTGCTGAAAGTAAATGACACAAGCAAATTTTATAGTGGTCCGAGGATGGGGTAATTCCTCTAATCCACTATTCTCCAACTCCTGGAGGAATCCTCTAAGTAATAGATCAAGTTACAAAGTAGTTCTCGCCTCAGAGACGACCTTTGATCACACAGCTGGCTTCTCCTGCGACTTAGCTTCTTCACAAGATAGTTGCCTTGCTACTTCAGCTCCCTTCAAACCCTTGAAATTGATCACACAGCCTTCCAATAAGCTCGAAACTTCTGGTTCGATCTTGAACCTCACTACAGCTCCTTCAACTTGGAGAGTAGACCCCTTTTCGATCTTTAAACATTTCCTCTTCAACTAGTTGAAGTAATCTTTCCTTCACAACATGTGTTGAATCGAGTTCCTTCGAGTTTTAGGCTTGACGAATTTCTTGATAAGCTTTGAGAATGTTTGCAGGTTATACTTGCTTGACCTTTTATAGTGCTCATTTGAAAATTTGCCCGTTGAAGAAATATGCTATTTTCAAATGACACTTTCTTGTTCGTTGGCTTGTCTTTTCTTGGCCTGCAGCAATGCGATGGTGACCCTTCCTCGTATTAAATTACTCGCAGACTTTACTTTAGGTCGACACATGCTTTTTGTTTCCCATTGGTTTATTCCTTTTGCATATTTCGGGCCAAACACTTTAAGACTGGCGACTTGGACTTATTACTATATTCAGTAATATCCTTGACTTCCTTCCAACTGATCAATGTCACTCGTCTTGACTTGATTGCGCTTTACCCCTTTGACTTGAGTCTGCTCCATTCATATATGAATGACTCAACGGTCAATTCAAGCTTAGACTTGGCTCTTTTCGACTTGACCGCACTTCCACATCCTTTACACATCTGTTTTCACGGTGGCTCTCCTTCAGTCGAGTCTTTGCCTTCCATCTTGACCATACTCAGCTGACACACAGCTGGGTCTTCACTCTGGTCTTCAGTTGACTTCTTGCATTCTTCGACATAACTGACTTCACTCTGCTCTTTCAGTCCTATCTATTACAACATAGAAATACAAGGAAAATAGGGTGCCAACTTGCATTCTAAGTTTTACATGGTATCATCAAAATTTTAACAATAAATTTCCTAACAATGTTATCACACATAATTGGAATTTCATTTTCCTCAATGTCATAGTCTCTTAATTGTTGCCTCATCCGTAGAACTTGGGCATAACAGTTGCATGAAACCATGTACTCTGCCTCAGCTATTAATGTAGCTACTGAGTTTTGTTTCTTGTTGACCCAAGAAACTAACGTATTTCCAAGCAGTTGACTAGTACCTAATGTACTCTTTCTGCCAACCCTACATCCAGCATAATCTGAATCTGAATATCCAATTAGCTTCAGGCCTCCTTCTTTAATACCACAATTCAACTTCTTGATTTTCTTTTAGATATCTGATAATTTTCTTTGGTGCTGTCAAATAACTTTCTTTTGGTGCAGACTAAAACCTTGCACACACACCTACTACATATGTGATGTCAGGTTTGTTGGCAGTTAAGTAGAGCAATGATCTAATGAGCTCTATATATTGTTTGATCATCTGATTTCCATTATGAATCCATATCATTCTTGGTTGATGGATTTATTGGTATTTTGAAAGATGACTTGTTTTCCATACCAAATTTCTTCATCAAATCTCTTGTGTACTTGGTTTGGCTTATCAAGGTTCCATCATTCATCTGCTTCACTTGAAGTTCAAGGAAGAATGTTATTCTCCCATCATGCTCATCTCAAACTTTTCTTCCATCAGTTTTGAGAATTTATCATACAAGTCTTTGCTTGTGGATCCAAAAATGATGTCATAAAGATAGATTTGAACAAGTATGATGTTTTATCCATCTTGAATTCTGAAGAGGTTTATGTCAACCATTCCTTTAGTGAATCCATTGTCTATAAGGAATTGAGACAATGTATCATACCAAGTCCTTGGAGCTTGTTTCAATTCAAAAAGTACATTATTTAGTTTGTACACTTTATCTTCTATAGTGTTTTGCTCAAAACCTTCAGGTTGCTTAACATAAACTTCTTCTTCCAATAGTACATTAAGAAATGGACTTTTCACATCCATCTGATAAACTGTGAAGTTCTTGCGAGCATCATAGGAAAGAAACATCATTATTGCTTCAAGTCTTGCAACAAGAGCAATTGTTTCATCAAAATCTATACCTTCTTCTTGGCAATACCCTTTGAATACCAATATTGCATTATTTTTTACTACAGTTCCTTCTTCATTCTTTTTGTTCCTGAATACCCACTTAGTACCAATAACATTTTGGTGAGTAGGTCTTTGAACCAATTCCAATTTTGTTTCTTTCAAACTTATTTAATTCTTCTTGCATAACTATGATCCAATGTGTGTCATCTAATGCTTCTGACACATCTTTTGGTTCAATTTGATAGATGAAACAAGTGAACATGGCTTCATGTTGAGTTCTTGATCTTGTTATTATTCATTCTCTTACATTTTCAATGATCAACTCAGGTGGATGGCCTTTCAGCCATCTCACATTAGGTTGGAGTAAGTCAGTTGGGTTGTTTCTTCTTGCAGCTACGTTGTCTTGAACAACTTCTTCTTGATCATCTTCATTAAACTGCAATCTTTCCAGCTCTCTTTATTGAGATTCAACTTACTCATCCTCATCATGATCGAGTCTTCTAGAAGTTGTCTCAGCATAAGGACTCTTCTGAACAGTTGGCTGATTCAACTTCTCAGCTAACTTGTCAGTATCTTCTGCACTGATATTTGGTTCATCAAATTCTCAGCTAACTCGTCAGTATCTTCTGCGTTGATATTTGGTTCATCAAATATTACCTGAATTGATTCTTCTATGACCATAGTCCTTTTGTTTAGAACTCTGAATGCTTTGCTTTCAGATTAGTATCCAAGGAATATTCCTTCATCTGCCTTAACATCAAAAGCCTTCAAATTATCTTTTCCATTGTTATGTATAAACCACTTTGTTCCAAATATATGAATATATCCCACATTTGGTTTTCTTCATGTCCAAAATAAATAGGGAGTTTTGGATATTTCCCTGTTGATCATGCATCTGTTCTGAGTGTAGCAAGTTGTATTCGAAGCTTCAGGCCAAAATCTCTATAGCAACCCAACTTCAGCTAACATGGTCCTTGCAGCATCCTTGAGTGTTCTGAGTCTTCTTTCAGCTGCTCCAGTCTGCTGTGGTGTCCTTGTAGCTGATAACTCATGAGCAATCTCACTCTATACACAATACTGAGCTATAATCCAAATGACAAACTCAGTTCCTCTATCAGATCTTATCTTTATACTGGATTGACTCTTTTTATTTTGAACTATTTTCATCAACTGAAGAAGCTTTTGCAGTGTTTCCTTCTTCTTACACATAATAGTAGTCCATGTGTATCTTGAAAATCATCCACTACCACAAGTGTATACTTCTTTCCACTGATGCTTGATGGTTCCACTAGTCCAAATATATCCATGTGCAATAAATGTAGAATCATTGTTGGGAAGTATTTGTATTTTCTTTGAATGAAGATTTGATTTGCTTTTCTTTCTGGCATGCATCACACATAATTTCATTTTTGTACACTGAATCTGGTAATCCTTCAAACCAAATGACTTATTGCAAGCATGTTGATAGTCTTGAAATTCAGATGACTCAGCTTCTTGTGCCACAACCAACTTGTTTCAGCTGTGCTCTTTGCTAAAATACATGTGCTTGGTGTAACAGTTGACCAATCTACCACATACATGTTCTTCTTTCTGATTCCTAACATCACTATTTAATTTGTCTCAACATCTTTGATTTGACAAATATCCATATTGAATCCAACATTATATCCTTTATTACAGAGTTGGCTGATACAGAGCAAATTAAAATTCAACCCTTCAATATATGCAACATTTGTGATCTCTAAACCATTTTTGTTGATGGATCTAGTGCCCTTGATTTCCCCTAGAGCATCATTTCTCACAAATATAACTTTGGCTCATTTTGTTTCCTTGAATTTTGATAAATTACTTTTATTCCCTGTCATGAGTCTGGAACAACCACTATCCACGTACTAGGTTCCTTGGCACTAAGATGTTCCTTGAACCTGCAATCAAGGAAATGAAACATTAGGTGCACATACATGTGTGGGTCCTAAGGGGTTAGTACTATAAGATGTTCCAACCAACTTATAGCCAAATGATCTAACTCTAAGAGGTTTCCACCTTTTAGCTCCATAATAATAGTGAATTTTAGCAAATTGTTTTGGTGCTTTTGGTATATACAATTGTCTCTTTTGTATGTATGTCTGTGTGTGCATTTGTGTGTTTGCATTCTTGTGTTGGTATGGAAATTGTTTTGCATAGTGTGCATTGTTTCTAGGTGCATAGGTGTGTTGATTTTTTTGTGCAGTGGGAATGACCTATATTGATTTTTAGGCCTTTGCCATTTGGTTTGTTTCACTTTAGAATCTGCTGATATTTTATGGGTGGATTCTAATCAGCTTGAGATGGATAATTTCTACCATTCCCATCATTAGTTTTCTTCTTTTGAAAGTTCTGGTGTCTTTGGTAGTTTTGCTTTGAATTAACAAAATATTTCCTATTAGGATTCTGTTGATGAACTCTTCTGAATTTAGTTTCAGCAATTCTCTTAGCGTACTCAGCTGGCTTGTTACATTTGTCATTGTATCCAAGGCAAGCATATGTGAGCTTTTGGTGATAAGTTGGTGCAACATATGGGGTTTAAGATTTTGGATTCCCCTATTGCTTGAGGATCCTTTATCTAAAATCATTCTTGGAGTTTGGGCATTCACAACGGAATTGAATCTTAATCCTGCTTTGTCTCCAATCTCTTTTTTGATCATCATCAATTCATCCAATATTTTAGATGATCTGCTGAGTGATGAAATTATATTTTTGAGCTCTGGTTCTCTCTTTTCTTAGGCAGCATAGTCTGCTTTTTACTTTGCTATCTCAGTTTTTAACTCTTTATTTTTCATTAGCTAAGTGACATAGAACATTCAACTCTTTAGTCAGCTGTGAGTTTTGGCTTTTTAATTGGCTATTTTCCTCATTTACGAGTGTGTGAGAGGTTTTTTGTGCTTAAAGTCTTTGATCATTTTTTCGAATGAATCATAAAAATAAATCGATGATGATGTGTGTGTGTCATGATCACTATCATCAGAATCTGAATCCAGATGAGTTATGAATTACCTTATCTTCCTGCTCTTTTGCCATGAGACAAATCAATGGCTCTGCTTCAGTGTCAACAACGTAGTCAGCTTCACTGCATTTGACTCTGTTGCTTCATTATACTTGGTTGTCTCAGACTTAGCAACCATCATTGATTTATTTCTTTCATTTCTTCTTTCTCTGAAGACATTTTTTTTTTCATCTTCATATACTTGTTGTCTGGTGGATAGAAGCAATCAACTGTAAAGTGACCTGGCTGTGTGTAGTTCCATCACAAGTCTTCCACTTTCATATCAGCTCTTGAGGATTCTCCCTTCATCCTCTTGTAGTTCTTATTGAAAAACTTGTTGAATCTCTTGACCATCAAGGTTATTTCTCCTATATCAGTGATGTCCTTGGAGTCTCCTGACTTAGACTCACTTACTACAAGGGCAATAGTCTTAGGTGCATCTATCTCATTTTGCTCTTTCCTTTTGAGCTCGAATTCATAAAGCTTTTGTGTCTAAGAATAACTCACGATTTGAAATATTTATTAGGTCCATTGCATGCCTTAGAGCCATTACCTTCATTTCCCATTGTCGGGAATGCTCTCAAGATCTTCATACACATTTCTTTATGTGCATATTCATTAACTAGGCAGATAACTCAATTATTATCTCAAGAACCCATGCATCCAATCGATCTAATGACTCTACAGTCATCATTCTAAAATTCTCAAACTTTTGTACAACCAATGTAAGCTTATTTTTTTTCTCTTAACCTTCACATATCAGAGTCAACTTATCCCAAATATCTTTTGTTATTCTGCATGACTTGACTTTTTTGAACATGGATTTGTTCAATGTCTTGTATAATATGTCCTTAGCCACATTATCTAAGTTGTATTGCTTTCTATATTCGTTGGTCCATTCACTTCTGGGTTTTTCAACCTCAACAACTCTCACTGCTTCATGTCATGCACCTTTTACAGTTGTATTAACTTTAGTGATGCTGATGGGTCCATCCTCAATGACAAACCACATTGAATCGTGCAACGTAGACAGATATGCCTGCATACATATCTTCCAGTCATCAAATTCTTAAATGGAAAACATGGGATACGAGTTAGATTTGTTCCCATGTTAATAACTCTTTAAAAAATTTGAAAAACTCAAGTGTTGATGTTTTTGAAATTGGAGATCTAGTTCAGTAACCAGTGCGGAAGTTCTTTGAACAAACTGCTCTGATAACACTTATATGTCCCCAAGGGTGTAAAGTAAAGTCTAGAATGGGGGAGGGGGCAGGTTGAATGGATTTTACGAAATTTTTCGATCCTTTAAAATGGTAGTATTCAAGAGAACAGCTAAGTCTTTTAAGACAATTGTGTTTAGATTCAGCAGGAGAGTTAACCATTCAACAATTATCTTAAAGATTTTTTGATAGAGTAACTCAGCTAAAGAAGGTCAAATTTAAAAAAAATTAGTTTTCTTGTTAAACAAGTCTTACACCATTTTAAGTTTCTTTTATCAACACTTATACTTTTGAGAGTTATTAACTTGATGGTAAGCAAAAGAACACAGAAATTTATAGTGGTTCGAGGATGGGGTAGTCCCTCTACTCCACTGTTCTCCTACTCCAGGAGGAATCCACTAATGCAACAAGTAACTTTAGTTACAAAAGTACAGTCCAAGATAGTCTTGATCACACAACTAGATATTCTTCTGGGACTCAACTCTTTGTAAGGCAGCTGCCTAGCAACTTCAGCTCTTCGAATCTTAAGGATTTTATCACACAACTCTCCTTTGGATCAAAAATGTTTCAGCCTTGAACCATACTCCCTTCAATCCTTGGTAGTATATACCCCTTTTTGTTTTCACAAAAGTTCTCTTCTTCAACTGGTTGAACAACTTCGATCTTTTCACTAAGTGTTGGATGAAGTGTCTTCGTTTTAGCTTAAATATTTTAGATTAAGCAGGAGAGAGAGAGAGAGGTATTTGAAGTTTTTGCTTTCTCAGTTGTATTGTTTCTCAATCTGTGACCTGTCTCTTGTTTTTCTCCCTGAAAAATTATGCAGCTTTTATAGTAGGAATTTGAATTTGTCCCTTGAAGAGATAGACAAAAAATCAAACTCTTACTTTGTGTTGATTAGTTTGTCTTGTCTTGCAGCTTTAGATGTTGACCCAAACTTGTTAATCAGCTTTCTGCAGGTTTCTGAAAATGAGTCAGCGCTTGTGAGCTTCCCATTTGCTCATTCGTTTTACATCCTTTCAGCATGAGCACTTTAAGGTTGCAGGTTTATCCATGCTACCCAAAATAGGTAATTTCCTTGATTTTAAGGCAACAAACTTCTTCAGTTATCTCAGAGTCCTTCAGCTGTTTTACCCCTTTGACTTAGACTTGAGTCTTCTTAGACATTCTTCTGATGGACTCTGCTGTAAGTCTTCTGAAAGACTTGGTTGTCGCACTTGGCTAAGAGTGTTCTTATACAAACCTAGATGCGAGTCTTCTAATGATTTCTTTAGCAAGTTTTTTGCAATTCTGTTTAGTTGATATTTGATTCAGCTAATATTCTATCTATTACAAAGTAGAAATAACATTGAAATGGGGTATGGAAACATCCTAAGACAAAGTTTTCTAAGCATCATTAAATACATATACAATAAACTTTCTAGTAGAGACAACACATTGGGCAAGGGGAATCTTCATCCCCTGCCCAAATTATTGGGGATGTGATGAGATAAATAGTTGCTCTCTCATCATTAACTCACTCCCATTGACCTTATAATGTTCAAACTCAAGGTGAAACCATAGTTGAGGCTATGGAGAATGAGTCAAAGTGGTAGAAATTTGGCTAAGGCTAGTGGAGGCGATGAAGCTGGTATGGATGTCATTGTGGTGGACATTGAGGATGATGATGAGGAAGGCGGTTCTGGTGTGGGAGAGACCACACTTGCCTCGATTCCTCTTGTGGAAGGAGAAGTTATGCCAGCAGGTGAGTCAGTGAACCACAACCGAGCTGACAGAGAAGACTGTTAAGATATCAGAGACAAACCCAGCTGCTACATCAGAAATAGCTGAATTTCCCTTGCAAGCTAACCCCACAAAAACTAATGTTGAGCCAGTTGAGATGGCGACCACTGAGCAAACTACTGTCAATAACCCAACAGTTGATCCGATGCAAGTTGATGAAACAAATAATATAGAAAATGAATATGTTAAGAATCCAATTGATTTAGATGGTGAAGGATCTGAGGCTTCGGATTCTGAGATGGCTACTAGAGAGGAAATCGTCCAGACAGACATGATGACACAATTGAGTCTAACCCAGAAGAAAGAGGTCAAGCAGCAGGCTTCAACATTACACAATATGCCATTGTGCTAGTTGATCCTTTCCCTCAACCTTCTAGATCTCATGCAAGTGGCGTTGTTGAGACAGTTGATGCACTAGGACAAAGTGAAGCAGAATCTGGTGATGCCAGTGAAGCTATAAACACAACTGAGGCACATCCAACTGAGCAGGCTAACACAGTTGCTCTGGCCAATGTAGCTAACCTAGTGGAGGCACAAAGAGTTGCATGTCAGGGAGAAGAGGCAAGGAATCCCGTGGGTGATGAAGCGACACACTTCTCAACACCTAACGATGATTTAGATGAGGAAGAATGTGATTTTCCTGATTAACTTCCCGATGAAGAGCCGTCAGAAAGCACATATCGTTCTAGTTATTATATGTTTGTCGAAGAACCTGTTGAGCCCAAAAAGACAATATTATTTAACCCCAAGGCCAACCCCCTGAGTATGATTTTGCTCTTGGGAATAATAACCAATTAGCCAATGAACTAAGGAAAGCCTTCATGCATATGTTTGGGGAAATGGATGCAGTAGAACATGGGTTCGCTGTACTCTGTTTGAGAATTGATAATCACGATGAAAATATTATAAGAGAAAAGCGTGGGATCATGTTGAAAGTCAAAGAATGGATAATTAAGACCAAGGCACTTTGAATGGAACAAGAAGGAAATTTTCAGAGGCTATTCAATAAGCTAGTTATCTGGGGCTCCAATCAGATGACCTTCCAGGCTTGCCAAAAAGATAGCTTTGAAAGGATGAATCATAGTAGAAAGAGTGATATGAACTTACTTAAGATAGATATTGAGAAGAAATTGGAGTACTTACTTCAATGAATCATAAGTTCCCATCTTTGCAAAATCAGCTGACAACACTCAGCTGTAGTCGCTCTGTAGCCGAGTCTATGACTCAGATAAAGTTGGACTTCATCCTTGAGACAATTCTAGCTCTATCTATTATTGATGCCAAAAAGGGGGAAGAAAAAGTTTTCCTCAACGTCTGGCACTCCGCTGATACCTCAAACACTTGATCCACAATGGAAGAAATAGTAGAAGCTTCTATGAATATATCAAATAACGAGAGAGCTGCGATTGACAAATGATAAGAAGATAGAATAAACATGCTAAGCCGGAGGTTTGGTGGTCAACCTGTAGGCTTGATGCCCAAGGACAAAACTAATGAAGAGTTTGGCACTCTTCTTTCAAGAGGGTTTTACAAGGGGGATCACACTAGAACAAGCCTGGAACAAATACTAGGATAAAGTCCTGGAGGGTAAAGAGTTGCCTAAGGAATAGCCGAGTAAAGGTGTAGCAGAGTACCTCCAGCAACCCAGAGAAAGTTGGTGGTAGCCAAGTCCAAGGTGAAGGTAGCCAAGTCAGTGCTAGGGAAAGAGGCATTGATTCAGCAAGAGGAAAATGAAGGAGTGAATCTTCCTGTGGGAGAGGCAGTGCTTAAATGCAACCAAGAAAAGGATCTCCCCCAGGAAGAGGATTTAAATGAAGTGGCTTTCTAGCTGACCCAAACATAACAACTGCTTATTGGCTTGGACTTGAAGAAGAAGAATTAAGAAGACTAAAGGCAGAGGAGACAGAAAATCGGGAAAAAATTATGTCATTGTACATGTTGTAATTTTATATTAATTTGTAAATACACATTGTAAATGTAAGTGTCTAAAAGTTTACTTCAATAAAACAAAATCTTTCATTTTAAATTATTTACTTTCAATGCATAGATGTTGTAATAGTTTTAGCATCATCAATAAGTGGAAAATTGTTGGAAAATTTAATATATAGATTTTGATAATGCTCATAAAACTATTTATCAGAGAGTTGGCACCCTGTTTCAATGTATGTCTAAAAAACAACCAAACTAGATTTGCAAAAGACTTGCTGAAGAAAGCATCTAAAATTTCGTAGTTGAGTGGTGGAAATTCAGTTAACTCTCAGTAGAGTATGCCAGCCAAGTCAAAGTAGAAGACCAACAACAGAGTAAGACAAAAGACTTACTCAAAAGACTCAAGAATCAGTCATCAAGGGAAAAAAAGCAGCTGAAGGACCAAGGTTAACTAAAAAAGTTTGTTGCACTGTGTCCAGGGTATATATACATTAACATAATCAAAGGTACGATGTTTGATCATAAATGTACAAGACATTTATGAAGGCAAGGATGTTCAACCTATTAGAATGCACATACATATTGCCATTTTAGAAAGCTGCATCAAGGAAAGGTCAACATTAATGTTACTAGAAGAACATGGCAATTGTCCAACAACGGGATTTGAATTTGTCTATCTCTTCAATGGACAAAATTCAAATATTCATAATATAAAAGACACAAGGGACACAACATTGTGAATAAGAAAGAAACAAAAAAAATAAAAAATATCTCTCGAGCTTATCTGCTTCCTCAAATTTCATCAAGAACACTTCATCCTACATTTTCAGTGAAATTCTAACGTTGTCATTCAGTTGAAGAGTATATTTGTGAAAACAAAACTGGGTTCCACATTAATTGCATTGAAGGAGTGTCGTAAGGTTCCTGGGGAACCAAAAATATGATATGTGGGAGGGCTTCGTGAACAAATACCACAAGTTCAGAGAGCTGAAGTAACTAGGTGGCTGTCTAGTGAACAGTTGAGTCCTTGTTGTAGTTGGTCACTACTAGGGTTGTAATAATTTGTATAAAAAACTCACTTGTTACTTAGTAGATTCCTCTTGGAGTAGGAGAAGAATGGAGTAGAGGAATTATACTATCCTCGAACCACTATAAATATTATGTCTTTATATTTCTTAAATTTACTTTATGAGGTAATTGAACGCCTGGCCATAGATAGCATAACCTAGGGTTTCATACAACCGAGAGGTTTATGAATATTTTGAAGTCTATGATAGAATATTCATCGAGCACATTAGGGTTTAATTTATGATTTTGATAGAGATATCGAAATCAGAATTGGAACCTAGAATCACTTGGCACTCGAGATAGGAAGTGATAAACGATAGGAATATTGGGCTTATAGATTAATAACGTATGTGTGATTAATGAACTGGATTGAGAACATATGGGATAACTAGGTGAATCAACCCTCTAGAGTTCATCTCTTAAGTGTTTGATAATTTGTCTGAACCAACTTGTTAGTTTAATTTTAGTTTTCTTTTTAGTTTAACAAAAATACATCTCTTTTTGATTATCTAGATAGAATTAAGCTATTATAATTATAGTACTTAGTATAAACTTCGATACCAATCCCTGTGGAGACGATAACCCCACTTTTAAAACTATACTAAAACTTGACATCGTGACGCTACGGTAAGAAAATCACGATCAAGTTTTGGCGCCATTGCCGGGATTATTTTATCCTATTTTACACTAATATTGTTACAAGTAGTCTTAATCCTAATCAAGATTAGTTTAGGAAATATAATTTCATGTTTCTCATTGACTGTCTGTTTATGTAAAATTCTAAAGTTACTAATGCTTCCTTTTAATCGAGAGATTGAAAGGACACTTGAGCAATCGAGCATCAAAGCGAGAAGAGGAGCAAGCAATGGCAGAGAACAGGGAAAACGAGAACAACGGAAACTTGGTTCTGAATGTGCCACCACAGCCTAAGGCACACGAAAGGGTAATTTGGGATTATTTCTGGTCGACTATGAACCAAAACTACTCTGGAAATGTGCGCCAGCCCATAAATGCAAATAATTTCGAACTGAAGCCGGGCCTCATAAGCATGGTTCAACATAATCGGTTTGGGGGGAGTCTAGTGGATGATCCGAATACACATTTGGCGATATTCTTGGAGATTTGCGACTCCATCAAGATGAATGGTATGTCTGATGAGGCTTAAGATTGAGGATTTTTTCGTTCTCACTCCAGGATAAAGCCAGACAATGGACGTTCGCACCTGGGAGTATCACTAGCTGGGATGATCTGACAGAAAAATTCATGGCAAAGTTCTTCCCTCCCAGCAAGACACTCCAACTGAAAAGCGAGATAGCTCAATTTCAACAGATCGATTTTGAGCCACTGTATGAAGCTTGGGAACGATTTAATGATCTGTTGGGAAGATGCCCACAACATGGTTATGTGGCTTGGAAGAGGGTACAATACTTTTACAATGGTTTGAACGGGCATACAAGGACAATACTAGATGCAGTAGCAGGGGACACTTTGATGGCTAAAACTCCGACTGAGGCATTACGTCTGCTTGAATAAATGGCCACAAACAGCTATCAATGTCCCTCTGAAAGATCAGTACCAAGGAAAGTTGTCGGTGTTCTTGAGCTGGATCATATGTCAGCATTAGCAGCTCAAATATCATCGTTGTCGAAACAACTGGCCATCATGAATTCGGGTTAAACACCGCAACATATTGAGGCACCACCAGTGACCATTCAGGAAGCCACCACATTCGGTGCCGAGCAATCTAGTTATGTGAATAACCGGGGTTTTAATAATCGAGGTACCCAGTTACCGACTCAGTATCACCTAGGACTTTGCAATCATGAAAATCTCTCCTACAACAACAATATAAACATGTTGAACCCACCTCTGAGTTATTCCAACCCATCTAGTTCTAATGCACCCATAGGTGAGAAAAAACAGTCTCTCAAAGAAATACTCGGTACATTTATTGGAGAGATCAGTAATCGACTTAACAAAAGCGATGCACAGATTGACAATTTGGGCACAAAAATGTCTACCATGCAGACACATCTTAGATCATTGGAGACCCAAATGGGACAGTTAGCCACCGCCATAAGCTCTCAGCAGAAAGAAATTTTCCAAGTAATACTGAGGTGAATCCGAGGGAACATTGTAAAGCCATCCAATTGAGGAGTGGTACTGCATATGATGGTCCTAAGCTTCCCTCTCATGCCACCCATGAGAAACTTTCCGATTCTGATTTACCTAATGAGAAGGAGTCAAAATAAGAAGAAGATAAGCAGAGCAATGAGCAGACAAGGGCTGGCAAGCTTAAATCTGCTCCCATTCTTGATTCTGTGGTTCTAGTGCCTAATTCACTCCCCTTCCCTCAGAGATTTCAGAAAAAGAAGCTAGATTCTCAATTCTCAAAATTCTAGGAAATTTTTAAGAAAATTCACATCAACATCCCATTTGCTGATGCACTCGAGCAAATGCTTAATTATGTTAAATTCATAAAGGATGTGATGTCAAAAAAGAGAAAGTTGGGCGAGCTCGAAACTGTAAAGCTTACAGAGGAATGCAACGCTATTTTGCAAAGGAAGCTACCACAAAAGTCGAAAGATCCGGGGAGTTTCACTATCCCTTGTACTATTGGTGATTCTATTTTTAATAAAGCCCTTTGTAATCTTGGTGCTCGCATTAACCTTATGCCTTTGTCTGTTTTCAAGAAATTAGATCTGGGAGAGGTGAAGCCATCCACCATCACCCTACAATTGGCGGACATATCACTTATATATCCACGAGGCATAACCGAGTATGTTTCAGTGAAGGTGGACAAGTTCATATTTCCGGCAGACATTTTTGTACTGGATATGGAGGAGGATCGAGAGGTTCCACTAATTATAGGGAGACCATTTTTGGCTACTGGTCGCGCACTGATCAATGTTCAACGTGGTGAGCTGACTCTACGAGTTAATGAAGAAGAAGTGATGTTCCAAATTTATAATGCGATGAAGTTTCAAGAAGAAAAAAACACTTGTCATTTCATAGATGTAGTGGAGCAGTGTGCCCGCTCGGAAGTAGCTCGACATGCTACTGTTGATCCATTGGAAAGATGTCTCACCCAATCCCTAGTGCAATGTATGGATTATGATTTCGATGAAATTGATTTATTAGATTATAATTTTTCTCTTGATGCCACACATGTTGACACAATCAAGGGTTTGAAGGAGAGTTTGGGAGATACAGTCATTGAGGAAATTTTGAAGGTCACACCAGAATCGAAGGAACTTCCTGCACATCTCTGGTAAGCATTTTTGGGTGAGAACAATACACATTCGGTAATAGTCTCCGCCTCTTTATCCCCTCCAGAGTTAGATAAATTGTTTCGCATTTTGAGAAAACATAAATCTGCACTGGGGTGGTCTATAGCCGATTTGAAGGGAATCAGCCCTTCTATAGTGATGCATAAAATCCTCATGGAGGACTCTTACAAGACCTCTATTGAGCACCAAAGACGGCTTAATCCGGCAATGAAAGAAGTAGTTAAGGTTGAGGTTCTTAAGTGGCTTACGGCTGGCATCATTTATGCCATATTTGATAGCTCATGGGTAACTCCAGTTCAAGTAATTCCGGAAAAAGGGGGGATGACTCTGATAAACAATTCCAATAATAAATCAATTTCTACATGTACAGTAACTGGTTGGCGAGTGTGCATAGATTATAGAAAACTAAACAAAGCCACTCGCAAATACCATTTTCCTTTACCTTTTATTGATCAGATGTTGGATAGGTTGGCTGGATATGACTACTATTGCTTTCTAGATGGATATTCGGGTTATAATCAGATTGCGATTGCTCCAGAGGATCAGGAGAAGACCACATTCACATATCCTTATGGTACCTTTGCATTTCGCAGGATGCCTTTTGGGTTATGTAATGCACCAGCCACATTTCAGAAATATATGATGTCTATTTTTCATGGCATGGTGGAGGAAATTATAGAGGTTTTTATGGATGATTTTTTAGTATTTGGTAATTCTTTTGATCAATGCCTCCATAATTTATCTCTGGTTTTACAAAGGTGCCAAGATACCCATTTGGTGCTTAATTGGGAAAAATATCACTTCATGGTGAAAGAGGGTATTGTGCTTGTTCATAGGGTGTCTGCTGCAGGATTAGATGTGGACCGAGCTAAAATAGTGGCGATTGAAAAATTACCACCACCGGGAAATGTAAAAGTGATTAGGAGTTTCTTAGGGCATGCTAGTTTTTATCGTAGGTTTATCAAAGATTTTCTAAAAATAACCAAGCCCTTATGTAATCTTCTTGAAAAATATGTGCCTTTTTTGTTTTGATTATCTTTGTTTGCAGGCTTTTGAGCACATTAAGAAGGCACTAATTTCTGCTCCTATTATGGTGGTACCGGATTGGACACAGTCCTTTGAGCTTATGTGTGATGCTAGTGATTATGCAGTGGGGGCTGTGTTGGGGCAAAGACGATATAAAATTTTCAAGGCCATCTATTATACAAGCCGGCCATTGGATGACGCCCAACAAAATTACACCACCACGGAAAAGGAGATGTTAGCAGTAGTGTTTGCATTTGACAAGTTCTAGATTTATTAAGTGGGTACCAAGGTCATTTGTTTATACCGATCATGCTATTATTCGGTACCTCTTTGCAAAGAAAGATGCAAAACCACGACTGATTAGATGGATTCTCCTCCTTCGAAAATTTGATATTGAGATCTGGGATAAGAAAGGTACTGAGAATGTGGTAGCCGACCACCTATCGAGGTTGGAACAGCCCGGCGAGCTGATTGAAGCTCCTATTCAGGAGTCTTTCCCGGATGAGCGTATTTTGGTAGTAGAAACCCATCTCCCTAGGTATGCTGATTTTGTGAACTACCTGGCTAGTGGAGTCTTGCCTCCGGATTTGACTGCCCATCAAAAGAAGAAATTTTTGCATGATGTTAAATTGTATCTATGGGATGAACCGCTTTTGTTCAAGAGATGTGAGGATTCAGTTATTCGTCATTGTGTGCCTCGAGAGGAAGTGGAGGAGATTCTACAGCATTGCCATTTTCCCCCTATGGTGGTCATTCTGGCCCAACCCGCACGGCCGCTAAGGTATTACAATCTGGATTTTATTGGTCTTCTTTATTCAAAGATTGTTATACTTTTGTGCAGACTTGTGACAGATGCCAACGAGTTGGCAACATCTCTCGACTTCATGAGTTGCCTCTCACCAACATGATGGAAGTAGAATTATTTGATGTTCGGGGGATTGACTTCATGGGTCCATTTCCCACTTCATTTGGACATGCCTATATCCTTCTTGCGGTTGATTATGTCTCTAAATGGGTGGAGGCAATTGCTACACCTACTAATGATGCCAACGTAGTGTTGAAATTTTTACACAAGCACATATTCACTCGTTTTGGCACTCCTAGGGCTATTGTTAGTGATGAATGTACTCATTTTTGCAATAAACTATTTAATAACCTTTTTCTATGTTTGGTGTAAGGCACAAGGTTGCTTTAGGTTACCACCCACAATCGAATGGACAGTGAAATTTCAAATCGTGAGGTGAAACAAATCCTTGAGAAGATCGTGAGTTGTAATCCCAAGGACTGGGCTTAGAAGTTAGATGATGCACTTTGGGCATATCGAACGGCCTTTAAAACGCCTATTGGTATGTCCCCATATCGCCTGGTGTTTGGGAAGGCATGTCACTTACCAGTAGAGCTAGAGCATCGTGCATATTGGGCCGTGAAGAAACTGAATTTTGACTTGAAGGCAGTGGGTGAGAATAGGCTATTGGAACTTGATGAGTTGGAGGAATTCGAAATGAGGCCTATGAGAATGCCAAAATATACAAGGAAAAGACCAAAAATGGCATGATAAAATGATCTTGAGGCGCGAATTTCTCTTGGGCTAGCGAGGTATTATTATATAATTCTCGATTGAAATTATTCCGGGCAAACTTAAATCGAGATGGTCTGGACCATTTTTCATCGGGCGTGTTTCGCTGGTTGGTGCTATAGAGTTGCAGTGTAAAGATGGCAACACATTTCAGGTTAATGGTCAGAGGTTAAAATACCATTTTGGTGATGAAGCTCGAAAAATCTTAAATCTCCCGCTAGGAGATGCGGATTCATGATGATCTGACAAAGTTTGGCTGAAGACTGTAAACTTAGCGCTTCTTGGGAGGCAACCCAAGCGCCTTTTATAGCTTAGTAGTGTTAATATAGTTGAGTAGTTGTTTTTTCGTTTTATTACATCATAGTAGAATTTTTGCAATTTTAGGATAGCGAGTTGTATCATATCCCGCCCCCCTTGTTTTTACATGTGAGAGAAGCATTATGATGGAAAACCGGCGACGCGGCCCCTAAATCCCCGCTTTGCAATGCGCATTAGGTGAAAATTATCTTGAGCCTGCCATCAAAGAAATACGCCCGTCGAAATGGTACATGTACATTTGTTGTGGCACGCTGCAATGTGCGCCCAACCAACGCCCATTAAAACCCGCCCGACCCATATTTGTTTTAAAATACAAATACTCCCCTCCCTTGCTTGGCACTCGACGGGCACCATAAATTTGCCGCCTAAACTCCCACAAATCCCATTCTCTCTTCACCAAGAAGCACTTGAACACCACACACATCATCTTCATCTTCCCCACTCATTGTTTGGTAAGTTTGCTACTTCCAAACCCTGCCCCATGGTTTTCCCCCATTTCTTTATTTTGTGTGAGTGGATTGTAGTAATGTTGGGATCATTGTTGTTGAATTATTGATTGTGGATTAATTGCTCATGCTAGAACTAGGTTTGGGTGTTAAAATTTTAGGATTGTATTGTACTATAATTGCATTCATCATCTTCTCCCAAATTCACGAATACAAGGTGTTTGATCATATGTCCCAATGATATTTTCACATTGTTTGAAAGCAAATCTTGCATGCTTATGTTCGTCGTCTCAACGTGATGCTACTTAGTACACTTTGGAGCATTTTATAACTGCCTTGATTGTTGATTTTTCACCCCTCACCGAGTTTCATGTTTCCACGGGCTTTGTTTTGGTGTTTATTTTGCTAGGTGCTAAACATGGGAAGGAGCAAGAGCAAAGGCATGGGCAAGCAAAAGACATCAATCTTTGAGGAATACGACACAACGAGGTTTGTTAGCGAGGAGGCACAAAAATGTTTTTTTGGCAAATTAATGTCTCACCAGATAATTGACGAATGGGGGTTTCAACCTGGGCCAGAAGACGGGCATTTCCAGCGCATGATCCATGAGCGACATTGGCAAAAGTTGTGTGCACCATCTCCACCATGCACCCCGGTGCTCGTTAAGGAATTCTATGCAAACGCTAGTGATCCAGATAAGAACCCGACAGAGGTATTCCTACATGGAGAGCGAGTCACTTGTACCCTTGAGGCTATTCGACAGTATTATTCCTTACCATAGGTTGACCACTAGCCATACACAGAGTTTATTTCAGGGCAGCTGGATCCCGTTATGATCGTCCAAGCCCTCTGTCGCCCCGGTACTAAATGGCACTCTGCCCGAGTCGGTGCTGGTGCCCTGATTTTCTCCCACATGACACTGAGCTGCTATGGTCGTGCATGGTATCACTTTTTATGCCATAATTTGATGCCGACCAATCATCTTAGTGACGTCACGCCAGCTCGAGCCCATCGTCTCTATGCTATCATACACGTCATCTAGTTAGACAGAACCATGATTATCGCTGCTTCCATTCACCAGGTCGTTCGCCACCGCAGTACGGGGGGATTGTGCATGACAACATTGATTTGTGGCTTGAGCACGGCCGAGGGTATTACTTGGGGGTTGAATGAGCCATTGGAGAGTCCTAATGCGCCAATTGATTCGGCCAGCATTGCGGCGTATGAGGATATAGCCGACGGCATACCTAGGCCTCGGGGCGAGCGATACATTATTGACCCCGCTCGCGCCTCACCCGCAACTGCACAGGACGCACCAGCACAGTCACATCATGATGAAGGTCATTCTTCTTCGGCTGATGCGCAGTCTCATCCTTCTGCATTCCAGGTTGATCTTATGCATGAATATTGTCTACAGATGGGGGATATGCGGCGGGCGCATCGTCGTTTAGCAGTTGCATTTTAGGCCGAGCAGCGCCATCGGGCTCAACGGGAAGAGTACGAGAATGAGCGCCACCGAGTCCTAGCTCAGATTTATTGCGAGATGTACCCACAGTTTCCCTTTCCACCACCACCGCCACCGGGACCAGTCACATTCCTTCCACCACATGACTCTCATGAGGAGCCTTAGCTCCCGGCTACCAGCAAAGTCCTCTTCTCACATCTCCATTCGGGACAATGCCGTTATAAGTTTCGGGGGTGTAGTTTGTTTTTGTTCATTGAGTCGAGTCTATTTTTGTTCATTGAGTCGAGTCTTAAGTAAAAAAAAAAGTCCAGAGGCGAGTCGAGTCATTTGTGCAACTGCAAAATTGCATGACTAAGTGAATTTGTTGAATATGAGTTGAACGGTCAAAAGAGCTTTAATATGAGTTGAACGATCAAAAGAGCATGTGTTTGAACTGTGATCTACTCTTCTTCCCATTTATTTCATCTATGTGCTTAAATCTGTTGATTTATTTGGAGATGATTTATGCGGTTGCGTGTTTACTGAATGATCCCACCGGATTCTAGAACTTGTCTGAACACTGGTCAATGCGAAATCCTAGGTGAAGTAACATTAAGGAAGTGATTTAGGCCATCTTTGAACAAGCTAGAGCCAAAAATGCCTACCTTATTATATATTTTCTCTAGTGTCCCCCTTTGAGCCTTATAAATCCATTTCTTTGGCAACCAATCTAATACCCAAAGCCTACATGTGAAAATCCCAATTACCCCTCACTCATACACACAAGTTATAGAAAAATGTTGAAGTTTGAGGAGGGTATGATGAACAGGGTAATTGTTTAATTACGTGAAGTTGCCCGAGAAGTGAAAATATTAAACCCCATGTATAAAGTATGCAAAAGATTAAGTTTGGGGGTTTCGATTTAAAAAAAAGACCAGCGGGACTGAAGGTTCATAATGTGAGAACAATGGGAATGTCAAAAAGTGAAAGGTAGTTATTAATTGGTGATTTGAAAGAGTTGATAATTGTGTGTTTGGGTGATTTGAGCCACATAAACCTATATTTTCTTACCTTACTCTATGCCCACATTACAAGCTTTGAAAGCCCTATTGATTCTTGTGTTACATTAACCTACATTAGTGGAGATTAGTGTTAAAGACAAGCCTATGGAGTTCGGTAAGTATCTCACCTTTATATTCAGAAAGTTGATCATGTTGAAAACTCTTCATTGCATGAATCTATCCGGATAATGAAAATAGAGTTGGCATGAACATTCCACACTCATGATCACATTGTTAAAACGCGTACTTGATTGATAGTGAAATGAATTTTGAGACGAATGAGTTTGGTTGTGAAGTTTTGCAGTTAGTATGTTCGAGTCAGTTGTCGATATTTATGTTTCCTTTGTGTCTTTTGTTTTTCAAGAGTCTGTAATTTCTTGAGGACAAGCAAACATCTAAGTTTAGGGGTATTTGTTAAGTTGGTTTTATACCAATGTATTAAGTATTCTAGACTAGGATTTTGCATTATTTTTGGGTGTTATAGTATCATTTGAGTTTATTTCATGTCATTAGTTGTCATTAGAGTGTTAGTACAGGTTTTGGTAGCCGAAATTGGTAAAAAAACGATGAAAAAACGTGGTTAGAAGGAAAAAGGCGTGTTTGAAGAAGAGAAAATGGAGAAACAGAGCCTTAAGGCGTAGTGCTGCAGCGCTATCACCCCTGCGCCGCAGCGCGGGTGTCCAAATTGGTACAGGGCCGCAGACTGAGCAGCACCGTAGCGTCCAACGAGGGCTCCGTAGCGCGCGATGGGGCGTGGGCAAGGAACCTTCAGGGCGTGCGACAGCGCTATTTTTGAGCGCCACATCGCGCTTCCGGGCGGAAAGAGGTTATATTTTATTCTTTTTGTGCTTTTGACATATTTTGGGCCTATAAATACAACGAATGATGCACAGAACAAGGGTTGGACATTTTTGAGAGCACACGGGATGACTTTGAGCAAGGAGAAGAAGTTCGGGACGATATTTGAAGGCATCTATCTTCTGGAAACAGAGAGGATTCTTTCTTTGATCATCCTGAATTAGTTTTCTATTATCTTTGTTGAACCCTTACGATGTATAAATTACTTTTCATGAGTTCTTATACATCCAATATGAGCTAAACTTATTTTTCTAGGGGATTGATGTAACTTACGTTTGAACCTGTGTTTTGATTTCCAGTTTATGAGATTCGCATATTATTTAATATGTTTGTGCTATTTGAATTGAATGCATTTGGATTATCTGATCAATAATTTAGATTGTTTGGCGTGTTTGATTTCACACTCGAGAGAGGTAATTGAACGCCTGGTCATAGAATAGCATAACCTAGGGTTTCATAGAACTGAGAGGTTTATAAATCTTTTGAAGTTTGTGATAGAATATTCATCGAGCACATTAGGGTTTAATTTATTATTTTTATAGAGATATTGAAATCAGAATTGGAACCTAGAATCTGTGTTCGCAGGTCGTATAGGATTGGTCCCGATTTGACCATCTCGGTCGATCAACTCAAGACTCCGATTTCCTGATGATCGAGAGCAAGTTCGGGCAAACCTGGCTCGGGACCTTAGCCAAATCAACAAGCGAGAGGCGGAAATATTACGTCTCCATCGCCACTTAGATGAACTGGAGAAAAGTCTCGATGATATAGTATCAACGACCAAACCTTGTGACAGGACGACCCGGTGTCGTGTCACCATTTGCTTCTGGTATTCTATCAACTCCCTTGCCTACAAAATTTAAAATTCCTTAGATCGCTCTATACAATGGAGAGATCGACCCCACCACTCACATCCACAAATATCTCGTGTGGATGTAACTGTACAGTCCTAGCGACGCCATCTTGTGTCGGGCGTCCCTGCTGACTCTGGGCGATCGAGCCCACCGGTGGTTTCGAACCCTACCACAAGGTTCTATACGATCTTGGGGCGACTTGATGCCCGTATTTACAACTCACTTTTTGACATCTAAAGTTCGTGCTGCTCCCAAGGACTCCCTTGTAAATATCAAACAAGGCAAAGAGAAGCCCTTCAATACTTACATTGCTCGATTTAATAAACAAGTCCAGGAAATGGAACACGTCTCGGACGACGCATTACTCATCGCGGCAATGGCTAGGATCGCGCCCCATACTTGGTTTAATTATACTATCCATGAGTCAGGCGCGACCTCATTTCAAGAATTCCCTATCCGTGCGGAACGACATATCTGTGCCGAAGAGGCCATGGCCAACCAACATCCCGAGCAGAAGACTGGGGGCGTTAAGAAAGAGAGTAAGAGAGAAAACACATCCAGTCCGGGATTAAGGTTCAAATCTTTTAATGAAAACCCGTCAACTGGGTTCAAATCATATCAGGAATCCCGTGCCGAGGTTGCATCGCTGAGGAGCACTCTGACGCATACTCCATCATCCATATGGAATGAGATACAGGGCCTCAATTTACTGCCGCCAGCCCATCCTCTAAGGTTAGATCCTGCTAAGATGGATGCCAGATGGTATTGCTCGTACCATAAATCTATAGGGCACGAGACGGACGAGTGCCGAGACCTTATCCACGAAATCATGCGGATAGTACAAAGGGGCGGCCATAAGCAATATGTCCATGAATTGTCGCCGCCACCAGCTCTCACCCTGGGGATAAATCCAGAAATAGTAGCGAATCCGGCTCGCCTACAACTGCCGCCCAACGATAACACGAGACAAGAGATTTTGATGATGTCTAATGCCGGCCGAATAAACACAAATGCGGCTGAGGACAATCGTTCCAACCGTAAAAGAAAGGCTGATATTAGGGAAGTTACCTATGTGGAAAGACAAGTTCGAATTGCGGAAATCCGAGAAGGCCAACCATTGGGCCATTTCACTTTTTCCGACTAGGTGGTGCACCCTCACTCCGACCCCCTGGTCGTCACAGTCCCAATCCTGAGCATTCCCGTACATAGGATTCTGGTCGACTCAGGACGTTACTCTTCTGTCATCTACATTCGAGCCTTTAGGAGGCTAAATGTAGATGATAGCTATAATCGACCATGCAATGATAGTATCCTGGGGTTCGGGGGCAGAAGAATAATCCCTCTCGGAGAAGTAGACCTCCCCATCCAAATGGGACAAGGACTACATCAACGGACAGTGATCACCACATTCAAAATAATCAACTCCGGCTCCGAGTACAATGCAATAATTGGAAGGTCGTTGCTTTATCACTTAAAAGCAGCTGTCTCCATATATCACTTTTGTATCAAATTCCTGACCCCGGACGGGAAAGCAATCCATAAGGGAAATTAGAGGGAATCTCGGAAATGTTCCCTCAAACTTCGACCCGCGGAGATAAATATAATGGAAGAAGGGGAATCCAACAAATTGACACCCGAGCCAAAAAACGATGTGACAGCAGAAATCGACTCGGGCAGAAGACCCGGGAAGGAGTTATTGATCGAAGAGGAGTTACCTCTACAGAAGAAGGAAGGACAAAGTAAGAAGTGAAAGCACGTAGAACCAATGGAATAGATCGACATAATAGATGTCGATAAGCATCACGGGGGACGCCAACTTCGAAATTGCAACGACCTCCGAGAGCCATTCAGGTAGGAATTAACTGAATTTCTGAGTAATAATCTTGACGTTTTTGCATGGACACATTCGGACATGCTGGGCATTGATCCTAAACATGCCTGCCATCGCCTGAATATTGATCTCACATTTCGACCAGTAATCCAAAAGCCGCGTAAGATCGGCCCCGACAGGCAGGTCGCCCTGGAAGCCGAGGTCATTAAGCTGTTGGGTAACCAGTTTATAAGAGAAGCCCTTTACCCTCGCTGGGTGGCGAATCCTATCTTAGTAAAGAAGAGCAATGACCAGTGGCGCCTCTATGTGGATTTTACCGACCTTAACAAGGCGTGCCCAAAAGATAGCTACCCCTTACCCAACATAGACTACATGGTCGATTCCACTGCAGGCTGTTTCATGGATGCCTATTCAAGCTATAATCAGATTCGAATGCACCCGGACGACGAGGAAAATACCTCCTTCTTCCCAGCTCGCGGTGTATACTGTTACAAGATGATGCCATTTGGGTTAAAGAATGCAGGGGCGACCTATCAAAGGTTAGTTAATAAAATGTTCGAAGAATTGATAGGTCATACTATGGAAGTCTATGTGGACGATATGTTGGTAAAATCCTTGTATGCTCTTAATCATCTTGCTGATATTAATAGAATATTTGGGATTTTGCGCGCGTATAAGATAATGTTAAACCCAAAAAAATGCACCTTTGGGGTCGGTTCAGGAAAATTCCTGGGGTACATGGTCAGCCAAAGAGGGATAGAGGCGAATCCAAATAAAATAAAAGCAGTAATCGACTTGGAAGCCCCCAAATCCATCAAAAAAGTACAAAGTTTAACAGGGCGCCTAGCCGCCTTGAATCGATTTGTATCAAGGTCCACGGACAAATGCAAACCATTCTTCGAAATAATTAAGAAGAATAAAAATTTCCAATGGAACGAACATACACAAGTTGCTTTTGAATCACTTAAGCAACATCTGGCCACAATTCCTATTCTACAAAAATCGAGCTAAGGCAAAGATCTATACTTGTACCTTGCGATCTCTGAGTATGTCGTTAGCTCGGTACTCATCAGGCTGGACGATTCTATCCAACATCCAGTCTATTATACCAGCCAGACACTGCATGACGCTGAGCTCACGTACCCATCCATGGAGAAATTGACATACGCACTGGTTATCTCAGCTCGCAAATTACGACCATACTTCCTAGAGCATAAAGTCATGGTGCAAACCAATTATTCATTAAAGCAAGTCCTACATCGACCAGATACTTCAGGTCGCATGATTAAATGGGTTGTTGAACTCAACCAGTTTGACATCTCATATGAGCCCAGAACAACAATCAAAGGGCAAGCATTAACAGACTTCGTTGCCGAGTTCACCCCATAAATTCAGCTCGACATAATCAAAGATCAGGAATAGAAGCTCTTCATCGATGGTTCCTCCACCACAGGCCGAGCAGGGGGCAAGATCATGATAATCGATCCAAAATATAAATGGTACTGCTCGGCCGTACGGTTTAGTTCCCAGCGACCAACAATGAAGCCGAATACGAAGCACTCTTGGTAGGACTGGAAATGGCGGCCTCGATGGGCTTCCAGCGGCTACTCGTTCACAGCGACTCTCAGTTGGTCGTCCATCAAATAAACATCGAATACGAGGCAAAGGAACAGAAAATTGCTCGATACTTGGAGTTGGTAAAACTGAAACTCTCCCACTTTAAGGCGTAAGTGTTACATATTCCTAGGGCCGACAACACGCAAGCAGACGCTTTGGCTCGCCTAGCTTCCAGCCTGGGGATCGACACGATTGCCGACGTCACTATCACTTAGCTCCTCGCTTCATCGTTAAACACACAGAAAATACATGCCAATGAAGCTGCCGAGCTGACCTGGATGACCCCAATCATCTAATATTTGGAAACCGGAGCACAACCAGAAGATAGAATCAAAGTCAGAACGCTGCGAACTCAGGCTGCTCGATATACCCTCGTAGATGGCATTTTATACAAACGTGGGTACTCAGTTCCACTTCTTCGTTGTCTGCCAGAAATAGACGCTGACTATGCCCTCCGAGATATACATGAAGGAATATGCGGAAATCATGCTGGGGGCCAAACACTTGCCTACAAGCTGATACGACAAGGATACTATTGGCCGTCCTTAAAAAGAGACGCGATCTCACTGGTCAAGAAATGTGAAAGATGCCAAAGGTATGCACCACAAGTCAGGTACCATCCTGAACAACTCACTTCCATTTTCAGTCCTTGGCCATTTGCCTAGTGGGGAATGGATCTTATCGGACCACTCCCCACTGGCAAAGGGGGCATGAAGTACGCCATTGTGGCAGTGGATTATTTTACAAAGTGGGCTGAAGCAGAACCCTTGGCGAAAATAGACGAAGAAAGAATCGTCAGTTTTGTTTGGAAATCTATCATATGCAGATTTGGGATACCATATTCAATTGTTACAGATAATGGGAAGCAGTTCAACAATCGGAGATTTCAAACTTTTTGCAAAGGTTTTTACATCAAAAAACCATTTTTCTACTCCGTATCATCCATAGTCTAATGGGCAGGTTGAGGCGGTGAACAAGATACTTAAGTATACATTGAAAGCAAGGTTAGAAGAATCTAAGGGAAATTGGCCCGAGGAGCTGCCCGGCGTATTATGGTCTTATGGAACGACAAACCGAGTAGCCATGGGGGAAACACCCTTCTCACTAGCCTATGGAGCTGAGGCCATCATTCCTGTGGAAATTGGGGCCCCAACATTTAGAGTCACAAATTTTTCTAAAGGAGATAATGAGGGCGGTCTCCGAGCCGAGCTAGATTTGTTGGAGGAAAAAAGACGCAATGCCGAGATGAGAAATGTTGTATATAAATAGAGAAGTGAAAGGTACTATAATTCTAAAGTACGAGAAAGAAGGTTCAGAACCGGCGACCTGGTACTGAAGAGGATTACCGGGGTCGAGCCCAGCCCACTAAAGCCCACCTAGGAGGGTCCGTTTAGAATTAGCAAAGCCCTATCAAATGGAGCATACGGGCTCGAATATTTGAGTAGAGAAAAATTTACTCACCCGTGGAAAGTATCTTACTTGACGAAATACTACCAGTAAAATCTCGGGTTCTTTGACATTTTACTTGATCCATCTTACTAGATGTTACTCCAGCACATTGAAGATACTTGGAAATAAAGTTATCCTTTCATCTGATATTATGTGAGTTCTTCATAAAAAAATATTATTATTATTTTCTGTTCACCTCGGCCATATTTCGAGGGTCGTACTGTTCGCCTCGACCAAGTCTCGAGCACAACTAGCTCATCTCGGCCTAAGCTCCGAGCACGATATTCAGATTATACATCCACAAAAAGGGAGACGAGCCCAACACTTGGATTATACATCCACAAAAAGGGAGACGAGCCAACACTTAGATTATACATCCACAAAAAGGGAGATGAGCCCAACACTTGGATTACGCATCCAGACAAAGCGAGGCGAGCCCAACACTTGGATTACACATCCAGACAAAGGGAGACGAGCCCAACACTTGAATTATACATCCAGACAAAGAGGGACGAGCCCAGCACTTAGCAAAAAATTTGAAAAAGTGCATCAGAATCAACAAATGGTCGGAAAGAAAATTTTATTCATTGTCAAAACATTTAAATAAGGGGGCCGAAGCCTATTACATCAAAAGGCCCGAGGCCAACTAATCTAAAAAGAAAAAATACGAAAGTGCAAAAAATACAAAAATGCCCTAAGAGGCAGGAGGATGGGTCCCGAAGGGAGGATAAATTTCAACTGGCTCGCTGGAACTCACTTCTTCAGTGGGAGCACCCTACTCATTAGCCACATTGGAGAACCGGGGACGGAGAGCATCGAGGTCCACATTCAGCTGGTCAAGCTCTTTCTCTAGATTGGCCACAGACTTTCCCTCCTTAAGGTCCTGGAGGATATCCCCGATACTGGCAGCATGCCCGCAGGTCAGCATGAAGTCATACTCCTCGGAGTCCTTATAGGCCTGGACGACATCCACCCGAGCCTCCTCCACTTGCTTCGTGGAGGCCTCCCCTTACTCCCTCTGAATCTCGGCCTCAAGCCTCTCTAACTCACCGGCATGAGCAGCAGCCTCCCTTCTCAACTCCATGACCTCTCCCCAGAGCTCCTCTTCAGCCTTACGCGCCTGATCCTGCTCGGCCTTGGCCTTCGCAGCAGATTCTGTCTCAGCGTTGACTGCGGTTGTGGCCTCTTCAGCTTGGGTCTTCAAAGACTCTTGATTCCCAAGTAAGGTGGCATGGGCATCCTGCAGGTCCCTGTGACGCCTCTCCAGGTCACGCGCACCCCCAATCATATGCCATAGGAGTCCGATAATCCTGTCGGACAAACCCATGGCATATTAAGCCTTCTCCTCACACTCGGTCTTCTGGCAGAACTGCTCAATACCTGTGGTTCAGGCACAAGACAGAATGTCCCTTGCTGCTCACCCAGCATCTGGCCAGGCCTCCACCTGCTCCTCTATGGGCGTGGAAAATTAGCGAATTCCACGAACCACCTAGGCCGCGATCCGGCCACTCTTTCACAAGCCTCCTTCTTTTCTTGGCTCGGAGTGATGAAATGGCCTTCTTTCCCCAGGTCATTCGAGAAAGCCCGTGGAGCCCCACCCATAGGAATTTGTACGTGCGGAACTTGAGAGGCTCTCCTGGTCCTCTCAGTCTCCCCAGGCTCGTTAATCACCACGCCGCCCCTCTTCCTTTGCAGTGGGCCCCCCTCTGCTTTCGGCACACCATCGGCCGGATGCTTACCTTGGCGGATTTCCTCCCTCCAAGCCGCCTCGGCATCAGCAGGTTGACCCGCGGCTGCTCCAACCCCGCGGGCAGCCATCTCTCTCACTCGGCGAAGACGGGCAAAGACGTCCACGCCTCGGCCTACAGCAGAACATATCAAATGAGAAACGAATGTGATAATTGAAAAGAAAAGAAATTCAAAGTTTCTGTTGTAAGTAAACATATACCTTGGGTTCGATCAACCTCTACATTCGGTGGTCCAAGGTCCGCTCAGTCGACAAATGCACTTGCCCCTGAGGACTGGGCCCCGTTGGAGACGGCCCAGTCTGCTCTGTTTGCACTAGCCGCCGCCCCAACTCAGGGGTCCTTTCCGTCTCAGCTCTTGGCGGGCTCCTTTCTGGCTCCCCTCGAGCCTCCTCTTCCTCCACCTCCTCTTTGGCCGCTTCTTCGGCCTCAGATTCGATTGGCAATCTTGGCCGCAAACCGGTCTTTGATAATCTGGCCTTGGTGGCCATGACTTATATCTTTCTGTCCGGTCGAGCTATGGCTTGAATATTCTCCAGCCGGGGGAGAAAAGTATCCGAAAGGTGGCCTAAAGTGGAAGGTCGGTTTCCTGGGAAAAGAAAGAAAAACGAGATTAACAAAGTTAAAAAAGAAGAAAAAATAAAGTAGGAAAGAGTAAAAAGGCAAGATGTTATGTACTTACGAAAATTATATCAAAAGTTGGAAGGGGGAGAAGGATTGACCTCTCCTCCCCCAGACGAGTCTGCCACTCAACACCTACCCATAACCATTTTTCCTTCCACTCCTTTAAAAGCGTGGAAGGCCCGACCACTTTGTGCGGATATGCGGCTCGTCCGCAAGTAGTAGTACCGACGATGGCCGCCCTCGGCCGGATTCGATGGAGTCGCCTTGCAGACAAACAACTCGTTCAACTCGAAAAAGCGGGGGCGCTCATACTTCTCCTGCTGGAACAGGATCAGCAACCCGATAATCCGACCCCAGGTCAACGGATGTACCTGGGACAGGGTAAGGTCCCACTTGCGGAACCATCTCGTGATCCGTAGCGACAAAGGAAACCTTAGCCCATATAAGAGACTATGGGCGTACACAGCCATACACCCCTCTGGTGGGTGCTCAGGCACCTCCGCATGGTTTGACAAGCAAAAGTGTACGTCGTCCGGAATCATGTAGGTCTGATGGAGGGCCTCCAGCTCCTGCAACATCAGCATGCTAGGCTGGTCATTTTGGTCGGAGGGTCTCCACCCAATCTCTACAGGCAGTGGGGCCCCCCTCCAAGTCTTGGATCTCCATGTCTGTGGCCTGCTTGCTCATCGGCCCCCCGGCCTTGCACTGCCGGCCTCACAGCCCATGCGCCCTCAGCTGCCCTATTTTCTTCCTGCTTATGTCTCTGTGGATCTATGTCTCTGTCTTCCTGCTGGTTATTTGAAGGATCAGAATTCCTAGCCTCTCTAGTGGGCTTCTCTTCGACTAGTCCTGGTATATACACCACTCCCTCGCGGTATATGGTGAAAGGAACTGGGTCGAAGATCATGTGCGTCTGCTCAAGAGGAACCTCGGGATCGGGTAAATGCTCCAAACTTGAAAGTTCAATGACGCTGGGACTGGAAGGTGGGGTCTCTCTAGCTAGAGAAGAAGGTACAGAAGGGTCAGAAGGAGGGTCCTCTATATCAACTTCAAAACTAAAATTTTAGTTTTGACTATCTTCCGAAAAAGACATGTTTTTTCAAAGAAAAAATGAAAAAGGAGAAGAGAAAGAAGGATTTGAAGAATACCAAAGTAATCTTGGAACTTCGGTACTCTAAAGCCGACCTAAAATTTCTGCTCGGTCTTTGTTGGTACTGCTCGGAAGATTGTGAATGTAAAAGTATGAAATGGGAGCAAGAAGGGGTATTTATAGGTTATCCCCCCTTTGGAAGTAGCGCACCATCTCAAAAGGCGCGTCTTTTCAAAAAGCTATCGGAAACGTCACAATCCTTCACAGCAACAGTTGTGTCTCCTCGTATCCTGTGCAGAAAGGTCCAACAACATGACGCCACGTGTCAACCATCATAACTCCCAATTAATGCGCTGTTTCGGCATTAAATTGGTGATCGACAGATGTCAGTAACGTAAGACCTTTTTAAGTTTTTTCCTTCCTCATTAAGAATCATGGCGAGCATTAAAGTTTAAATCCGACTCGAAAAATTCTCTTCTCGGAATTAAACTTGGGGGCCATTGATGATACCCGAGCTGAGCTGGCAAAGAATCAAACCACGTCACCCTTCAGCTGGCAGGTAACATGGGGACCACCATGATGACATGGACCGAGCTGATGATGTGGACTGAGGTGAAGCTCGGATACCGACCCGAGGTCCCAGCGGTGGACGACCTAAGGAAAACAAACTCTCTAAGCAAGGTCAATACCTTTCTAAGTAAGTCAAGATGCCACTTGTCAACAAGATAGCAAGATGAGTCAGTAAGATGCCAAATACACAGCCAGCAGGCCTATCTAAAAGAAGACACGTGTCCCCTTGTAACCACTCTATAACCCCTTGTAACCAATCTGTAACTAGGGGTGATGATGATTAAAGAACCTTAATTGTATGAGTATAAATAAGCCTCTCCTGTTTAGAGGAGAGGGGGATGATCAATAGAAAAAAATACTTGTAAAAGCTCAGAATAATCATTATACCGACCAACCAATTCATGCTCGGTTCTTTTATAAAAGAAAGACAGAAGTAGTCCTGATTGTGAAACCTTTTAAAGTGCCATTTCATTTCCACATCATATTAGTTATTTAGTTTGTTTGTTGACCCAAGATGAACGTCAACACATTTGATGGGTAGAACTCTTCCGTTGTAGTCACTGGAACCCCAACAACCGTTCATTACTGGGGTGGAATAAATATGTATTGTAGTCCTCTTGTTGACATCCCATGGATCGTGCAATTTCCTTATCTTAACGATCGAAAACAAATAAAATCCACCAATCGTGGAATTCCCAATAAATTCCAATGATCAACAAGATTTGTATATTTTCGAGAAAATTTATTGTATAAATTTTGATGTTGCTATGTAAAACTTAGATTAGAAAGTTGGCATCCCATTTTATGTTGTAAATTCAACTATGTAACAAATAGGATCTATAAGCTGAGTCGAACCAGCCAAGTTGAAGATCGCAGAAGTTGACTGAAGGACAAAGTGAAGAATCAGTCGAGTTGCAGCTGAGTGTCGAAGAGAGATTTAGTCAAGTACCAAAAAGTTTTTCTTTGTCAAGATCGACAAAATTTGAGTCACTCCCAGATGTTTGGAGAAGACTTATAAAGGTGTTCAAAGAACAAAAGAACTTAAAGAAAGTCAAGAAGTTCGTTGATATGTGAAGTCAAAGAATTACTCAAAGTGGAAAGAAGACAAACTGCAACCTTAAAGCTGTTTTTCTGAAAGGGTGCAAAAGGCTAGGAACTAATGAGATGTTCGCAGAACACCTGCTGTATTTCAGCCAAGCCTGCAGAGCATTAAACGAAGGTTGGGTCAACATCAATTGCAGCAGAACAAGACAAGCCAACGACCATGAAGTGGAGTATGAAAGTATGTCTATCTCTTCAATGGACATATTTTTGAACTGCCACTATAAAAGGATAAGGAGTTTATGTGAGAGAGTATAGACGACACAAGTGGATATCTGAGCAAAGAAAACAATCAAAAATAATCTCAAGCAATACACTCTAATCCTCAAGCCTACATTCGAAGTCCATCTAACCAACACTCTAAGTGAAAGAAAAAAAAGCTTCAACCTGTTGAAGAGGAAATTTGTTTTAAAGATAAAGTGATCTGCACATCCAAGGATTGAGGGAAGTGCAGTGAGGTTCAAGCTAGAATCAGCTTTGACTTCATTGTAGGGATTCGTTATCAAATCCAAGAATTCGAAGGAGTTGAAGTAGAGAGACAGTTGTCTTGTGAAGAGCTGGGTCCCAGGAGTAGAGCCAGTTGTATGATCAAGGCTTGCTCGGACTGTTTATCCTTTTTATAACACGACTGTTGTATTAGTGGAGTACCTCCAAGAGTTGGAGAAGAGTGGAGTAGAGGAATTACCCCATTCTCGAACCACTATAAAATTTCTCAGAGAAGTCATCTGTGAAGGTTCCCATGAATGCAGCTAAGAGAATCCTGAGATATTTGAAGAGAAGCCAAGAAGTTGGCTTATGGTATCCAAAGGAAGGTGGACTTAAGCTTATTGGATACTCAGACTCAAACTATGTTGGATGTAGAGTTGACAAAAAGAGTACATTTTGTTCCTGTCAAATGCTTGAAAATAGATTGGTTTATTAGTTCAGCAAGAAACAAAATTCAATAGCTACATCCACAACTGAAGCAGAGTACATTGTTGCAGGCAGCTTTTGTGCCAAAGTTTTATAGATGAGACAACAACTGAGGGATTATGGCATTGAAGAAAGAGAGATTCCAATGATGTGTGAATACACAAGTGCCATTGCAATCACTCAGAATCCAGTATTCCGCTCATGAACCAAATACAGTGATGTCAGATATCATTTTATAAGAGATCATCTTGAAAAGAAAGACATCACATTTGAATACATATCAATTGAGAAGCAATTAGTTGATATATTCACAAAGCCATTATGTGAATCAAAATTTGAAGAACTTAAGAATGAGCTTAGATTGATTGAGCTATGTCAGAAACACTCAGAATACTCATTCAGCAGAGTTAAAGATAGGAGAATTTCATATCAGAAGAGTATCACTCATTCAGCCAAGTGAAATAGCTTATATGTCTAATCACTTGAATCATGTTAGTTGGACAACCAATTAACATTCATACGAATCAATGGGAGAAGCGGAGTCATGTCATAAATGGAGAAAGCTAGAACATTTATGAGCTGAGTGACAATACTAGGTCGTGTTCCTTGAGCGAGAATATTTTTAGCTTGACGACAGCATCATTAAATGCTATCAGTTAAAAGCTGTGATGATTTCCACATGATTGGATAAATATTGTCGTATTTAATGATATGAAATTAATGCGTTTTGAAACTTTTGATCTCGACCGTTGATCAAGTTTCAAACCTTTGAAATTCTAAAATTATCTCTTCAAGTCATTTATATACCCAAAAGTCATTTTCTCTCTCTTCACTTTCACTATCAAGCATTCCAGACTTACAAAAACTCTCTCTGCAAAAACAAAACCTTAGTTCTTCATTTTCACTTTCAAAGATTTGATATGGCACCCAAACAAGCTGCTCTTGACTTTTCTAAGCTTGCTGAGAAGATCCATCCACATGGACTCGGTGGATTTCGATTGTCTTGTCAAGCAGGGGGTTGACAAGGAGTTGGTTGAGAAGATCGCACGGAACTTGGAGAAATCTGGGCTAAAAATATTTCTCATGCTGGAAATGTCTCAAACCTTCCAGGATGGGGTGGCTATGTTCTACGTGAATGCCTCTTTCACAATGATGGGATCCATTCGTCTGTGAATGGAAAAGACATCAAGTTGGTTGTGGCTGACATGGCTTAGCACCTACACCTTCCTTCAAGAGGACTGAAAGAGCTTACTGGGAAGGAGTTCGATTTGGTTAAGGCATGGAAAGAGATAGCTAAGCTGAGTCAGCTGTCACATGTAAACTATTCTGCGCTGAAAAAGCTTATCAAGGATGACTACCACAAGTTGATGGATGTGGTGGCCAAGTGTGTTGACATGAAATTTGGATCCTTCAATCAGATGTCCCAGACTAAGCCGATTGTTATGGCTTCTATTATGGAGGAAGTAGAAGTGAACTGGAGTGAGTTCATTTTCGAGAAAATATGCCATAATGTCTACAACAAGAAGGTTGATGATGGGAAGTTTGTGAGTTCCCTGGGATATGGTCTGATCCTAGGCTATCTAATGGAGAAGAAAGGTGTGACCCTTCGCAAGGGAAAACCTTTCCATGCGAATAGAAAGATGTTCAAGGAAAATCTCTCTGGTGCTAAGAAGCAGGCCCATGCCAAGAAGACTGCTACTTCTAAAGGGGAATCAGTTGAACATGTCCCAGAGAACACAACTGCTTCCGTTCCAGCTCCCTCAACGAAACCTGCTGATGTTGCCTCCCTGGTGACAAAGAAGAGGAGGACATTGCTCCTAGAAAGTCAGCTATTAAGAAACAGAAGGTCCAACCAGCACTAGAGTCAGCCATTGTGGCTGAAGAACCTGAAGAAGAGCAAGAAGTACTTATAAAATCTTATTTGGCTAAGGGTAAATGCTTAAAATGGGAAGGAGATGGGACGGTTTTGGTAGGTTTCTTGCAAGAAGTTGTAGAAGAAATGTTAGTGTCAACGCCCTCCATCTCTTTATCTATGTCTCTATTTTTGAGTTTAGTAAAAGTAACAATGCTGAAATGTTAACTCCTTGTACTTATAAAATTCCATAATTCGATACTCCATAAATTTAATCTATCTTACAAGACTTTTTTTTGGTCCTCGGACTTTTCAAACTTCTACAATTAAGTTAGCTTCACATGAGGATTTAATATTTCGATCTGATTTGCATAATTAAGTCAGATTACAATTAAATATAATACAATAAATTCATAAGAATAATAATTTTATATGCTTAAAATAATTCAAATACAATTTTTTTATAAATACACGTAGTCAGAATTTATCAGGGTTCTATAAATACACCCAATGTGGGCCAATAGCAAGATGGAGGATGATATAGGGTAGTTCAGGCTCACATATTCTTCATTACCTTCAACATTTAAACAACGTAAAGAATATGTATATTACAATAATTTTGAGGTACACAAAATACTTGACAAAGTATTTTCAGATAGGTTTTTATTAATTAGAACCTCATGCATAAACTTATCACATGTAGTGGTGAAACTTGGCTTGAGGGGTGATGTAGTGGCAGTTTTTGGATTCAGATGTAATCCGCATGATGTGAAATAGGCCAATATGAACCGAGTTATGACATTTAAATTTTTAGGTTCAGGAAACTAAGCTCATTTGGTTCACTTTCACTCGCTGTTGTAAATTTATATTACTTTTAAAATATTGGTTGTCTTATTTATAAATAGGTTAAATTGATTTTACTATGTCGTGTTGTGGGTTGGTATGAACATATTTTTTCTCCGTATATTACTTTTTTAGATATCTTATGTATTAAAAGTTATGTTTAACTTCAAATGTGATCAACTATGGCTCAGTTCTAACATTATTTTTATAACTTTAGACCACTTTTTCTTTAGTTCAAGAAATTGTAAGGTTTGATAATAAAAACAACGCTTTGCCTCTAATCGTAATCTTTGATTGACATAATAAAAACAATAGTCTTCCATTGACATATAGACTGTGTGTTTTTTGTTGAAGCGTAGTCTTTGTCTGGAGACCAGTCTTGACGTGGTAATATAGACTATAGTTTTCTTTTGTAGCATAATCATATTTTAGAACCCAATCTTTGTCTTTTTAGTTATTTTTTAATAATGTCGTTTAGTACTGAAAATAAATTAAAATGTACAACAATTAGCTTTATTTAACAGTCAAATGTAGAGATTAAAAAAATGAAGGGTTAATATACTGTTGAAATAACCTTAATCAAAATTCACTTAAGACTAAGTATCGTCCATATCGAATTGTCAAGAATCAAAGATGAATATACAGAAGTGTATCTCAATTCATAGTTAATTTCAATAACATGGTATATGATTTCCTAAACGATTGGTTCTTCTTGATAGATTTTCTCCAAGATATAATCTCCAATATAGGCTCCTACTAATTCAGTTTTGTCTGCAAAAGAAAGATCAAAACAACTCTAGAAATAGTTAATAGATGAAAAGCCACAATTTCATGAGAAGTGTCTGCTGCAACAAATAGTTTCTGCTGTCAAAAAGGTATAGCGACCGGTCGTTATGTTGAGATTTTGAATTTTAAAGCCGTTGTAAAAAGTGTTTTTGACACATGATTGCAGTGAGTTATAAATGTTATATTTTCTATGTGAACAATCGTCTGGGGACCAGAACATTTTAATAGTTAGTTTCCTTGATTTTCAATTCGGTCCTTTAATAAATTGAAGATAACCAAATTTACAAATGTATCTACCTATTTAACTCAAGGATAACACGATACTCTATTTAATCAAAACTTAAAACTTCGTAAATAAATTTACCTTAAAACAACTATACACATTTGTCAGTCTAAGACATTGGATACACAAGTTTATGTGCTCATCACAAATTTAAATAGAGTATAATTAGCAATCATAAGTATTTGAGCTGAACCGAGCCAGTGTCTGAGTTTAGTTTGACTATCTTCATTCAATGTTTCAACATTCATGTGTATCATAACATGATAAATCTGCCAGAAAATATTGCATTAAGAACTTATAAGAAAATTTAATGATATAGAATGGACAAAAGTCACATAAGTTCATATATTGGTTTTGGTAGTATAAAACCCAATTCTTCTAAATATCCCTCTAGATTTTATTTCCCAGATTGCAAGACATGAAAACATTCTTCATAATGATCAAGCAAAGTATAAACTGCCAGAGCAAGATACTAATAGAATGATTTCTTACATTAAAAATGTCCATTATGCTTTGCACTGGAATTTATGAAATCAAAAGGAGGTAGAATGAATTAAAAAAGAAGCAAAAGTTTCAATGGTAGAGCCTGTAAAATTTCGTGTATGTAACACCCCAATTTATAAAGAGTGCTATTTCTTTGCAATATAAGATTTAGAATAAATGACCCACTTAATTTTTAATAAAGAGTAGAATTTGAATTTCAATATTTGTTTAATAAATAAAAAGTCTGGGGAAAATGACTAACTAAAACAAGTGCACAACGAGTTATTATGTTTGATAACAAAGCAATTACATAAAACTTGGTGTAAATAATGAGACATCATCCTTAGAAAGTTTTAAAGGAGGTCATGACTAATTTTTTTTTATAAATATAACATGAACCACCTGAATTTAAATAAATATAAAGCTTTTATGCAATAGAAAACTTAATAAATTAAGTACACATAATAATTCAGATGAACATTGTCTGAAATTCAATAATTTAAAACAACAACATTTCACTGCTCCTTAGAAAAATAATAATGGGATACATAGATATGATTATAAATAACTTGTACCCATCGTTTGCCATGCGCCATGCCAAATTCTTTACCTGAAATGTTAAAATATGGGATGAGCTTTCAACAGCTCAGTGGGGACGTATTGTGTAAGTTAAATACACACCAATGGACTACACACACACACACACACACACACATATATATATATATATATATATATATATATATATATATATATAGAGAGAGAGAGAGAGAGGATATGGATCCAATGGGTCCTCCCAATTATGGTGAGCCCATATGAACCAATCCTAACCATAGATTAATATTTCACAAAAACTCATGTCAGACATCTAACGAGTCTTTTCTGTTAGACGGATCCAACCCGACCCAGGTTTTTTGTAATTTCATGAACCGGTGGCATGTTTATAATATTATGGGATAGTGCAACCGTAAAGTATTAGTAGTTCCTCGAAAAAGTATTACTAGTTCCCTGGAGAGTATTTTAGTAGTTCTCCTGAATATAATTAACTTTTTCTCCCAAAACGTATTAGTAGTCCCTCAAAAAAGTATTAGTAGTAAGGATGAAATGTATTAGTAATCTACTGGAACAGTTTTTTCAGTAATCCTTTTGAAAAATATTTTTTTTCCATCAAGAGTTTTAGTATTCCTACTAAAACGCATTAGTAGTCTTATTTAAAAGTATTATGTTTTCCGATTAAATGTATTTTAGTATTCCTCTTGAAAAGTAATAGTTTTCCTCATAAAACGTATTAGTAGTTCCCCATAAAAATATTAGTTCTTCCCCCAAAAAGTATCAGTAGTCATCCTGGAAAATATTTTGTAGTACCCCTAAAAATATTAGTTTTCCCTCCGTAAAGTATTAGTAGTCCTCCTAAAATATATTAGCAACACTCCTAAAATGTATTAGCAGCGGCCAGCGGATGTGGTATTGGTGCTTGTGCGGGCTGTTGGTGGGTTGATGGGTCAGATATTTGGATCTGTCTAACGAATTAGATCCGTTAGACCGTCTGACAGGAGACTAACCCTTAATATTTTTGGGTGGTCCAGATTTTTAGGGGGGTTTTATATTTATATTTTTTGGTTTCAGCAACTAGGAAGGGTAGGGTGATCATTTTACAATATAGAATTAGTTATTGAATAACCCATATTCGCTCATATACACGGTTTCTTTTCTCCAGCATATTCTGTTGTTAACTGCTTATGTAATTTAATCATATTGCATATCTAGTATAACTATATTGCATGTGTAATTTAATCATATTTATGTTACATATGTAGTGTATATTTGTTGCTTATGTAGTATAGAGTTGTTGCTTATTACTTGCTTACGTAGTTAATGTATTTGTGTTGCATATGTAGTGTATATTCGTTGCTTATGTAGTATGGGTTTGTTGCTTATCACTTGCTTATGTAGTTAATGTATCCGTGGTGCATATGTAGTATATATTCGTTGCTTATGTAGTATATGTTTGTTGCTTATGTAGTATGAGTTTTTTTGCTTATAACTTGCTTATGTAGTTAATGTATCCATGGTGCATGCGTAGTGTATATTCGTTGTTTATGTAGAATAGGATTGTTGCTTATGTAGTAGGAGTTTATTGCTTATGACTTGCTTATGTAGTTAATTTATCTGTGATGCATATGTAGTGTATATTTGTTGCTTATGCAATATAGACTTGTTGCTTATGACTAGCTTATGTAGTTAATGTATCTGTATTGCATATGTTGTGTATAAACAATAAAAGTCCCACCTTAAAATGTACTTCGAGAACTTGAAAATATGTAAATGCTTGAGCGTGAAATCCTAGGCTTTTAAATTCTTATTTCCTACACATGAAAATAAACCTAACATAATACTTGGCTTTAGGGAATTTAGGACTTAAAATAATAATTGAAAGAAAACATGGGATAAAATTGGAATATAGTGTAAAATCTTGTCAAAACTTTCAAGTGATTAGATCAATGGGTCTGACTTATAGGGTTTATGAATTTGGAGGTGTATTTCTGTAATTGCTGGAAACTTAGTGATTAAAACTCTATTTTGAAAGCTAAAACCCCAAATAAATTTAAATCAGTAATTTCAAAATTCTTAATTCACTCATTTTCTCCATCTATACCGATATAATTCTCTCCCTCCCACATTTTTTCTCTCTTCTTAACTACCCCATCACCTTCCCCCATCTCATGTCTCTCTCTGTCTCACAAAGTTCTCTCTATCTCCCTTTAACTGCCTCACCCCACCACTTTCTCCATTTTCATCTTTTTTTTCTCGTCGGCACTCCGTCACTCTGTCACCTCCTTTCTTTTCTTTTCTTTTCTTTTTTTAACCCTAATACTTCCCTATGAAGATTGTGTCACAACCACACACACACACACATACACACACATACACCCACACTAATGTAGCGAAAGATGCGGGCAGTGGGGATGATGGATTTGGGTTCACCAGAGAAGTGGGTCCTCGGGAATTTGGCTGAAGTGGCTACGGTGATGATGGGCTTGATAGGTGATAGGTTTTCGTGAAGAGTTGGATGGTAGTTTGTGGTAGCCCGAAGGCATTCGCACAGCGGATCAACTTCCGTTTTCCCTTTTTCTTCTATCATTTATTTCTTTTTGATGCTGACTAACAATGACTAGTTTTGTGGTGGTTGTTTATGGTTGAACTTTCTTGTGGATTATCGTGACTGAAACTAGTGACGGGCTGGACTAAGTTGTTATGATTTGGTATTTGGTGTTGAATAATTGGTGTGCGATTTGGCAGAACTTCAGAAAATTACTCAACGTTTATCTTTGGATGTGAGATTGTGATTTTGCAAAGAGACTGAGAATGTACGTGAGATTGATTTGTGAAGCACATGAGTTGCAACGTTTACCCGATATGAATATAGGCTTGAGCGATATTGAGTCTATGTGGGAGTTGAAATTTTTACATTAAAATATCACGGAGTAGAGAATGTGTGTACATAAAACTAAATTCACATGAGTTGTTGAGAGTATTGGAATATGTGCAATATGTACCTAGATAGGTTTGAGAGCTGAATTCTTGTGAGAGTTGTTGAGTGTATTGGAAAATCTGAAAAGAGTCCTAACTGCCATGTATTATGTTAAGCGTAATGGATATGTATGAAAAAAATTGAGTATTATCTGATAATGGTGTATCTCAATGAAATGAGACTCTAAAATAAGAAAACTCTCAAAAAAAAAAAAAAAAAAAAAAAAAAATCTATAAGAAAACTAGTATAGAATTTGACTATAAAGTTACACATATGGGCTTAACAAATTTAACCATTTTAAAATTAAATCGTTGGGCCAACTAAACAAATAAATGAACCTAAAAATTCCCTTATATTGAGCTATCTTTAAAAATCCTAATTTACAAAATTAACTTACCCGATAGAATAATTAAGGGGTATTGCAACCTACCCCGTCAAACGAATTCCATCCTCGAAATTTAGTTATGTACTTTCTTTAAAGAAAATAGAGTACTCAAATTGGATTTTCTCTTCTCGTTTCCATGTAACTTCATTGTATCTTTATGAGAGCCACATATTTGATTCTAAGCTTATGTACACTCGTTCCAAAATAGCTATAGTCATTTCTTCGTTTGATAAACTTGTACCTGTGTGTAAATCCATGTAGTCAACAATGTTGTCAGAGTCACTTTCAAAAATATTTTTCTTCCAATGCTAAATTGTATGTCCTTCCTGAGCCAATCCACATGGGAATTTTGTCTATCTTGAGCAATATTAATTATATAAAATTTTTACATTTTTTGTTTGTTTAATCAACTATAGTTCCAACATTTTCCTTTCATTAACTTAGGTGATATACACTTTCTTTCCTACAAAGCTTCGTGGAGCCATATTAGTAAGTCGTATGGTAGCTATTAATATATGCGAATTCAACCAGTGGAAAAATCATTAGGTAATTATTCCAATGTGTCGAGTACACATGCTCTCAACAAGTCTTCTAATATTTTAATAGTTCTTTCCGACTGCCCATGGGTTTGCAAATGGTAAACTATTCTTAATTTTAATTTTTTTTCCCAAAGCAACTTTCAGACTCCTCGAAAACCTCAAAGTAAAACATGAATCTCTATCTGATATGAGAGATACTGACACTCTATGTAGTCTTATAATATCCTCTATATAGATTCAACATATTGATTCACACTAAATGTCATCCTCATTGCTAGAAAATATGTTGTCTATGTCAAACGGTCCACTATGACCCATTATACCTTCATACTTCACCAAAATAACTCTCTCATGCCATACTATATTTTTGTACCACCTAAATAAACCATGTACGGAATGTTACGTACATTTTCAAAATTCCCTTTATAAGGACCTCATTTTTAGTAACACACTCCCTTCCTACCTATGTCAAAACATCATCGTTGGTTACCTTAAATTCCTTGACATCCCCAACATGCACTTGTTCTTCCATCTTTCTAAAGACTTTATCATGTAATTGAGTCGTCTTTATCTTATCTCTCAAAGTGAGTCGTACTACCAATGATGCTAAGATTTCTTTCGTACCATCTGGTGGCTTAACAACTTTAATTTCCAACCTGGAAAACTCTGTTATCAACAATTCTTGCTCCATGAGCAAACAAGTCACTCATTTTATTCTTACGACTCAAACTTTAGTAGGTACACTTTATGTCTAAATATAATCAATCCCAACATTTTTTTGAATAAATCGTAATATGATATAAAAATGAAAAAGGAGTCATGGTCACAAGCCAAACAGGTAGCTAAATGTTTGGGGCCTCGTTAAAACCTACCAAGGTAAAACCCACCCTTGTAGAGAAAACCTTTGGCAGGAAAAATAATACCCCCATAATGTCATAAGAAAACACCCATAACAAAAGAACATGCAAAAAGCGGAAGAACTATCTAACAAATCTATAACTGAGAGATCCAACATAGTCCTCCGTGAGAAAAGATGTATGGACGCAAGGAGAGTGCCCCACCACGTCAAAGAAAGCTCCATATTGCTAAGAACATCAGCCACCCTATTGCATTGGCGATAGATGTGGAAAACGACCAGTTCTTTATGAGAGACTAAGTGAAGTGTATATCCCATTTACTCAAGTGCCGCCAAGGAAATAGAATCGGGCCATCTGTGAAAGAGGTCAACCACATAAGTTGAATCTGATTCCAACCAAAGACGATGCCAGCCCATAAGAAATGCATATTGGATCGCCACCATGGTCGCCACTGATTCCGCCTCGAACGCATGACCAATATCGCAACTCTCCACAAAGCATCCACGAAAGAAATCTCTACAATTGCAAAAAATCCCAGCCGCCTTGATATATCCCGCACACCCAGAGCACTTCCATATGTATTCACCTTAGTCCAGCTAGGGAGGGGGGAATGCCAATCAAGTTGAATAATGTTGGGAGTTTTCCTAGGACGCCCCATGACATTAAGTTGCCTCAGCCTGAAGAGATCGACTTGATCATTATTCATGAAACCCTTATCCAAAGCCGATGACTCAACAATAAGCACTCGAAGCTGGATAATAGATGTTTCCACCGTCCGTGTCTTGTCATTAAAAATCACTTCATTCCGAATATGCGAAAGAAGCTAAATGCAAGAGATCAATGATGCCCGCCATAAAAAGAGATATGGTTACTGAAACAAAATGTCATAACATAAACCAAAAATTCGTTAAACCTATGAGCATGCTAATAAGAAACATCAAAAGATCGAAAAATCCACTGCCAAAGAGCCCCTGAAAAAGCACAAGAAATAAAGAGATGATCAGTGGACTCAGAATGAGCATGACAAAGGTAACAGAAGGAAGGGCCAATAAAACCACGATGCCTCAGTAAGTTCAAAGACAGCCAGACGGTTGAGTATAACTCTCCAAACCACAATGGAACGTCTCTTAGGGATATAAGGGGACCATATCCAGGAAAATCAATCCCAACATTTACATGCTCATAAATTGATTGACAAAAATTCCATCTTCAAGTCTTATTGGGAAAAGTCCAGGTTCATGTATGATTATACCCAAAAAATCAAATATGTTCAAACTTACATTTTCGTATTCAATAGCTTAACCCTTATTAGGAAAAACCTTTCATCAATTAATTATCCCTATTGGTTGGCATCCCACTATTACAATAATAAAACCCTATTGTTAAGTTGGATTTTACCAACAAACTAGATGTCCTAAACTTAAAAATTGTGTTTTTTTTTGAGTAAATTGTGTCAAAATTATTGTTGTAGTTGTATATTGAGTTGTAATAGGTAGTCAAGTACCAAAGAATTAAGAAAATGAAAAAAAAAGGTAGAAAAAAGAGTTGTGCCGTGATACACAATGCTATACTACAGTATGAACTGAATAGAATATCAAGAAATGACTCTAAAACGTGTACCACATAAGGTACCGTGGTACAAACCAATGCGGTACAGGGAGGATGTACCACGAAACACCAATTTTCGAATGTTGTACCATGGTACAACATGCATGTACCGCGGTACACAGTGACATTATGTACCGCGGTCTAATCTTTTCCTATGGCGGTTCAATCTAAATTTCACCTGCTCCATACCACGATACATTCAATGCATACTACGATACCTACGAATCACATTGGCAATAATACAACTTTACACAGAGAGAAACCCCAAAAGCTTTTTTGCATTAAAGAAAGCTTAATCAACTGAAAGAGAAGAAGAGAACAAATAGATATACGTCAAAAGAAGAAATTAATAGAGGACAAGAAATGGACAGCAAAAGAGTCCAATGACGGAAAAAAAAGAACGGTAGAAAAGATTGAAACCTTTGACTATAAATAGAGGAGAGTTTCAAAGAACAGAGGCATCCTTCACAATCGAAAATACGTTCATTTTCGTAAATCTTTTTCAGGTTTTATAATTTTTGTTTTTCTACGGTTTGCAATGGTCCGCACAACTACTTACAACAGATTGATAGGAAGAGGGATAACGAGTAGAAGCTTACTACATGAGCTTGAGATTCCAAGGATACAAAAAGTTTCTTTTTACCCTCTCTTTTAATTCCTACTTTGTAATTTGCAATAGAACATGTTTGGATATATGTTGTTAGATTTTATGAGTATGATCATGAGCTAAAATTTCCATTTCTGGACGATGATGTAACTTAATTGAATCTTAAATTTTGATGCTTTAGTCTATCATATTTCATTAGATGATCTATTTATACAATTGGTTTTAATTTCTTCTAATTTACTTGATAAATAATTTGGATTATTTAGTGTATAAATTTATCATTTGAGAGAAATAATTGGATACATGGCCTTAAAATAGTATAACTTAGAATTTCATATAGTTGCGAAACGTATGATATCTATGAAATCCTTTGTATGATTCATTGATCCTCTGAAGATTTTGTTTGTGATTTTTATAGAGATATTGAAATTAAAATTCAGATCTTTAATCATTCATTATTCGAGAGATAAGATTGATTGTTTTTTAAACTCTTGAGTTATAGATCACTAACGAATAATTAATAGATTTGGTTGAAAAATATAACATATGATTAAGTGTTTCATTCCTCTAGAATTTATTTACTATTGGGTGTTTGATAAATTGTTCAAGCCAACAAATTTGCGAGTAGGTCTCTTGTAGGATCGTCTTACAGATCCTACAACCCGCCCAATCCGCCTACAGCCCGCCCAACCCGCCTACCTGTTATTTAAAAAAAAACAGCTTCAGTTGTTCCCAGGATTCGAACCCGCGCGCCTATATAGACGCAATGTGGTGTTCTACCACTACACCACTGGTGCTTGTTGTGCAATTTTAGTATAACCATGTATATAAAGTCATTTATAAATATGGCTGGTAAATTAAAAAAAATAAAAACGCCTATAAATGCAGAGGCTAAGAATCGAACCCAGGTCTGTACCATAGCAATGTACTATACTACCACTAGACCACAACTGCTTGTTGTGTAGTTTCAATATAACCATGAATATAGTGCCATTCATAAATTATTAATTCCCTAAGCTCGTCATATTTATTTTCCTTCTTCACTGTAATAGACTCTTAATCATTGAATGTATTAAAAAACATGATACTTTATCTCAATAAATGGATACTTATAAAGGTGTTTAACTACATCATATTTGTTTTTTTTATTTTTTCTCTTTTTTTGTTCCTAGTTTGTAACTGTATTAAGAAATTTGATACTTTATCTCAAAAATGGATACTTTTACTTATAAAAGTGTCACCTTAACTATATCATATTTTATTTATTTTTTATTTTTCCTTCTTTCCTTCATTCCTAATTTGTGACTATATTGAAAAACATGATACTTTACCTAAAAACGATAGATACTTTAACGTATAAAAGTGTTACTTTAACTCTGTTATATATATATATATATTGTAATATATTCATAATTTGTGACTATATTAAAAATATGTTACTTTATCTCAAAAAAAAAATAATTTTATTTACAAAAGTATTACTTTAACTCTATTATATTTATTATTCATCTTTCTTTGTATTTATTATTAAAAAATGTAATACTTTATTTCAAAAAACAGATATTTTTACCTTAAAACATGATATTTTGTCTCAAAGAATATATACTTTTACTCATAAAGGTGTTACTTTAACTCTGCTATATTTATTTTTCCTTCAATATAATGTAATCATAATATGTGGCTATATTAAAAAAATGATACTTTATCTAAAATAATCGATACTTTTTCTCATAAAACTGTTACTTTAACCGATGAAGAAAAAGAGAAAAAAAAAAGGGCAGCAGGTGCTTTGACCCGCATACCTGGTCAACAGGATCCGTCTTACGGATTGAGAGCCGTAAGACGGTCCTACATGAGTTTTTGCCCAAATTCGCTCAAACTTTGTGATAATTTGTGTACTTGTTCCTTATGTTTCAAACACCAAAAATCATTATTCGGCTTTCTAGATAAAATTAAGCTATTTTAATTGCAATACTTAGTTCTTATTAGATAATCATTCCATGTGGATACGACAACCCAATTTTTATCACTATATTAAAGTTGACACCGTACACTTGCGGTATTAATTTTACGAACACTTATATATCAAAATATTCAATCACTCAAACCATATTAAGAAAAACCCGACAATTAAATATGCGGGAGAATCCTATATTTAAATATGAACAGACATTATTTGGGGAGTACTTTACATCTAATAACTCAAATTCTTTCGGGGAAAACTCTTAAATTCAATGTCTCAATCCTTTTACGCCAAAATCTTACGTTCAATATCTCATAACTGCATAGAAAAAAGGTTACATTTAATAACTTAAATCTTATTGAGTAAAACATTATGCTCAAACTTTAATTACGCCCAAATATTAATAAGTATAAACACTACAATTAATGGTTCAACTTTAACTGTGGAAAAACCTTGTCACCTTAATTAGGGAGTAGACCTATTAACAAAGTTACCAATATACATGGATGTAATCATATCAACACAGTAATTGTTTGGAAATTTATCATATAGATTTTGATAACGCTTAGAAAACCTAGTATTAGAAAGTTGGCGCCCCAATTTCTTTATGTAATTTCAATTGTGTAATAGTTAGAAAATTAGCTGAGTTAATGAGCTGCTAAGTTGAAGATACAGAAGACTTGCTAAAGAATGCAGAGAGGAATAAGTTGAGTGGCAGCTTAGTGATTAAAAAGAGCATCAATCAAGTACATCAGTTGCGTCTTTCAGAAGATTTACAACAGAGACATCCAAGAAATGAAGGAGTACTCAACTTATGGGGTAAAGCAGCTGAAGGACTTAAAGAAAGCTGAAGAAGTCTATTATGAAGAAAGTCAAATACTTACCCGTTTTGGTAGGGAAACCTGCAACCTTAAAGTTGTCTTGTTGAAAGAGTGCAAGAAGTAAGGACCAATAGAATCCCTACAGAACTCTGAATTATTTCAGGCACCTGCAAGTACTAAATGCAAAGGTTGGGTCAATATCAAATGCTATAAGAACAAGACAAGCCAATGAATAAGAGTGTGAGTTTTAATTTGTCTATCTCTTCAACTAAAAAATTTCAAACTTTCACTATAAAAGGCTCAGGAATTTTCAGAGAGAAAAAACAGAGCAAAAAAATCAAACGTGACACAAGAGCAAACAAGCTATCAAACAATCTGCAAATACTCTCTCAAGAAAAGAATTTCTTACATCCTCAGGCCTACATTCGAAGAAGATACTCTATCCAACACACCTTTGTGGAAGATAGAAGTTATCCTTCAAGTTGAAGAGGAAAAACTTGTTTAATAGACAAAGGTATCAATATTTCCAAGAAGTGAAAAAGATGTAGTTTGGTTCTAGTTCGAACCTATTTGAAATCCGAAGGAGGGCTGGGTGATCAAGTCTTGAAGATTTGAAGAGCTGAAGTAGTGAGACAGCTACCTTACGAAGAGATGAGTCCCAGAAGTGAGACAAGTTATGCGATCAAGGCTAAGCTTGGAATGTTGTACTATTGTAATGAAGTCACTATTACTTTAGTGGATTCCTCCTGGTGTAGGAGAAGAATGGAGTAGAGGAATCACACCATCCTCGAACCACTATAAAATATTGTGAGATTGATTCTGCATTTAAATCCTGCAATTTACTTAATTGCTTTATATTTTGTATCTAATTGACAATCAATCTTTAAGAGGGTGTAAAGACTTCCGATGTAAAAAATCAAGAAAATTGAACTTTTAAGAGCTAAACTCATTCATCTGAGTTACTCTATCAATAGCTCTCTTAGAGTCTATTGAGTGGTTAACTCTTCTTCAAGTTTTTGAGTTGTCTCTGAAGAGACTTAACTATTTTCTTGCTAAAACTCTGATTGAATTCAAAATCAAAAATTTTGTAAAGTATATTCAACCATCCTCCCTTCTATACTCTACTCACACCCCTTGGGACCTGCAAGTGGTATCAGATCGGTTGGTTCAAAAAACCTTCCATACTAGTTACTAAACTAGATCTCATTCTTTTCAAGACATCAACACTTTAGTTTTCAAAAGTTTTTTAAAGTTCTTATCATGGAAGCAAATCTATCCCGTATTCCTATATTCACTATTGAGGAATTTAATGACTTGAAAATTCTCATGCAATCACATCTCTCTAGACTACATGACAAAATGTGGTTTGTTATTGAAGACAGACCCATTAGAATCAAGAAAGTGGACGCAACTGTCCGAGTAGCATGAGATTATGCTGAAAGACCTACAGAGGTGGACAAGCCCAGATGCGAATGGACTAATGAGGATAGACGCAAATACAACCTGGATAATATGGCCAAAGATATCTTGTATAAAGCTTTAGATAAAGCCATGTTTAACAAAGTTAAATCTTGAAGGACTGCCAAAATAAATTTGGGAGAAGCTAACCATATATGTGAAGGCTCAGAGTAGATAAAGGACAACAAGCTTATAGTTGCAGTGCAAAAGTTTGAAAAATTCAAAATCATGACAAGAGAATCAATGGATCAGTTGGATGCCAGATTCACAGAGATTACAAGTGAACTGTCTGCTTTGGGAAAGGAGTATAGACAGAAGTAATTGTGTATGAAGATTCTAAGATCACTCCAAGCGTAGTGGGAAATGAATTTGATGGCTATCAGACACTCCATGGACTTGACCAAAATATCCAACCATGAGCGGTTCTCAGACTTAAAAGCATATGAATTTGAGCTCAAAATGAAAGAACATGATGAGATAGTTATAACCAAGACAACTGCTTTATTGGCTGGAGAATCTAACGCAACAGACTCCAAGTATATCATTGATAAACAATAGATTGCCTTGATGATCAAGAGGTTCAACAAAGTTTTCAAGAAGAATTACAAGAGGAACAAAGGAAAATCCTCTAAAAGGCACTCAACTCCCTCCAAAAGAAAGGAGGAGAGAACTCCCAAGAGAGCAGAGAAGAAACCTAAAGATCTATGCTGGAATTGCAGACAACCAGGTCACGTTGCAGTTAACTGTCGTTATCCACTAGTCAACAAATACATAAATGACGAGGATAAGAAAGTCTTCCGAGAGAGAAGACATGAAAAAAAGAAAGCTATTATGGATGTAAAGTCTGATACAACCAAGTATAAGGAGACAACATAGTCAAATAGCAGTGAAGTTGACTACTCCTCAGACACAGAAGAAGAGGCATTGATAATGTCTCATGGACAAACAACAATAAGATGAGGTAAATACCAACTCATCTGATGACCGTGGTCATGATACACACACTTCATCACCCATAGTTCTTTATCATTCATTAGGCAAAATGATGAAAGACTTTGAGCAGATTGAATCCTCATACACACTCCTAAATAAGGAAAACAAACAACTTAAATGCCCAAACTCACAACTTGAAGTGTTGAGTACTCAAAGTCACATAGCTGATGAGAATAAATAGTTGAAAGCTGAGATAACAAAGCTTAAAGAAAACCTTGCTGAGAAAGAAAAGAGGGAACAAAAACTGAAAAATGTGATACAAAAGGAGATTGGAGAAAAGCACGCTTAGGATACAATACCTTTGTCAATGCTCAAACTCCAAGAGTGGTTCTGGAAAAAGGATCCTCAAGAAATGAGGGAATCCAAAAATCCAGAATATCATATATTGCACCCATACACAATCACAAACACTCACATGCTGGCTTTGGATATAAAGGAAAAGGAAAGAAGCCAATTGAGTATGATGAAAGAACAACTGAAACAAAATTCATAAAGGTTCAACAGCAGACTCCTAACTAGAGATATTCTGTAAAGTCAAAACCGAATTCCCAAAAAACTGAGAGGTTTCAACAAAAGAAGTCATATAGAGGGAATGATATAAATTATCCAACTCAAGCTTATTGGAATCCGTCAATGAAATATTAGCAGTCTTATGGGATACAGGCCCAGGTGGCACAGACCTCAAACTCATTATAGGTCATTACCCAGCAAAGAAATCAGCACACATATACACCCAAACACAATACATATAATGGAAAACAGTTTCCATATTTTCCTAGAAAAGCAAATACAAAACCACATACACATGTATACAGACAAAAGAGACAGTTATATGTTCCAGAAGTCCCAAAACAATTTTCTAAGATTCACTATGATTATGGAACTGATAGGTGAAAACCTTTTGGAGTCAGATCTTTTGGCTATAGGTTGGTTAGAACACCTTATAATGCTAACCCCTCAGGACCCAAACATATATGTGTACCTAAAGTTTGATTTCCTTAATTGCAGGTTCAAGGAACAACAGAGTGCCATGGAACCTGGTACATGGGTAGTGGTTATTTTAGACATATGACAGAAAATAAAAAGAATTTATCAAACTTCAAGAAATCAAGAGGAGCCAAAGTCATATATGGAGGAAATGAAGCTCCAGTTGAGATTTAAGGCATTGGATCCATCACGAAATATGGATTAGAAATCATAGATGTTGTTTATGTTGCAGGGCTGAATTTCAATTTGTTGAGTATCAACCAACTATAACAAAGGATACAATGTTGGATTCAATATGTGTGTTTGCCAAATTAAAGGATGCTGAAACTGATGAGATTTTGCTATTTGGAATGAGAAAAAAGAATATGTATGTAGTGGATTGGTTGACTGCTACACCAAGCACATGTATATTGGCAAAAAGCATAGGTGAATCAAATTGGTTGTGGCACAAGAAAGCTGAGTCATATGAATTTCAAGACTATCAACAAGCTTACAAGAAGTCATTTGGTTGAAGGCTTGCTAGACTCAGTATACAAGAAGGAAAAACATTTGTGACGCATGTCAGAAAGGAAAGCAAATCAAGTCATCTATCAAGGATAAGCTAAGTCCGTCTTCAACAAGGATTTTCCATTTATTGCACATGGATCTTTTTAGACCAGTAGAGCTAGCTAGCATAAGTGGAAAGAAATACACCCTAGTGGTGCTTGATGATTTCTCAAGATACATATGGACTATTTTTATGTGTAGAAAGAAGCAATCTTTGCAAAAACTTCCTCAGCTGATGAAGAGAGTTCAAAATGAGAAAAGTCTATCCATTATCAAGATAAGGTTTGATAGAGAAACTTAGTTTGTCAATGGAATTATAACTCAGTATTGTATGGAAAATGGTATTGCTCTTGAGTTATCAGCTGCAAGAACTCCACAGCAGAATGGAGTGGCTGAAAGAAGGAATATAACCCTCAAGGAAGCTGCAAGGACCATGTTAGCTGAAGTTGCATTACCTAAGAGGTTTTTGGCTGAAGAAATTAACACATCTTGCTACACTCAGAATAGGTGTATGATCAATAGTCAACTATCCAAAACCCCCTATGAAATTTTGAAAAGAAGAAAGCCAAATGCGGGATATTTTCACATTTTTAGAAGCAAGTGTTTCATTCATAAGAATAGCAAGAATAATATGATTTGATGCTAAAGATGATTAAGGTATCTTCCTTGGATATTAAGCTGAGAGCAAAGCATTTAGAGTGTTGAATAAAATGACTATGGTAATAGAAGAGTCTATCCATGTTGCTTTTGATGAACCTAATTTAAATGGATAAGACACTGATGAGTTAGCTAAGAAGATGAATCGGCCAACTATTTAGAAGAATTATCATGCTCAGACAGACCCCAGAAGACTTGATCCTGATGAGGATGAGTTAGTTGAATCTTAAAGACAATTGGAAAGATTGTAGTTGAATGAAGATTATCAAGAAGAACTTGTTCAAGAATCTTAGCTGCAAGAAGAATCAACCCAGCTGACTTACTCCAACCAGATGTGAGATGACTGAGAGACCATCCACTTGAGTTAGTTATTAGAATTTTTAGAGAAGGAGTAAGAACAAGATCAGAACTCAACATGAAGCAATGTTTACTTGTTTTATTTCTCTAATTGGACCAAATGTTGTGTCACAAGCATTGGATGGCAAACATTGGATCCTAGCTAGGCAAGAAGAGTTGAATCAGTTTGAAAGAAACAAGTTTGGGAATTGGTTGAAGGCCTACTCACCAAAATGTCATTAGTATAAAATGGGTATTCAGAAATAGGATGAATGAGGAAGGATCTATGGTAAGAAACAAAGCAAGATTGATAGTCAAAGGGTATTGCCAAGAAAAAGGTATAGATTTTGATAAGACCTTTGCACTTTTTGCTTGATTAGAAGTAATAAGGATGTTTCTTGCTTATAATGCACATAAAAACTTCACAGTTTATCAGATGGGTGTGAAGAGTGCATTTCTAAATGGACTTTTAGAAGAACAACTCTATGTGGAACAACCTCCAGTTTTTTAGCAGAAAACTACTGGAGATAAGGTGTACAAGCTCAAGAAGGCGCATTGATTGAAACAAGCACCAAGAGCATGATATGATACATTGTCTCAATTCCTATAGACAATGTATTTACCAAAGGAAATGTTGATAGAATGCTTTTCAGAATTCAAGATGAAGAGAGCATCTTTCTTGTTCAAATATATGCTGATGACATCATTTTGGATGCACAAACAAAGAGCTTTGTGGCAAATTTTTGAAACTAATGCAAGGAAAATTTGAGATGAGCGTGATGGGAGAATAAAATTTCTTCCTAGGACGTCAAGTTAAACAAATGAAGGATGAAACGTTTATAAGCCAAACCAAGTATACCGGATATTTAATGAATAAATTTGGTATGGAAGAGAAGCCATCTGTGAAGATTCCAATGAATACTTCAATCAAGATTGATATGGATTCATAAGTCAAACCCGTGGATTAGAAAAGATATAGAGCACTCATTGGATCAATGCTCTACTTGACTACAAGCAGATCTGACATCACCTTTGCAGTAGGTGTATGTGCAAGGTTTCAATCTGCACCTAAAGAAAGTCACATGACGTCGACAAAGAAAGTATGGAGATATTTGAAGGGAAGCCAACAAGTTGGATTATGGTATCTAAGGAAGGAGGCTTGAAATTGATTGGATACTCAAATTCAGATTATGTTGAATGTAGAGTTGATTGAAGGAGTACATCTGGTACTCGTCAATAGCTACATCAAGAGTTGAGGCTGAGTATATTGATGCAGGCAGCTATTGTGTCCAAGTTTTGTGGATGAGATAACAATTGATAGACTTTGATATTGAAGAAAAGGAAATTCCAATCATGTGTGATAACACAAGTGCTATTGTAATACCTCATAATCTAGTATTGCACTCAAGAACAAAGCACACTGATATCAGGTATCATTGCATAAGAGATCATGTTGAAAAGAAACACATCACATTGGAATATGTCTCTACTGACAAGCAGTTAGCTGATATATTCACAAAACCCTTTTGAGAATCAAGGTTTGAGGAATTGAAGAATGAGCTTGGATTGATTGAGTTGTGTTAATAAGCTCAGAAGACTCATTCATCGGAGTTAAAAGTGAAAGAATCGAATTTTGGAAGAATTTTACTCTTTCAGCAGAGTAAAATAACTATTGGATGTTCAGCAGAGTTGAGTCAACTGATCAGCTGAGTCCCATCAGCAGATTGAAGAGACAAGAAGAGTTAAGCCAAAATGTGTTAGCAGACACATTTATTGGCCAAGAGAAAAAACGAGGTCGTTTTCATTAAAGCGGAATGATTTTCAGATGAAGTCAGTGGCATTTAATGCTACATAGTAAAGGCCGCTACATGAGGCCTATGATTCACTAGAAACGTTGTGCATTTATTGTGACAAAATTAAAGTCTTTCTACGGTTGAATCTCAATCGTTAATCAAAATTCAAAAAAAAAGATCTTGAAGTAGTCTCTTCACGTCCCATATATATCGGAAATATTTTCTCTCTCTTCTTTGCATTCAAGCTATTAGTATTCGAAATTCTCTGCAAGAAAAACCCTTCAAAAATTCTTTAAAATTTCTCAAAAATTCGTCATAGCACCAAAGAAGTCTTCCTGTTCCGCCCTTGATTTCACCAAACTATCCGAGAAAATGTACTTCGGTGCACTACTTGATGCTAAGGGGCTGGTGAAAAAGTCGTTTGACAAAGAAAAAGCGAAGAAATGTTTTGGACACCTTGAGAAATTTGGATTGTTGGAGTTTCTTACATCATTGCCTATGCCTCAAACCTTCTTGGAGGAGGTCGCGATATTCTGCGTGAACGCCTCCATTCACGATGATGGCATCTATTTGTCTGTGAATGGAAAAGATGTCAAGTTAGCTACCCAGAACTTGACTAAGCTGCTTCACCTTCCCAGTAGTGGAGCTACAAAGCCAAAAGACTACGAATTCGATTTCATGAAGATTTGGAAGGAGATTCGACCGAGAGTAAGTAGTGGGTAAGTGAATCCTTGACTACCAAGATAGTGATTAAAGAAGAAAATCATAAATTGATGGATGGGGTGGCGAAGAGCATCGACATCAAATTTGGCTCTTACAATCAGTTATCTCAGACTACGCTGACTGTAATGGCAACCATAATGGAAGAGTTGGACGTAAACTGGAGCGAATTCCTTTTTGACAAGTTGTGTCAAAACTTTCAGCATGTAGAACTTGTTGAGAGAAAATTCAAGAATACCCTTGGCTATGTAATAGTCATTGGGTATTTGGTGGAGAAGAATGGAATGCCTCTGCACAAGGGAAAGGAATTCCATATCATCAAGAGGTTGTTCAAGGGAAACTTGTCAGCTGCCCAAAAGAAGTCCCATGCCAAGAAGAAGGGTGCTTCCGACGGGGAAATGACTGAGAGTGTTCCTGATGAAGAGACATTTTGCTCTAGTTCTGTCGGCTCCTGTTGTGACAAGAAAAAAAGGACGATTCGCATCTCAAGGCAGTTGTTAAGAGCAAAAAACTCAACCCAAGAATGGTTTGAGAGATGAGCCAGAGGAATCATCTAAGCATAAGGCAACTAAGAACTTTGAGACCGAAACTGTAGAAATTCCCTTGAGAGACAATCCAAGAGGAATCGTGAATTGTAGTCTACTACAGCGAACCCCATAGTTTAAAGAGCAACTATTGAGCCACCAGCAGATGAGCAAAGGAAGCTATGGTCGAGGACACAGCTGCATTGGTACCTGAAAAAGCAGTTGTTCAGATTGTTATTGAAGCTTTTGATGTTTTTATGCCTCAGGTCGAAGAAAAGACAGTTGCCAAAAACACAATTGTTTCTAATGAACCAGGCTCTCCCATATATTCTCACATCGAGGCAAGGTTTCACATGTGGAGGAAGTGGAAGTTGAGTAAAAGTCGCATTCAGTTCCAGAGGCCAGATATTACTGATGAAGAGGAGTGGTTTCTGAAGTTCTTGAAGAATGCCTAAGTTGTCCAGGCTTTGGATGATCTTTATTCCACCTCCATCCTTTTCGAGAACAAGCAAAAAGAAAAAGAGACACAAATAGCTAAGGGAAAGAGCATAGCTGAGACCCACAGATTCCTCTTTAAGGAATCAGCTGGGCGAATTCCCAAGTACAACAGCAGCAACAGTGATGACGAAGAGATAGAGCGTGCTGATACAGTTGAAGTTGCACAGCTAAAGCACGCTCTACGTGAATGTCGTGAGATGGAAGAACAAGCAAAATTATCTAGGTTGGGGATACTTCATATCCACAAAAATCATCGAAGGACTGGTGAGAGACACATTAGCTCTATTACACCTGCTTTCTCTCACGATGAAATTGCAAGAAAGAGGATGGAGATGATACTGGGATTGAAGTAGTGGACCTTAAAGATGAAATTAAGAAGGGTAACCCAGTGGAGCCACACCCTACAGATGCTGTTGAGACAACAAAGAATCAAATGGCTAAATATTCATGCAAAATAGCCAAGTCGCCAGTGATAGTTGACCGCAATCACATTGCAAATCTATCGGTGAGTGAGCTAGGGGGAAAGCGATTACACTCTTTGTCAAAGGTTGGAGGAGGTTGTAGGGACAAAGAAAATTTTAAGTTTAGATGGATGGTGAGACGGTTGACAAGGATGATGTTCTTGCCAGTGAAGTTGTAGTAGTTAAGACTGCTGCAATCGAGACACCAGCAGAGTTGAAAGCCAATGAAGTTACAGAGGTTGAGACCAGTGTAACAGAGGCAAATGATGGATCAGCTGAGACCATGATAGTTGAGACTGTTAGTCAAATGGAAAGTGCGAGTCCCACGAGGTTAAGACCTCCAAGGATGCCACTTTATGGAAGACCAAAGCCTTTGGTTCGAGACTATTGCGGGGATCATAGAAGACCCCGCCCGGTTAAAGCTGTTGAAAGAGAAGTGAAGACACACTAGCGATTGAGGCGCTAGTGGAAATGTTTGAAATTTCGGTGATGTCCCAATGATCCTGAATCTGAATCAACTGAGCCAATGGCCATCGATGCTCTTCCTAAAATTGACTCAGAGGCTGAATAATCTGACATAACTATTGATTTTGACTTAGCTGCTACTTGTGAACACTCTGATTTAAGTTTAAAAATCAAAAATTTGTTAAGTCTATTCAACCCCCTTCTAGACATAACACAAACACCATTTGGGACCTACAAATGGTATCAGAGTAGTTGGTTCAAAGAACCTTCTACGCTGGTTACTGAACTAGATCTCAATATTTTCAAAGACACAACACTTGACTGTTGTTTAAACCTTCTTTAAAAAGTTATTATCATGGAAGCAAATCGATATCGTATTCCCATGTTCAATGTTGAGGAGTTTGATGATTGGAAGATTCACATGCAGACACATCTCTAAACACTGCACGATGAAATATGGTTCGTCATTGAAGATGGACCCATACAAATCATGAAAGTGAATACATATGTGAGTGTTGTTGTTGCTTTGAAGGAGAGGCTATTTCAAAGACTAATATGGTTGAAAAAACAAGAAGCGAATGGACCAACGAGGACAAAAAAATATACAACTTGGATAATATTGCCAAGGACATTATTTATAAAACTCTTAACATTTTTTTTTTAATAAAGTAAAATCTTGCAGGACTGCTCGTGAGATAAGGAAGAGACTTACTGTAATTTGCAAAGGCTCAGAGCAAATTAAATAGAATAAGCTAATTGTTGTTGTACAAAAATTTGAAAATTTTAAAATGCTTGCAGGTGAAACTCTGGATCAGATGGATGCCAGATTTACAGAAATTACAAATGAGCTTTCAGCTCTTGGAAAGGGATACACACAAAAGGAGATGTGTATGAAGATCCTTAGGTCACTCCAAGCTGAGTGGGAAATGAAAGTAATGGCCCTGAGACATTCTATGGACTTGACAAGAACCTCCAACCATGAGCTATTCTCAGACTTGAGGCATATGAATTTGTGCTCAGAAGGAAAGAGCAATAAAAGATAGTCGTACCCAAGACAATTGCTCTATTGGCTGGAAAATCCAAGAAAGCTGAATCCAAGGACATCATTGACCAGGAGGAGATAGCCCTGATGATTAAAAGATTCAAAAAATTCTTTAACAAGAACTACAAAAGAATAAATGTGACATCTCTAGAAGACACTCAGCTCCTTCCAAGAGCAAGGAAGATAGACCATCAAAGAGGGCTAACAACCAGAGAGCTGAATATTAGATAGTTGATTACCAGAAAACTAAGAACTTGTGTTGGAACTACAGACAACTATGACACTTTGCTCTTGATTGTTCCTATCCACCAGTCAACAAGTACAGAAATGAGGAAGAAAGAAAGGTCTTCAGAGAGAGAAGACAAGAAAGAAAGAAAGCCATGGTGGCTATTGAACCTGACACAACTAAGTGCAAGAAGATAGCCGAGTCAGACAGTAGTAAGACTCACTATTCCACAGATACAGAAGAATATGCCTTGATATGCCTCATGACCAAAGAACAGGAAGATGAGGTACATTCTAACTCATCTAGCTCACATTCTGATGATAGTAATAGTGACACACACACTTCATCACCCACAGATCTTTATGATTCATTAAGTAAAATGATGAAAGACTTTTAGCACATAAAATCCTCACACACACTCTTAAATGAGGAGAATAGCCAGCTCAAATGCCAATACTCACAGCTGACTGAAGAGTTGAGTACTCGCAGTCACATAGCTGATGAGAACAAAGAGTTGAAGGCTGAGATAGATAAGGTCAAGGCAGACTTAGCTGAAAAGGAAAATAGGGAAAAGAATTGAAAAATGTGATTTCATCAATTAGTAAGTCATGGAAAACATTGGATGAATTAATGATGATTCAAAAGGAGATTGGAGATAAGGCAGGCTTAGGATTTAGTTCTTTTGTCAATGCTCAGACTTTAAGAGTGACTTTGGAGAAAGGATCCTCAAACAATAAGGGAATCCAAAAACCAAAAGTACCATATGTTACACCCACTTACAATCACAAGCACACACATGTTGGCCTAGGCTATAAAGGCAAAGGCAAGAAGCCAGTTGAGTATGCTGAAAGGACAGCTGAAATGAAAATCAGAAGAGTCCATCAGCACACTCTAAACAGAAAATATTTTGTGAAGGAAAAGCAGAACTACCAAAAGCCCTAGAGGTCTCAGCAAAGAACACCATATGAAGGGAATGGTAGAAACTATCCAAGTCAAACTGTAGGTCCCAAGGGGTGTGAATAAGGTTTAGAAGGGGGGGTTAAATAAACCTTACCAACTTTTCAATTTTAGTCATTTTAAAATATTACAGAGTTAATTACACAGCTAAGTCCTTGATGGACAACTAAGTTAGTTAATCAGCAGAGTTAGCCACTCAACAGACTCGAAAGAGCTGTTGATAGAATAACTAAGCTGTTTAGACTAAACCTTAATTTGGCTGTGATGAGATTTTCAACGGAAGACTTAACACCCTTAAATTTGATTTAACTTTGTTTTAACACTTGATTTTAGCACTTTGTTAATTATCAGTTGGATAGCAAATTATCAGCAGATATAAAGTGATATGCAGAAATAAAATGCTGAAATGTAAATGACACAATAAATTTTTATAGAGGTTCGAAGATGGGGTAATTCTTCTACTCCTCTCTTCTCCAACTCCTGGAGGAATCCACTAAGTAATGATCAGTTTACAAAGTGGTTATCAGTCCAGATACAAGTCTTGGTCACACAACTGACTTGCTCCTTTGGGACTCAGTCTGGAGATGCCTTGATCACTCAGCTGGCTTCTCGTCTGACTCAGCTTCTTCACAGGGTGGCTACCTTGCTACTTCAACTTACTTTCTCAAGCTTCTTGGATTTGATCCCGAAGCCCTCCAATAACTTGAGATTGGTTCGACCTTGAACCTTCCTACAATCCATCTTGGGAAGTAGACCCCTTTTGATTCTTCAAAAGTTTCCTCTTCAACAGTTTGAAGTTGCCTTTCCTTCACATCTTAGTGTTGGATCGATTTCCTTCGAGATTTTGGCTTGAGGATTTTGCTTGAATAACTTGAGAATATTTTGCAGGTTACAGTATCAATATTGCTTGTTTATTTGTGGTTCAGGTAATCAAGGTGACCTTTTATCAAAGTGATTCCTCAGCCTTTTATAGTGAACTTTTCAAAAATCTACCCGTTGAAGAGATAGGCTGATTTTCAAAAGTTACTTGTGTTCGTTGGCTTGTCTTTTCTTGGTCTTCAATCTTGAGATGTAGACCTTTCCTCGTATTAAATGAATGTCCCACTTTTCGTGATTTCGACACGAGGTGCGAGTGCTTCCCATTGGTTTATTCCTTTTGTTCTGGGACTGAGCACTTTAAGACATGGCAGCATGGAAGTATTACTTATTTAGGTAATGTTCTTGACTTTTGTGCAACGGATTCTTTTCAGTTAACTCCTCTTTGTTGCTGCCTTTTCCCCAGGTGACTTGAGTCTGCTCCAATGATTGAAAGACTCATCTGTCACTTCAACTTGACTTGGCTTCTTGGGTTGACTTAATCGACTCTCTTCTCACAATTTGTCTCACAGCCGATACTCCTTCAGTTGAGTCCTTGGTCTTCTTTCCTGGCCATACTCAGTTGTTCCTCAGCGAAGTCTTCTCTTCAATTCTTCAGTTGACTTCTTGTATTTCCAGGCATAGTTGACTTGACTCAGCTTATACAGCCCTATCTATTACAATAAGAATTACAAGGAAAATGGGGTGCCAACTTTCTAGTCTAAGTTTTACATGGCATTCATCAAAATCTAAACAATAAATTTCCCAACAATTTCCCCCTTTTTGATGATGCCAAAACTTAACCAAAATTAAGTAAAATGTAAACAACACATATACATACAGAAAATGCAGAAACAAAGAATGTATGTATTGAATAGATCATTTTATTGATCATATCATTCTTGTTCTTTACATTTGCTTACAATGTGTATCGAGCAATCGAGCATACTTGTACATTACAGATTTTTCATTGAATGTACAGAAGACTTACATGCATATGCATTCACAAAAGTAAAATACATAAAGGGGTTAGCAGCAACACTTCATCGTCTTCGTTGCCTCCTTCTTTCTTCTTCAGCTCTGTCTTCGTCAGTTCTCTTTCTCTTCTTTTCTTCTTCAGCTGCTTTCTTCTTTTCGTAGGCTCTTTTGGCAGCTTCATCTTTCCTTTTTCTTTCCTGTCTTTTTTGCCACAGCTGAGTTTGTCTCTTATTTTCTTCTTCGATTATTTTGACATACTCAACATTTTTCCTCTCCACTTCCAGATTAGCTATAGCATCATATCCAGTCCAGTAGATCCTTCCTTTCTTGCCTGGATCTACATATTCAATATTTTTGGGCAGAGGTCTAGGTATAAAACCTCCACCTCCACCACTTCTTCCTTCTCTTCTGGGCGTATATTGTACCGGAGTCTTCTTCTTACCAACAGAGGATCGCTAGTAGTCTCATTGTCTATCGCCTTCTTCGCGCTGACTTGATCCTTTCTCCCAAAGACAAGTCCAGGCTTGGGCTATGGGCATATTTTTGAAATATCCTTCGAACTCGAGCGTTTTGAATTCTTCAACACATCTTGGCTCTTGTCCGTCATCTAGAATGGCATATGTATCTTTCCTGCCCGAATGCCTCCAAATTGTTTCAACATCTCTTCAACACGGACATCCGTTCTCTTGTCGAAATCCTCCATTTCTGCTTCTACAATTTTTTTTCTTATGAGACATAGGCACAACAGGGTGATAGAGTGGCAGAGTCACAGGAAGTTTGCTGATTATCGATGCTGTGACATGACCTTGCTGAGGGGTTTCAGCAAGCATTAAGGTCACATCCTTTGACCATTCCCCCTTTCCCTTTTCTTTCCTTTTCTCAACAGCTGTCTCTTTCTTCTCTACAACAGTTGTCTCCTTTCCCTTCTCAACAACCGTCTCCTTCAAACTCTTCAGGTATTCCTCTTCCCCCTTTTTGGCATCATCAAAGGAGAGTGGAACCCCAGGAAACATCCCAGTGAGCATGAAGTCCAGTCGGCTGATAGCTAAATTCTGCTTGGAGTCGGCTGTGGCATAGGCTGTACGAAATTCAGAACGGGTGGTCTTCGACTCAGCTGTAACAAGTTTCATTTCAGCCATGAGGAGGCTGAATTTGGCATTCATAGTCCCCTCAAGTCGCAGAATTCCTTTCTTCTGAAACTCCCGCAGCAGCTCCATTTCGGTTTTATGAGAGGCATGCAACCTCTCAATGTACTCCTGCATTCTCTGCTTCATGTCAGCATTGTCTGCGCTCCAAACAAGCATCCTGTTGTAGAGTGCCTTGAAGTAACGAACTTGTTCGAGACGCATTGTAGATTGTTGCTGACACCACTCCCTGATTCTTATAACTATCCCTCTCAAGTCGGCTGTGAGGGTAGCATCTCGATTGTCTAGCCGCATGTCCAACGAGGCCTGATGCCGTTCGATCCTCTCAATCTCTCCATAGATCTTCTTGTAGACTTCACGGATTTCAGCTTTCACTTCCGATTCAGCTGGCGGCCATTCAACATCGAAATCGAATTCTGCTGGCACAATGGAGTCAGTAGGGATGATGGGTTCTTCGCATGCAGAGTACTTCTTCTGTTCTTTTGCAGTTTCTTCTTCTAGTGCAGGTAGCTCGATTGAAAATGGGAAGGTCTCTTCAAATGCATCGTCTCGTACATGTGAAATCATACGAGAGGTCGTTTCTGTTGCAGCTCTAGTAGCCTGCGCAGTTGAAGTTGTGGCGGTGGGCGATTGAATGTTTTTGCCGGTGATCGAGCCTCAGCTGTCTTAACAGCTTTTTCGGTCTCAGTAGGTTTTTCCAATTGAGTAGACTGGTCCTCGACTGCATCAACAGCGTCATCGGATGATTATGGAACCTGGGGGCTTGGTTCATCATCAAAGTTAAATGTTTGACGAGCAGCTTTGAAACTTAGCTGACTCGTCTGCGGAAGAACATCCTCAGCTGGGTCCTTGGGATGTGCAATAAGAGTGGACTCAGCTTCATCTTCACATCCCAGAAATGATATATCAGGGTTGTCTTGGGAATCATGAAGTGCACTAATCTCGTTCTCAGATTCTTCAAAGTGAACAGGAGGGATGTTCTGCATTTCTTTCTCTTTACCCAGGGAAGTCTCAACCTCCCTCGAACCTTCAATACCTTTAGCAGTGTCAACTGCAGAAAGGCCTTCTACATTCCCTTCGACAGACACAGCTGTCTTAGGGTCTTGGACATTGGCATCCGAAGGAGTCTCAACCCCTTGGATTGTACTTTCAGTGCCCAGAGTGTTAACTCCCAGGGCATCTCCATCATGTGCCTCGACTGCATCAGCAGTGTCCTCAGCCTGCAAAGCTGTTGGCACTTCAGCTGGGACAGACTCAACTGTCCAAGCTTCGTTAGTGACAACTTGTTGTTGTTCTTTTTCTTTCTCTTTCTCCACTTTGCCTCCTTCCTTCATAGTGGAGTCATCTGCAGCATCCTCCGACCTAGCTGCCGTGGAGTGAGTTTCCCCCTCAGCTGGCGCACCAACTGAGTGACTGATGGTGGGGTCACTCTGCTCCAGACTCCCGGCTGTTTCCATTGAGTGTTCAGCCGTGGGGGCAGGTGGTAAGACACCTTCAATAGGGGTTGGCTCAACTTGGGTGCCCAAGTTCCCAGTGTCATCGCCAAGTCCCTTAGATCCGTCATCTGAGTGAACTGGAGAAGTGGTTGCAGCAATAACTGTGGCAATCTGATGTACCTTTCCCAACGGATCAATTTCCAGCTGAGATTTAGAAGACTCTCCAGGTCCTTCCCTCAGCTATTGCTCATGCATCAATCTTGATTCCCGCATGGCTCGCTACATGTCCAACTTCTCCTTTGCAGCAGCAGGATCCATGTCCTCATCACTTCTCGAAAGCATATCAATGTGAGGATGAGTGTGATAGCTGGTTCCAGTGAAAGGATAGATGTTGGCTTTCTCACGAGCTTTAGCTTCCTCTGCTAATCTCTCCTTTTCTTTCTCCTTGAAGATTTGCAAGATATCCAAGCAATTATCTTCATCAAGTGCCTGAAGAACAGTGGTTAAACCTAGGAAATTCAGCAATTCTTCCTCTTCCTCAATGAATTCAGGACGTTCAAACTGTACCCTCAAGTGACTCAGCTTCCATGCTCGCCATTCACGTAGACGACGCTGAATGTCTGGGTACGCTGGAGAAACAACAATCACATCATCATCTTCATCCTCTTCTTGTCTTTCTATTTCAGGAATGGATGGTAGCAAACTCTGCTGCTCTTCACCTTCAGCAGCATCGGGGGAAGGTGGAGACACAATTCGTTCAGTAGGAGATTCTACTGTGTCTGCTGCGTCTTTTTCCTCAGCTGTTCTATCCACAGCTGGGTCTTCTATGTGCCTCTGCTGATCATTCTCGGCAGACTTGGCTGGTTCAACAACAACTTCTAGAGACTGCACTTCTTGGCAGATCTCGAGAGATTTTTCCGGTGAGTGGGGACTCTGTTTGTCTTCTCAAGCTCCGAGAGCTTGGTGATCCTTCTTCTTCTTTTTGTCCTTACGAGAGAAAGTTCGGTTCGGATACTTCTTCCTCGATTCTTGGCGGCGGGGCGGTCCATCTTTCTTTGATCGGGAGCCGCCTTCCATGGCTTGGCGATCCTCTTTTTTTGATGGTTGGAGAAGGTATTAGGGCTTCCTTTCTCCACCTCGGCTGCGTGGGCAAGGGAGACACGGATTGCTCGGGCGGGTGACTCGGCTGCGCAGGGGCAGTGCATCTTTTGACTTTCTTTGTAGGGGCGCTTTCTTCTTTGCATTTTGCAGGGCAACTTTCTTTGGGGAGGAGGCAACAACTGTTTCCTCGGGGTCAGCTGATTTCCCCTCACTGGTGTCCGCCCTCTTCGCATGGGCTCTCTTCTGGGCTCCTGAGAGGTTAGCCCTAAACATCTTCTTGTTTACATGGAAGGACATTCCATGCTGAAGGGGAATGCCCTTCACTTCCATCAAGCGGCCATTAACTAGGCCATAGCCGAGTGATCCTCCAAAGGATCCATCTTCCTTGAAAGACTTGTTCGCAACATTCGGGCAGAGTCTGCTGTATAAGAACTTAACCCAATTAACCTGCTTCCCTTGCATGATCGCAGCCATGACGATCAGCTTAGTCTTTGACAGTTGATTGAAAAAGCCAAACTTCATATCCACGCATTTTGAGATGACATCCATCAGCTTATGATAATTGTCCTTTAGCAGCTTCTTCAGCTGTGTATATCACTTTCGCAGCACACTCGGGTTTGGCTGCATCTTTCCATGCAGCAGCCAAGTCCACATCATCTTTGTATATTTCCGACATGCCTTCCAACGGTAGTAAACAGTGCTCTGCAAGGTCCGTAGCAGTGATTAATATGTCCTTGCGGTGGACGGGGGACTTAATCCCTTCATCCTGCACCTCGGCACTCACGTAGAACTGTGCCACCTCCTCCAGGTAGGTGTAGGTCCCAAGGGGTGTGAGTAAGGTTTAGAAAGGGGGGTTGAATAAACCTTACCAACTTTTCGATTTTAGTCCTTTTAAAAAATTACAGAGTTAAATACACAGCTAAGTCCTTGGGGGACAGCTAAGTTAGTTAATCAACAGAGTTAGCCACTCAATGATTTCGAAAGAATTTGTTGATAGAATAACTCATTGTTTTAGACTAAACCTTAACTTATTTTGTGATGAGATTTTCATGGAAGACTTAACACCCTTTAATTTGATTTAAGTTTGTTTTAACACTTGATTTTAGCACCTTGTTAATTATCAATTGGATTGCAAATTATCAGCAGATATAAAATGATATGCAGAAATAAAATGCTGAAATGTAAATGACACAATAATTTTTATAGAGGTTCGAAGATGGGGTAATTCTTCTACTCCTCTTTTCTCCAACTCCTGGAGGAATCCACTAAGTATTGATCAGAGTACAAAGTGGTTATCAGTCCAGATACAAGTCTTGATCACACAGCTGACTTGCTCCTTTGGGACTCAGTCTGGAGATGCCTTGATCACTCAGTTGCCTTCTCGTCCGACTCAGCTTCTTCACAGGGCAGCTGCCTTGTTACTTCAACTTACTTGCTCAAGCTTCTTGGATTTGATCACGAAGCCCTCCAATAACTTGAGACTGGTTCGACCTTGAACCTTTCTACAATCCTCCTTGGAGAGTAGACCCCTTTTGATTCTTCAAAAGTTTCCTCTTCAACAGTTTGAAGTTGTCTTTCCTTCACAGCTTAGTGTTGGATCGATTTCCTTCTAGATTTAGGCTTGAGGATTTGCTTGAATAACTTGATAATGTTGTAGGTTACAGTTTGAATAATTGCTTGATTGTTCGTGGTTTAGGTAACCTTCTCTCAATGAGATTCCTCGGCCTTTTATAGTGAACTTTCAAAAATTTGCCCGTTGAAGAGTGATTTTTTTTTTGAAAATCACTTGATTTCGTTGGCTTGTCTTGATTTAGGCTTGATGTTGACATTTGCTTTAAATAACTTGATAATGTTGCTTCCCATTGGTTTATTCCTTTTTACGGATCGAGCACTTTAAGACATTGAATAATTTGCTTGATTGTTCGTAGTCCTTTATTGTGACTTTATTTAGCTTCCAATCAATGGTTGACTTCTCTCAACTTGAGACTTGGCTTCTTGAGTTGACTTGATTCTTCTCGTGTCCCACCTGATACTCCTTCAGTCGAGTCCTTGACATCTCTTCCTTGCCATACTCAGCTGCTTCACAGCGGAGTCTTTATCCTAGTCTTCAGTTGACTTCTTGTATATCCAGGCATAGTTGGCTTGACTCAGCTCATACAACCCTATCTATTACAATACAAATTACAAGGAAAATGGGGTGCCAACTTTCTAGTCTAAGTTTTACATGGCATTCATCAAAATCTAAACAATAAATTTCCCAACAATTTCCTTCTTTTTGATGATGCCAAAACTTAAATACATACAAACAATATGTAAATAGCAAAGATACATACAGACAATGCAGAAACAAAGAATGTATGCGTAGAATCAATCTTTTTATTGATCATAGCATTCTTGTCCTTTACACAGCTGTTTACAATGTGTATCAGAGCAAACATAGCATTCTATATCTACGCAAAAATATAGAAGTAACAAATTTCTTATTCAACGTCTTAAGACTTACATAGATATGTATTTACAAAAGTAAAATACATGAAGGGGTTAAAGAACACTTCATCGCTTCATCTCCTTCTTTTCTTCTTTGACTCTGTCGTCCTCTTTGCTCTCTTTCTCTTCTTTTCATCTTTTGATTTCTTCTTCTCGTAAGCTCTCTTCGCAGCCTTCATCTCTTCTTTTTCTTTCATGTCTTTCTTGCCCACGGTGATCTTGCCTTTTTTTTCCTCTTCAATCCTCTTTACATATTCAACATTCTTCCTCTTCACTTCCAGATTGGCTACTTCATCGTACCCAGCCCAATAGATCCTCTCCTTCTTGCCAGAATCTATGTATTCAATATTTTTGGGTAGAGGTCTAGGTATAAAGCCTCTACCTCCGCCACTTCTTGCTCCTCCTCTGGGCGTGTATTGCACTGGAGTCTTCTTCTTACCAGTAGAGTGACCAGCAGAGTGACTGCTAGTAGTCTGTTGCTTGTCAGCTTTTTCGCACAGCCTTAGACCTTTTTCCCAGTACAAGTCCCAGGCTTGGGCTATGGACATGCTTTTGAAGTATCTTTCGGACTCGATCGTTTTGAATTCTTCAATAGATCTTGGCTCTTGCCCGTCATCTGGAATGGCATCTGTATCTTTTCCTGCCGGAATGCATCCGAATTGTTTTAACATCTCTTCAACACGGACATCCGTTCTTTTATCAAAATCCTCCATCTCTGCTTCTACAATCTTTTTCTTATGAGACATGGGCACAGCAGAGTGATAGAGCGGCAGAGTTACAGGAAGTTTGCTGATTATGCTGGTTGTGACAAGACCTTGCTGGGGGGTTTCAGCAAGCATTAAGGTCATATCCTTCGACCTTTCGCCCTCAACAGCTTTTCCTTTCTCTTTTCTCTTCTCAATTTGCATCTATCTTTTCTACAGTGATTTGTCTCCTTCAAACTCTTTTGGTATTCCTCTTCCCCCTTTTTGGCATCATCAAAGGAGAGAGGAACCCCTGGAAACATCCCAACAAGCATGAAGTCTAGTCGGCTGATGGTTGAATTCTGCTTGGAGTCGGCTGCGGAGTATGATGTTCGAAACTCTGAGTGGGTGGCTTTGGACTCGGTTGCCACCGGTTTCACTTCGACCATAAGAAGGATGAACTTGGCATTCATATTCTCTCTACGCACGAAGTTCTTTGCGATGAAATTGCAATTCCATCTCAGTTGTATGGGAGGCATGCAATCTCTCCATATAGGTATGCATCATTGCCTTCATGTCAGCATTATCAGCACTCCAGATCAGCATTCGGTTGTATAGTGTCTTGAATTAGCGAACCTGCTCGAGACGCATGGCACTCTGCTGTTGAGACCATTCCCTTATTCTGACCACCACTCCTCTCAAATCTGCTGTGAGAGTGGCATCTCTACTGTCCAGGCGCATGTCGAGAGAGGCTTAGTACCGTTCAATCTTCTCAATCTCTTCACAGATCTTCTTGAAGATTTTGTGCATCTCAGTTGTCTGACTTGAGTCAGCTGCCGACCACTCTACATTAAAATTGAAATCAACTGGCACAATCAAATCAGTCGGAATTACGGGATCTTCTTGGACAGTGTAGAGCTTCTGTTCTCGTGCAGTCTCTTCTTCGAGCATGGGCAGCTCATGAGAAAAAGGAAATACTTCTTCATAAGCATCGTCTCGCACTTGAGATATTGTGCACGAGGTGGTCTCTATTGCAGCTCTGGAAGCCTGCGCAGTTGAATGTGATTCAGCTGGGACCTTTGATGGTATTGACACAGCTGGCTGAGCCTCAGCTGTCTTAAGAGCTTCTTCAGTCTAAGCTGGTTTGTCCTTTTGAGTTGACTGTTCCTCGGCCGTATCAGTAGCGTCATCGGAAGATGATGAGACTTGAGGGTTTGGCTCATCATCAAAATTGAATGTTTGTCGAGAAGCTTTGAAGTCCAGCTTACTCGTACTTGGAAGAACATCCTCAGCTGAGTCTTTTTGATGTGCAGCAGGGGTGGACTTAGCTTCATCTTCAGATCCCAGAAAAGATATGTCAGGGTTGTCTTGGGAATCATGAATAGGTGGGATGTTTAGATTTTCCGTCTCTTTACCCAAGGAAGTCTCAACCTCCCTTCAGCCTTCATTACCTTCTGCAGTCTCAACTACAGCAAGGCCTTGTACATTTCCTTCGACAGACCTTGTTTGTCTTAGGGTCTTCGTGATGGCATCCACAGGAGTCTCAACTCCTTGGATTGCACTTTCATTGCCCAGAGTGTTAACTCCCGGGGCAGATCCATCATGTGCCTCAACTGCATCAGCAACGTCCTCAGCCTGCAAAGCTGGTGACACTTCAGCTGAGACAGACGTAATTGTTTGAGCTTCGTCAGTGACAACTTGCTGTTGTTCTATTTCTTTTTCCTTCTCCACTTCTCCTCTTTTCTGCATCGTGGAGTCATCTGCAACATCCTCCGACCTAGCTGCAGTGGAGTGAGTTTCCCCCTCAGCTGGCGCACCAGCTGAGTGACTTATGTTGGGATCACTCTGCTCTAGACTCCCGGCTGCTTCCTTTGAGTGCTCAGCTGTGGGGGCAGGTGGTAAGACACCTTCAACAGGGGTTGGCTCAACTTGGGTGCCCAAATACCCAGTGTCATTGCCATTTCCCTTAGATCCGTTCTTTGAGTGGACTGGGGAAGTGGTTGCAGCAATAACTGTGGCAATCTGTTGTACCACTCCCAACGGGTAGATTTCCAGCTGAGATTTGGAAGACTCTCCTGGTCCTTCTCTCAGCTGTTGCTCATGCATTAATCTAGATTCCCACATGGCTAGCTGCATTTCCAACTCCTCCGTCATAGCAGTAGGTTCCACATCCTCATCACTATCCGAGAGCATGTCAATGTGAGGATGAGTGTGTTCGCTGGTTCCAGTGAGAGTACAAATGATGGCTTTCTCACGAGCCTCTGCTTCCTCAGCTGCTCTGGCCTTTTCTTGTTCCTTGCGAATTTGCAGCATATTAATACAGTTATCCTCATCCAGGGCTTGCAGCACGGTATCAACTTCAAGAAACCTGAAGAGTTTCTCTTCTTCTTCAATAAACTCGGGATGTTCAAACAGCACCATAGAGTGACTCAGCTTCTATTTCCTCCACTCTCACAGACGGCTCTAGATGTCTGGGTACAAGGGAGAGTACATAAATATGTCATCATCATCATTCTCCTCTTGTTGGCCTTCCTTCTCAGGAATATAAGGTAGCAAATTCTGCTGCTCTTCACCTTCGGTAGCATCGGGGGCAGGTGGAGACACAACTCTTTCGTCAGGAGATTTTTTTGCCTTCCTCCTCTTCTATCCTGGGTCTTCTTTTTCCTTGCTGATCCTCATGCAGACTTTGTTGTTTCATCAACAACTTTTCTATCCACAATCGAATGGCTTTCCATGTCGAATGGGAACACCCTTCACCCCCATCGAGAGCTTGCGTAATTCTTCTTCCTTTTTTGTCCTTAAGTGATCGATTTCCAAAGGATCCATCCTCATCTTGAACGACTTGTTGCCAATATTTGGTTCCTTCTCCGCCTGTGCGTGGGTAAATGAATTCAGGCAATTGTCTTTCTTCTTTTCTTCCATGATGGCACCTTTCTTTCCATGATGATCGGCTTGGTTTTGGAACGTTGATCGGTGGAAGTCGCCCTTTTGGCAAACTTCATGCTCTGAGAGACGAAACATCTTCTTATTGACATGGAATGGCGATATCCATTAGTTTATGATAATCCTCCTTGAAGACTTTCTTCTATGAATTTAAATGTGTAGAAAACTTTGCAAAGACATTTAGGTTTGGCTACTTTCTTCCATGCATGAAGAGCCAAGTTGACGTCAAACTTCATATATTTCCGATATCCATTAGTTTATGCTCCTCCGATGGCAATAAATAGTGCTCCTTTGCAGTTATTAGAATGTCCTTGCGGTGGACGGAGGATTTAATCCCTTCGTCCTGCACCTCAGCATTGACGTAAAACTGTGCGACCTCCTCAACGTGCGGCATTTGGTATTCCATGGTGAGGAATGGTTTCAGTCCGGATTTCTCGATCTTATCCGCTATCTTCTTCACAAGGGTTTCATCGGAACCCTACTTTATCATCCCTTCAAAATCCACAGTTGATCCGGTGTGGATTTGCTTTGCGAGCTTAGTGAAATCATGTGCTGGTGCCATTTTTAGAAGATTCTACCGATTAAATCTTGATAAACTTGCTTTGAGAACAAGTAGGGTTTCGAGAGAGAAAAGAGACTTGCTTTCTTAGTTTTGAAGATGAACAGTTTTCAATGTGAGAGAGAAAACCGAAAGAATGAGTATATATGGGTTATAAAAGGACGTGATTTTGGTTTTGAATTTTGATCGAGATCAACGGCTCATTTAGCACGTCACTTAACATTTAATTGCTCACATATAATGCGGTAGCATTTATATCCAATCATATGCTTTTGTGCGACTTTTTTTGACTGCCCGTCATAATTACACTAACGTCATCCTTAAAAATATTCCCACTTATTAAAAACGATGCGTTTTTGTCACTTAGCTCATAAATGACTTAGCTTACTCCTTAAATGACTCAACTCTTCTTCTCTCTATTCGAATAGTGACTCAAATTTGTCATCCTAACTCGATCTGGTGACTTCTTGATACGGTGATTCACTTGGTGATTCATGAGACTTGTTCTATTTTCAACTTCTCACATTCCATCTCTTCTCGGTGAGTCTTCCGAGTATTAACTCACTCAATTAACCCTAGCTCATGCTTAAGCTCTTCAAATCTTGATTCACATAAGGGTTTGGTGAATATGTCGCCTAATCGCTTATCGGTTGAGATGTATTCCAAAGTGATGTCTTTCTTTTCAACATGATCTCTTATAAAATGATATCTGACATCAATGTGCTTTGTTCTTGAATGCAATACAGGATTCTGAGTGATTGCAATAGAACTTGTGTTATCATACATAATTGGAATTTCCTTTTCTTCAATTTCATAATCTCTCAGCTGTTGTCTCATCCATAAGACTTGGGCACAACAACTACCCGCACTATGTACTGTCTTTTGTGGATGTGACTATTGAGTTTTGCTTCTTGCTAAACCAGGAAACTAGTTTATTTCCAAGCATTTGACAAGTACCTGAAGTACTCTTCCTGTCAACTCTACATCTAGTATAGTCAGAGTTTGAGTAACAAATTAGCTTGAATCCACCTTCCTTTGGATACCATAAGCCAACTTCTTAGCATCCCTACAAATATCTTAGGATTCTCTTAGATGCAGTCATGTGACTTTCCTTTGGAGCGATTGGAATCTTGCACATATACTCCTACCTTTGCAAAGGTGATGTCCGGCTCGCTTTGTTCTTTGTTAGATAAAGCGATGATCCGAGAAGTGCTCTGTATCTTGTTTGATCCACAGGCTTGCCATCTGCATCCATGTCCATCTTGACTGATGTATTCATTGGTATTTTTACGGAAGACTTCTCTTCCATACCAAATTTCTTCATTAAATCTCTGGTGTACTTTGTTTGACTTATGAAGGTTCCATCCTTCAACTGTTTAACTTGAATTCCTAAGAAAAATGTCAGCTCTCCCATCATGCTCATTTCAAATTGCCGTGCATGAGGTTTAAGAATTTATCACACAGCTCCTTGTTTGTGGATCCAAAAATAATGTCATCCACATATATTTGAACAAGCAATATACTCTCCCGATCATGAATTCTGAAGAGTGTTCTGTCCACTTTGCCTTTGGTGAATCCATTATCTGTCAGAATTGAGATAATGTATCATACCAAGCTTTTGGTGCCTGTTTCAATCCATATAGAGCTTTCTTGAGTTTGTACACCTTGTCTCCAAAAGTCTTCTGCTCAAAGCCTGGAGGTTGCTCAACATAGACTTCTTTTTCTAACAGTCCATTTAAAAATGCACTTTTCACATCCATTTGATATACAGTAAAGTTCTTGTGTGCAGCATAGGCAAGAAACATCCTTATTGCTTCCAATCTTGCAACATGAGCAAATGTTTCATCAAAATCGATTCCCTCTTCTTGGCAATACCCTTTGGCTACCAATCTTGCTTTGTTTCTTACCACAGAACCTTCTTCATTCATCTTGTTTCTAAAAACCCATTTTGTGCCAATAACATTTTGATGGGTTGGTCTCTGCACCAATTCCCATACTTTGTTCCTTTCAAATTGATCCAGCTCTTCTTGCATGGCTAGAATCCAATGTGTGTCATCTAATGCTTGGGACACATCTTTTGGCTCTATTTGGGAAATAAAACAAGTTAACATTGCTTCTTGTTGAGCTCTGGATCTGGTTCTTACACCATCTCTTACATCTCCAATGACTAGCTCTGGTGGATGGTCTCTCAGCCATCTCACATCAGGTTGGAGTAAATCAGTTGGGTTCATTCGTCTTGCAACAGTGTTGTCTTGAGCAGCTCTTTCATCATCATTTAGTTGTAGATTTTCCGGTGTCTTTGAGACTCAGTGAGTCTCATCTTCATCTTGATTAATTGCTCCGACTTGACTTCAACATAAGGACTCTTCTGCATAGTTGGTTGATTCAGCTTATCAGCTAACTCTTCAATGTCTTCTCCATTAACATTAGGTTCGTCAAAAAACCTCATGGATAGACTCTTCTGTGACCATAGTCCTCTTGTTCAACACTCTGTAGGCTTTACTTTCAGCTGAGTATCCCAAAAAGATACCTTCATCAGCTTTAGCATCAAAAGCCTTTAGATTATCCTTGCCATTGTTATGGATGAAGCATTTACATCCAAATATTCTGAAATATGCAACATTTGGCTTTCTCCCTGTCCATATTTCATAGGGAGTCTTTGTTAGTTGTCTATTAATCATGCATCTATTTTGAGTATATCATGCAGTGTTTATGGCTTCAGCCCAAAATCTCTTTGGCAATCCGACTTGACTAACATGGTCCTCAGACTTCTTTGAGAGTTTTGTTTCTTCTTTCTACTAATCCATTCTCTGTTTGTGGAGTCCTTGCTGCGAGATAATTCTTGAGCAATACCATTTTAATGCAATCTTTGGGTAATTATCCCATTGACAAACTCAGTTCCTCTATCAAACCTTATCTTTATAATGGTTTGACTCTTCTCATTTTGGACTCTTCTCATCAGCTGAGGTAACTTCTGCAGGGTTTCCTTCTTTTTGCACATGAAGATTGTCCATGTATATCTTGAATAATCATCCACCACTACTAAAGTGTATTTCTTGCCACTTATGCTAGCTGGCTCAAATGGACCAAATAAATCCATATGCAACAGATGCAATATTCTTGTTGAAGATGGACTAGACTTCTCTTTGAATGATTATTTGATCGCTTCCCATCCGCATGCATCACATACACTTTCTTTCTTATACACGAAAGTCCGGCGGTCCTTCCACAAGATGACTCCTTGCAAGCTTGTTAATTGTCTTGAAATTCGGATGACTCGACTTCTTGTGCCACTGACCAACTTAATTCTTTTGTACTCTTTGCTATCGACAAGTGCTTGGTGTGGGTAGTTGACCAATTTACCACATACATGTTCTTCGATGCGGATCCTTGCAACACTACTTCATTTGATTCAGTGTCTTTAATTTGGCACACTCCCATATTGAATCCAACATTATAGCCCTTGTCACAGAGTTGGCTGATGCTTAGTAGGTTAAAGTTGAGACCTTCAACATATGCAACATATGTGATTTCTAATCCATTTTTCTTGATGGATCCAGTACCTCTTATTTCCCCTAGAGCTTCATTTCCTCCAAATATGACTTTTGCGCCTCTAATCTCCTTGAATTTTGACAGATTTTTCTTGTTTCTGTCATGTGTCTGGAACAGCCACTATCCATGTACCAGGTTCCTTGGCACTCAGTTGTTCCTTGAACCTGCAATCAAGGAAATTAGTTTTTAGGTACCCATACTTGCCTGGGTCCTGAGGGGTTAGTGTTGTAAGATGATCCAACCAACCTATAGCCAAATGATCTAACTCTAAGAGGTTGCCATCTATCTATGTCATAATCATAACTTACTTTGGAAAATTGCTTGGGGGATTTAGGTTCATACAGTTGTCTCTTTTGTCTGTATGCCTGTGTGTGTGTTTTAGTAATTGCCTTCTTTGGGTAGTTGTGATATTTCTGAGTGTAGTGCCTGGGTGCATATGTGTGCCGATGATAGCTCTTTTGCCTTTGGAATGGCCTTTGCTGAGTTCTAGGCCTTTGCCATTTGGGCTTATACTCCATAGGTCTTTGCTGATATTTCACATTATTCCAATCAGCTTGGCTTGGGTAATTTCTACCATTCCCATCATATGTGTTTCTTTGATAAAACTTATGGGATTTTTGGTAGCTCTGTTTATTCTTCACAGAGTATTTCCTATTTGGAGTTTGCTGAGGAACTTTGTCGGATTTCTTCTCAGATGTCCTCTCAGCATACTCAACTGGTTGTTTTCCTTTTCCTTTATATCCAAGGCCAGTTTGTTTGTGATTGTGCTTTGGAGTGAATTTGGGTGCAACATTTGGTGTCTTGGATTTCTGAGATGCTTCATTACTTGAAGATCCTTTTTCCAAAATCACTCTGGGAGTTTGACTGTGCATAAAGGAATTGAATCTTATGCCTGTCTTATCTCCACACTCTTTTTGGCTCATAATAAGGTCATCCAATGATTTAGATGCCTTTGTAAATGATGCAATCACATTTTTGAGATCATTTTCCCTCTTTTCTATAGCAGCTATCTCTGCTATTAGTTTAGCATTCTCAGTCTTCAGCTATTTGTTCTCATCAGCTACGTGACTTAGAGTACTCAGCTCCTTAGTCAGCTGTGAGTTATGGCTTTTGAGCTGGTTGTTTTCCTCGTTTAATAGTGTGTGTGAGGATTTAATGTGCTCAAAGTCTTTCATCATTTTGCCTAATGAATCATAAAGATCAGTGGGTGATGAAGTGCGTGTGTCACAATCACTATCACTAGAATCTGAGTGAGATGAGTTAGAGTGTACCTCATCTTCTTGATCAGGTTGATCTTGTTCATTAGCCATTAAATGAGATCATTGCTTCTTCTTGAGAATCACTTGAGTAGTCGGCTTTACTACTACTCTCGAGTCCACTACTTCTTTGGACTTATTTGTCTCGTGATCTCTGCACTAACATGGCCTTTTTTTTTTCTGTCTTCTTTCTCTGAAGACTCTTCTTTCTTCTTCATTCCTGTATTTATTGACTACAGGATATGGACAGTCAATAGCAAAGTGTCATGGTTGTCTACAGTTCCAACACAGGTTCTTCCCTTGACATGGAGGGAGCTGAATGTCTCCTGGAGGATTCACCCTTGTTTCTTTTATAGTTCTTATTGAAGAACTTGTTGAATCTTTTAACCATAAGGGCAATCTCTTCCTGGTCAATGGCTTCCTTGACTTCAGCTCTCTTCCCATCCTTGACTATAAGTGCAGCTATTTTGGGTACAGTTGTCTTCTCTTGATCCTTTCTTCTCAGCTCAAATTCATAAGCCTTGAGGTCTGAGAATAGCTCATGATTGGATGTTTTTGATAGGTTCATTGAGTGCCTTAGAGCCATGGTCTTCATTTCCCATTCAGCTGGGAGGCTCTTTAGAATCTTCATACACATCTCCTTTTGTGTGTATTCCTTTCCAAGTGCTGAGAGCTCATTTGTAATTTCAATGAATCTAGCATCCAGCTGATCCATTGTCTCACCTGCAAGCATTTTAAAGTTTTCAAATTTTTGAACAACTACAGATAATTTGTTTTCTTTAATTTGCTCTAATCCTTCACAAATTAAGGTTAGTTTATCCCAGATTTCTTTTGTTGTTTTGCATGACTTGACTTTATTGAACATTGTTTTGTCCAGAGTCTTGTAGAGAATATCCTTGGCTACATTGTCCAAGTTGTATCTCTTCTGTCATCATTGGTCCATTCAGTCCTTGGTTTTTCAACTAAGGCTGGTCTTGCTTCAGCCACGGCTTCTTCTCCTTCAGCTGCAGCTGCTCTCCTTACGGCTGTGTTCACTTTCAATATTTGCAGTGGCCCATCCTCTATCACTAGCCACATTTCGTCATGTAAAGCAGATAGATGAGCCTGCATACGAATTTTCCAGTCATCAAACTCCTCAATAGTGAACATAGGAATGCGTGTCAAATTTGCTTCCATGATAATAGCTTTTTAAAGAACAAGTGTTAAAAATTTCTTTGAAAGATTGGAGATCTAGTTCAGTAACAAGTGCAGAAGGCTCAATGAACCAACCGCTCTGATACCACTTGTAGGTCCCAAGGGGTGTGAGTAAGGTTTAGAAGGGGGGGTTGAATAAACCTTACCAACTTTTCGATTTTAGTCCTTTTAAGTCCTTTAGCGGCACTTTAATGAGATTCGTTGGGATAGTTTTTGAAGCGAGCATATAGGCGTAAGGCATATGGAATGTCGAGTCTATGGGAGTAATAAAAGTAAATGAACATACCTCGAATTTGTTTGTCAATCGATATGCCTTCCTCAACCTTTGTCAATCTTTACATGGTAGTCATAGAGGTTGAGATGGTTCTTTCTTCTTCAATGCCTCACTTCTTCTTTTGTATGCTTTGAGTGTGGAATATAACCATTTTCTTGGCATTGTTGAACTTGAATTCCAATGAAGAAATTGAGCTCCCCTCATCATGATCATCTTGGGTTCACCTTGCATTTACTTAGAAAAATATCTTGCACAAATATTCATAAGTAGCTCCAAACATAAATTTGCACAAGTAAACAATCTTGCCCTTTTTCAAAAAACAAAGAAAGTAGATTAACTATACCTCTTGTAAAATCATTTCGCAAAAATAGCTAAGACTATCAAACCATACATGGGGTGCTTGTTTTAAACATAATAAGGCCTTTTATAAAAATCATTTTGGCCTATAAAAATCTTTCAAACCCCAGTTGATTTACATAGACTTCTTCTAGAATAAAAAACGTTTAGAAAATTGGATTTTACATCCATTTGGTAAAGCTTGAAATTTTCTTAAAACAAGAATGGGCAAGTAGAATGTGAATAGCTTCTAAATGTGCTACGGGTGCAAATGTATCGTCAAAATCAATACCTTCTTCTTGACAATACCATTGAGCTACTAACCTTGTCTTGGTCATTTATCTTGTTCCAAAATACCAAAAATTCCTGCAAAATCTTATCAAGACATCTTGCACAAGAGCATAGTAATATCGAATAATAGAGACATTATAGCAAGTAACACATACTATGCTTAAAGAAAATCATCAAGAATATAATACAACATGTAAGTTCAAATAAGCTTATAGAAAGCTATATATGGTCTCTTTTAAAATTTGAAACTCCAAGAGCAAATAGTTGAGACCTCATTGAAGAGAAGTATTTGAACAAGAGTTGGCAAAGCAAATATGTGCAAACAATTATCGAATAGTGCCTTTCAAAAAATAAAAAAAAAATCCTTTTTAATGGCACTTGTGTGAAATACTTTGAAATAACTTGAAAAACAAGCACATAGGCATATGACAAACATATATCGAGTGTATAAAATGAATACCAATGATGAGCGTACCTCGATAGTTTAACATCTCTTGAAGAGGATGACGAAATATATATCCTGCATATATCTTAAACAATTCTAGCACAAAGCAACATGATACAAGTGTAGGATAAAAACAATATATGTCACAAGTATGCTTATGCCAAGAGAATCCATAGGAGATTATAAAACACAATAGTTAAAGCAAATGCACAAGAGTTTTAAAAAACATCATGCAAGGTCTTCTTTTCAAAAATATTTTGAAACTCACAAATATATTGAAGACCTAAATTTTAAAAATAAATTTTTAAAACTCATTTTGAAAAATCATTTTACAACTATGACACAAATAAAAACATGCATAATAATAAAATACATATTTAAATAGGGAGATACGAATTACCAATTACGCCATTTCCATGGGTTGTGCCATTTCCATTGTTGATGATATCTTCCCTTTTGAAAATCGTCTTGTTGATGATGGCTTTTCCGATTGTTCCATTTCCAAGGATTATGTCTTTCCCATTGTTGATAATATCTTTCTCTTGGAAATTCATTGTGGTGAAGTTTTCTCCTTTGATCAAATGAGACGGTCATTTGATGTCTTCTTGGAGGTATGAATTTTCTTTGAATGTCATTCACGGGTACCTAATATTACATAGTTTTGTGGTACCCTCAAGTGTTTGTTTAGGTCCTTTGGGATTAGTTTTGAGACTTTTAGGTCTCCAACAATAATTAGAGCTATTTCTAGCCCGACAAGTATTTACCGTATGACCCTTTTTACCACAATAGAAGCAAGTAATAATTTTTGGAACATAATGACCAACATGCATAGGGACTTGATTTCTTTTCACATAATTAACAACACTAGGCTTATGATCAAGTCCTTGTTTCAATTTATCACAACTATGAATATCAGCAATATCGGTTATTTTAACGGTACTCAAGTTGGATTTAGATAAATCCTTTTCCATGCAATTAAAATTCTCAACAAGAGTACTATTTTCTTTTTCAAGGTTTCTAACCTTATCAAGTGTGGTGGTGTGAGCACATGATAGTGATTCATAGGAAGTAAATAAACTATCCTTATCATTTTTCAAAATATTGAATTCCTTTTTCAAATTTTTGTACTTAACAAGTAAACTTTGGAATTCATTTTGAAGGTCATCAAAATCATTTTGCAAATCACTATAATCATTTTGTATAACAATATCATAGGAAGTAGAGGGTTTAAGACATACCTCGTTTTCTTCTTCGATGCCCATAAAACATTGTTCGACTACTTCATAGTTGGAAGTTGTAAAAGGCTTGTACCTTAGATTTGACCTTGTATCCCTTTGAGAAGTAGATGCTTTTGAGTTGCTCCCATCATTTGCATATACTTCATGAATGGCTTCTAATTTTGCCATACTCCATGAGCCGATCGAATTCCTACGATATGATCAAATTCCAAATTGGTAAGTGAACAATATAAAATATTGAGAGCTTTACCATTTAAGGAGATGATTTTCTTTTCTTCATCATTGAGCTCCTTGAGAGCTTTGGAGCTGTATGGTGTGTCTTTCATCGGAATGGATTCTCCATTGATAACGATGTTCCAAATATCAAACCCGCAACCTTGTAAATAGCATTCCATATTTCTTTCCAAAATGCAAAATTTTTGGAATCAAATCGAGGTGGCTTGGTGGTGGAGGTGCTTAGGAAAGGTGAGCTTCATTCGTAGCCAACGATCATTCCTCTTCACTCGCGATGTGAAACGAGCTTGCCAAAGAGTTTGGCTTTGATACCACTTGTAAGTCCAGCGGCTACGATAATCTAGAGGGGGTGAATAGATTATCTCCATCTTTTTCGATTATGCCCTCTTTTTGAACAAAACAAGCCAAGACAATAATAAAGGTGCGGAATGTAAACAACACGCGTTGATTTATAGAGCTTCACCCCACATAGGGACTACGTGCTCTACCACCCCAGTATATCCGGGATGGGTTTCGAAAAAGAAAAAGAATTTTATTAATTACAAAATTAATACAAATTCAACTTACAACAACACCTTGAAGAGCACCACACTTTTCTTCAACACCACCTTTGCTATTACCACAATCTCTATTGAAGATTACCACAATCTCCAACGGCACCTTGTGAAGATTACCACAATCTTCAACCTTGAAGAATACCAAATTCTTCAACACCTCGACAAGAAGATTACCACAATGTTCTTACACCTAACACCTAGATCACCCAAGTGTGTTCTTACCACAAGAACACTCACAAGGATATCTTGTGTTGAATGATTACCCAAAAATTCAAGATTACAACTCGATAATGAATTATACAATTGAGTGCAAGTGTAATCAAGAATAGCCTAGACCTCAAGAATGTGAAAGTGATAAGCTAGGCAAATTACAACAAGAATGATAACAATGAAGAGCTAAAGACTTTGCTTGAATGTATCTTGTTGTGTTGTATCTCAAGTGTTGTATTGGTTGCTCCAAAACTTCCTCTATTTATAGGAGATGATTGATCAAGCATAGGCTCCTCTTGGGGATTGAAAATCTACAGAAAAATACAATTAAAATCAAGAATATAGCTGTTAGAAATCAATCCTACAATTTAGTGAAAGTTTGTCTGCTGCACAACGGTTAGAAATTTGTTGTCAAACTTGAGGGCGACCGGTCGCGCAGAAATAAGATTTGAAAAGAACACAGCAAAAATCACACTGGGAGACCGGTCCAGGGGGTGGTCGGCGGTCGCCCAGGGGTGCGACCGGTCGCCCCCTAGGTTGACCGATCCCCCTGACCCTTTTTGGGAGTTCCGTGAGTTGTGTTTCAAGAAACTCGTTCCCAAGTACCGGTCGCCTACTTGGTCGACCGGTCGACCTCCGAAATGAAATGTTGTCGATTTTTGCCGAAAATAAACCTCAGGAAATACTCCGAAAAATTAGTAAAAATATTTTAAACCAATCGGGAGTATTTTGGACAACATTAGAAATGTAGTTTTGATGAAATAACACATTAACACAAAATCATCAAAAGTGGTGTCCGATATGAACTCCAAGAAATACTCCGAAAAATAGTAAAAACATTTTAGACCGATCGGGAGTATTAGGAAAACATTTAGAAACATAGTTTCAATGTAAAAAAACCATTGACACAAAATCATTAAATGTGTTGTCCAATATTGTCGAAAATAAACTTGAAGAAATACTCCGGAAAATATTAAAACCATTTTAAATCATTTAGGAGTATTTGGACAACCTTTAAAAACATTGTTTTCGTATAAAAACAAAATCATCAAAATCATGATAAAACCATTTATCAAACAATCTCCCCCTTTTTTATGATTACAAACCAAAACAATTTCAACGAGGTCGATTTTGAAAACAAAACAATTTTACCGGTTAAAAAGAACTATCCGTTGTGAGCGACAACATTCCACGCAATATAATCACAAGGATGGGAGTAGAGATTTTCAAACACATATAGCAAAAGCTCCCCTATCAATATACACAACAAGAGAAATGTAAAAGCAATCAACCACAAGCTAAAAGCTTAGCTTTTACATATTGGTCTTAAGTACAAGAGCTTATAAGCTCCTCCTGTCAACAAAACATTATTAGACAAGTATATAAGTCCATAATACAACAAATGGACTAAATATAATCCACAACTTATGGCTTTAAGAAGCCATAGCTTATAGCTTTTATATCAAGCTTATTTTAGCTTTTATGAGCTAATTAGCTTATAACATGTTTCTCCCCCTTTGGAATCATCAAAAAGAATGTTAGCACGATAAAAACATCATATATTCATATCAAAGTGCGCAACTAAACCGATGCATCGAGCTATATGAACATTGAAGCTTATAAACCAAATAGGAGGAAAAAAGTCGATCATATGACTTGTAGAAGCTTATGAAAACTCATTTGATTTGCAAAACATGATCTCTATAAATATATGAGAGTTTTGAAATCGAGAGTAAAAACATAGTTTCAATGTAAAAAAACCATTTTAGATCTCCGAAAACATGATCTCGAAAAATAGTAAAAACATTTTAGACCCGATCGGGAGTATTAGGACAACAATTAGAAACATAGTTTCAATGTAAAAAAACCATTGACACAAAATCATTAAATATGTTGTCCAATATTGTCGAAAATAAACTTGAAGAAATACTCCGGAAAATATTAAAACCATTTTAAATCATTTAGGAGTTTGGACAACCTTTAAAAACATTGTTTTGGTATAAAAACAAAATCATCAAAATCATGATAAAACCAGTTATCAAACATGAACATGGGAATGCGTGTCAAATTTGCTTCCATGATAATAACTTGGCTGAATAAAAATAGCTTTTGAAAGAGCAATTGTTAGAAACTTCTTTGAAAGATTGGAGATCTAGTTCAGTAACCAGTGCGGAAGGCTCAATGAACCAACCGCTCTGATACCACTTGTAGGTCTCAAGGGGTGTGAGTAAAGTTTAGAAAGGGGGGTTGAATAAACCTTACCAACTTTTCGATTTTAGTCCTTTTAAAATATTACAGAGTTAAATACACAGCTAAGTCCTTGGAGGACAACTAAGTTAGTTAATCAGTAGAGTTAGCCACTCAACAGACTCGAAAGAGCTGTTGATAGAATAACTCAACTGTTTAGACTAAACCTTAACTTGGCTGTGATGAGATTTTCAGCGGAAGACTTAACACCATTTAATTTGATTTAAGTTTGTTTTAACACTTGATTTTAGCACCTTGTTAATTATCAATTGGATAGCAAATTATCAGCAGATATAAAATGATATGCAGAAATAAAATGCTGAAATATAAATGACACAATAATTTTTATAGAGGTTCGAAGATGGGGTAATTCTTCTACTCCTCTCTTCTCCAACTCTTGGAAGAATCCACTAAGTATTGATCAAAGTACAAAGTGGTTATCAATCCAGATACAAGTCTTGATCACACAGCTGACTTGCTCCTTTGGGACTCAGTCTGGAGATGCCTTGATCACTCACCGCTTCTCGTCCGACTAAACTTCTTCACAGGCAACCGCTTTGTTACTTGACTTACTTGCTCAAGCTTCTTGGATTTGATCACAAAGCCCTCCAATAACTTGAGACTGGTTCGACCTTGAACCTTTCTACAATCCTCCTTGGAGAGTAGACCCCTTTTGATTCTTCAAAAGTTTCCTCTTCAACAGTTTGAAGTTGTCTTTCCTTCACAGCTTAGTGTTGGATCGATTTCCTTCTAGATTTAGGCTTGAGGATTTGCTTGAATAACTTGAGAATATTGCGGTGTTATTTGAATAATTGATTGATTGTTCGTGGTTCAGGTAATCTTCTCTCAATGAGATTCCTCAGCCTTTTATAGTGAACTTTCAATAATCTGCCCGTTGAAGAGTAGGCTGATTTTTTTTTGAAAATCACTTGTGTTCGTTGGCTTATCTTGTTGCAGTCCTTGATGTTGACATTTCCTCGTATTAAATGAATGTTCAGCTTTTCAGAATCTGACACGAGGTGCAGTGCTTCCCATTGGTTTATTCCTTTTGCATGCTTCTGGGACTGAGCACTTTAAGACATGGCAGCATGGAAGTATTACTTATTTAAGTAAATTCCTCGACTTCTGTGCAACGGATTCTTTTCAGTCGTCTTGACTTGACTGCAGTCTTTTATTCCCCAGGTGACTTTGAGTTAGCTTCCAATCAATGGCTGACTCATCTGTCACTTCAACTTGAGACTTGGCTTCTTGAGTTGACTTGATTGACTCTTCATACAGTTGTGTCCCAGCTGATACTCCTTCAGTCAAGTCCTTGACATCTCTTCCTTGCCATACTCAGCTGCTTCACAGCGGAGTTTTCATCCTGGTCTTCAGTTGACTTCTTGTATATCCAGGCATAGCTGACTTGACTCAGCTCGTACAGCCCTATCTATTACAATACAAATTACAAGAAAAATGGGGTGCCAACTTTCTAGTCTAAGTTTTACATGGCATTCATCAAAATCTAAACAATAAATTTCCCAACAGTAGGTGTGTGAGTATTCTATCGTCAGAAAGGCTTTCAACCCTGATTTTTCCAACATATCTGCGATTTTTTCTTCACAAGGGTTGCATCCGAACCTGCTTAATCATGCCTTCAAAATCCTTTGAGGAGCTTGTGTGGATTTGCTTCGATAACTTGACGAAATCAGTCTTTGGTGCCATTTTAGAGGATTTCACCGATCAAATCTTGATGAACTTATTTTGAGAAAGGTAGGGTTTTCGAGAGAGAAAAATTGGCTTTTGTATGCTTGAAGATGAATAGTTTTTAAGTGTGAGAGAGAAAGACTGAAAGAATGAGTATATAAGGGTTATGAAAGGGCGTGTTTTGGTTTTGAATTTTGATCGAGATCAACGGCTCATTTAGCATGTCTCATTTGCATTTAATTGCTAGCATTTAATGCGGCAAAGCATTTATATCCAATCATATGCTTCTTGTGAAGCTTTTGATTGCACCATCATAATTACTTTGACGTCATCCTTAAAAACATTCCCGCTTATTAAAAACGATTTGTGTTTTGTCACTTAGCTCATAAATGACTCACTTACTACACAAATGACTCAACTCTTCTTCTCTCCTTTCGTATAGTGAGTCAGCTGTCAGCTAACTCGATATACCTGACTTCCCGATACAGCTGATTCACTTGGCTGATTGATGAGACTTGTTCTATTTTCATCTTTTCTCATTCCATCTCTTCTCATTGAGTCTTCTGAGTGTCAACTCAGCTCAATTAACCCTAGCTCATGCTTAAGCTCTTCAAATCTTGATTCACATAAGGGTTTGGTGAATATGTCAGCTAATTGTTTATCACACATGATTGGAATCTCTTTTTCTTCAATTTCATAATCTCTCAGTTGTTGTCTCATCCATAAGACTTGGGCTCAACAATCGCGCATGACTATGTACTCCGTTTGTGGATGTGGCTATTGAGTTTTGCTTCTTGCTAAACCAGGAAACCAATCTGTTTCCATGCATTTGGAAAGTTCTTGAAGTACTTTTCCTGTCAACTCTACATCCAGCATAGTCAGAGTCTGAGTAACCAATAAGCTTGAATCCACCTTCCTTTGGATACCATAAGCCAACTTCTTGGCATCCTTTCAAATATCTTAGGATTCTCTTAGTTGCGGTCATATGGCTTTCTTTTTGGAGCAGATTGGAATCTTGCACATACACCTTTGCAAAGGTGATGTCGGCACGCTTTTGTTAAATAGAGCGATGATCCAATGAGTGCTCTAAATCTTGTTTGATCTACGACTTTACCATCTGCATCCATGTCCATCTTGACTGATGTATTCATTGGTATTTTCTCAGAAGACTTCTCTTCCATACCAAATTTCTTCATTAAATCCCTGGTGTACTTTGTTTGACTTATGAAGGTTCCATCCTTCAGTTGTTTAACTTGAAGTCCTAAGAAGAATGTCAGCTCTCCCATCATGCTCATTTCAAATTTACCTTGCATGAGATTTGAGAACTTATCACACTGCCCTTTGTTTGTGGATCCAAAAATGATATCATCCACATATATTTGACCAAGCAGTATACTCTCCCCATCTTGAATTCTGAAGAGTGTTCTGTCCACTTTGCCTTTGGTGAATCCATTTTCAGTTAGAAATTGAGATAATGTATCATACCAAGCTCTTGGTGCTTGTTTCGATCCATATAAAGCTTTCTTGAGCTTGTACACCTTATCTCCAATGGTCTTCTGCTCAAAGCCTGAAGGTTGCTCAACATAGACTTCTTCTTCCAGCAATCCATATAACAATGCACTTTTCACATCCATTTGATACACAATGAAGTTTTTGTGTGCAGCATAGGCAAGAAACATCCTTATTGCTTCTAATCTAGCAACAGGAGCAAATGTTTCATCAAAATCTATTCCCTCTTCTTGGCAATACCCTTTGGCTACCAATATTGCTTTGTTTCTTACCACAGAACCTTCTTCATTCATCTTGTTTCTGAAAACCTATTTTGTGCCAATAACATTTTGATGGGTTGGTCTCTGCACCAATTCCCATACTTCGTTTCTTTCAAATTGATTCAGCTCTTCCTGCATGGCTTGAATCCAATGTGTGTGATCCAATGCTTGTGACACATCTTTTGGCTCTATTTGGGAAATAAAACAAGTGAACATTGCTTCTTGTTGAGCTGCGGATCTGGATTCTACACCATCTCTCACATTTCCAATGATTAGCTCACGGTGGATGGTCTCTCGGCCATCTCACATCGGTTGGAAGTAAATCGGTGGGTTGATCATCTTGCGATTGTGTAGTCTTGAGCAGACTCTTTCATTTTCATTCAAGTTGCAGATTTTCATTGTCTTTGAGATGTGTCTCATCTTCATCTTGATTGATTGCTCGACTTGACTTCAACATAGGGACTCTTACGCATAGTTAGGTGATTGACTTATCGCCTAAGTCTTCTCCATTTACATTAGGTTCATCAAAAATCACATGGATAGACTCTTCCGTGACCATAGTCCTCTTGTTCCATACTCTATAGGCTTTACTTTTTTGAGTATCCCAAAAAGATACCTTCATCGACTTTAGCATCAAAACCTTTAGATTATCCTTGTCATTGTTGTGGATAAAGCATTTACATCCAAATATTCTAAAATATGCAACATTTGGCTTTCTCCCCAGATTTCATAGGGAGTCTTTGTGTTGTCTATTGATCATGCATCTATTTTGAGTATAGCATGCGGTGTTGATGGCTTGGCCCAAATTCTTTTAGGCGGTGGCTTCGACTAACATGGTCCTTGCGGCTTCCTTGAGAGTTCGCTTTCTTCTTTCTTTACTCCATTCTCTTTGTGGAGTCCTTTGTCGCAGAATAATTTATGAGCAATGCCATTTT